>JAOTIZ010000201.1:12308766-12333302 GCA_027123425.1 Erythroxylum panamense | reverse complement strand
AGAAGCAACCTATCCACGACAATAAGGTATTTTCGTACATCCTTGGTATTTTCGATTATACATCATGTTGTTGTATGATCTTTTCCGCAGTGTATTGTGAATACTCGAACCGTACGCGATCCAACACTGAGACGATGCCTTGGCTTACAGTTTCAGTGAATTTTCGAACTAATCCTCAGTCTTATGTGCAACCTTCAATGCGTACTTCTCCTTCTTAGGTATCCCCTTTGACTCCTTCGATTCCTTCATCCACTGCCATTGCTGCTGACAATATAGTGAAGGGAACTGGTCAACAACTTTCTATTTATCCTCCTACTTCTTCTTCTTCCAAGGTGTCATCAGCACCTCTAGTTCGCACTCATCACAGGATTTTACTGCCACCTAAAGCTAAGCCTCATGCTCATACTGTTTCATTATCTAATGCTGTGGCCAATTATGAATTTGAACCTCAAACATATCGATAAATTGTCAAACTGGATAAATGGTGTCAAGCCATGCAAGTTGAGTATCGTGCACGTATGGCTAATCACATCTGGACACTTATTCCACCTCTACCAAATGCAAATATTATTGGGTCAAAATGGATATTTTGAATCAAGCGGTATGTAGATGGGACTGTTGAACGCTTTAAAGCTCGATTAGTGGGTCAAGGCTTCACTCAACAATATGGGATTGATTATCAAGATACATTTAGCCCTGTCATCAAACCCACTACTATTTAGATTCTACTCTCACTTGTTGTCACTTATGCTTGGCCTTTGTGCCAACTTGATGTCTCAAACGCATTTCTTCATGGTCAGTTAATTGAGGATGTGTACATGGTTCAACCAAAGGGGTTTGAAGATGCTGCTCATCCAAATCATGTTTGTAAGCTACATCGTTCGTTATATGGCTTGAAACAGGCACCTTGTGCTTGGTTTCACCGTTTATCCCAGTTCCTTGAACGCTTGGGTTTTGGGGGTTCCAAGACCAATAATTCTTTGTTCATATCGAAGTCACAGGGTCCTAAACTTTTTATCCTCATTTAAGTTGATGATCTTGTTATTACTAGCAGTGACTATATCGCAGTTCAGCCTGTCATTATTGCTATTCGTAGTGAATTTTCCATACAAGATCTTCGTGAGCTTTCCTACTTCTTGGGTGTTGAGGTCCAGCGCACTCCACTTGGTTTTCTTCCCTCTCAACGACGCTATTTGTAGGACTTGCTTCAACAAACAAACATGTTTCAATGTGCTCCTATATCCACTCCAATGGTTACATATCCTCTCCTAACCCAAGATCAAGGGAATCCTTTGACGGATCCTACAAAGTATCAAAGTATTATTGGAGCCTTGTAATATGCCATTATGACCAGACCTGACATTGGTTATTTAGTCAATAAGTTGTGCCAATTCTTACAATCACCAATGGACCTACACTGGAAGGCAGTCAAACCCCTGCTTCGGTATGTTCAGCATACCTTGACACATGATTTGCTTCTCAACAAAAGTTGTAATGTCTCTCTTCAAACATTTACGGACGCAAATTAGGCAGGATGCCTTGATGATCGCAAATCCACAGGTGGTTTTGCAATATTTCTTAGCAATAATTTGATATCTTGGACTGCTCGCAAATAGCACACTATTGCTCGTTCTTCCACCGAAGTAGAGTATAGGGCTCTTGCTAATATAACTGCTGAAGTTTTGTGGATTCAATCACTGTTAAAGGAGCTTGGTATTACTTGTGCCTCTCCTCCTATTCTCTGGTGTGACAATCTTGGAGCTACATATCTATCCGCCAATCCTTTTTTTCCTGTTTTTCATGCCCGGTCCAAACATATTGAAGTTAATTTCCACTTTGTTCGAGATATGGTTGCTAGGCATCTACTTCAGGTTTAGTTCTTATGCTCCAAAGATCAGTTAACTAATATCTTCATAAAGGCCCTCAGTCGTGAACGATTTGAATTTTTACGCGACAAGCTCAGAATTTTGAATAAGATTGCTTTGTTTGAGGGGGGCTGTCAAGATAAAGATAAAGTTGCAAATAGTTAGGAATTGTTGTACCTGTATTCAGTTGAGATATTGATCATGTATAAATAGTGTTTGTTAGTTTGTTAGCACACGTTCAGTTTAGCCACCTTATGTATATTTATACATGAACAATGAATGTAGATTACTTAAGCCCAAAAATATATTTTACACTTGTAATTTTAACAATCTCCACTACCATCGACTAGCTTACTGCAACAGGAAACTATATTCTAGAAGATGATCTCATTCTCTTCACTTTTAGTGGTCTTCCCATGGAGTATGAGTCCTTCCCCATCCCTATTGAACATCATGACTCCTCCATCTTGTTTGTTGAGCTTCGAGCCAAACTACTAATATATAAACATCGACTCATCTCCCTTTATTTACCACCCTCCCCTGAAGGCATTTGTTGTTTTATTTATCAATATGAATAAATACTCATTAACTTCACCATGACTTTTTTATCATGAGTATTCATTCTAATATAGAGATTTGACATCTTTATTCTAGCGATGTTGATAAATGTTTACCAGACATTAATTTAATTATCTATAGGACATCTAATCTTTAACTTATGGAAATTGTCAAACCATATCATGGTTCAAACTAAGTAATTATCAGTAATGTACTGTTGGACCCTGTTTTCGAAGTCCAACTATCATTCTGATACCGATCAATGTTGGCACCCAAGTCATGGTACTTATTATGAGGCTTTAATTTCACAAAAATGATCAAACTTCGTAAAAATTTTAGCTTCAGCGATGGCAAGTCTGCTATGGAGAAAGTTTGGCTTCGCCTTGGCGAAGCCTCCTCTCGTGTAGTTTGCCACGACAAAAGTCTTTGCATTGCTGCGGCGAAGTCACCAAATTCAGCACAAAGATCATTCGGACAAAACCCAGACCGCTAACATTCAACACAAAACATACATATATTCATACAATTCTTTCAACACAACCATTTTAATAAAGAAATTAACTCTGAACATATACAAACAAAACTTCTCCAATTCATCATTTCATTACTAAAGCAAAAGAGTTTGAAAAACTTTATTTACATATCAAAAGCCACACTATTGGCTTATTACAGAATATAAAATGCACATGATACAATTGGATGCTTATGCTTAATATGATCCTAAATACCAAAAGTTTCTGAACTAACTTAATTACTAACTATAGTTATCTTGGAGTTGCCAAATGCTTTGCAAGGTTCACAATTCTCTTGTTCTACTTTTTCTTCACCTGCAGAGTGGAAGGTAATGGGGTGAGCTACTAAGTTCAGTGGCTTATACATTTATAGCCATTGGCAATGAACCATACAATTTAAGCATATACATATATATTCATTCATATACATTTATAACTTATTTTAGCTAACAAGTCAATCATCCACAAATTCTAACTCAAATGTTCATAGTCAAGGATGCTATCACTTAAAACATATCATGTACATTTAAGCATCAAAACATAACATTCAAATATGTATCATACTCGACAATTCAAAGATGCAATGAACAAACAAATGGCTCGAGAGTTCCATGGAACAAAACCATAAACCGGAGTTTATACCGTGAACAAATCAAGTCCGATTTTTCAGGATCTCGTGGCCTCAAGCGGGCAGCCGGGAGAAGGCTATAAGTCAACGTGCATATGACTAACGAAACGTTCCTCTCTTGCCCAAACACAATCAAATTTCAATGCTTAACTCATTTCACATGCATTCATACTTTTCATGCTCATCATGCTTTCTCATCTTTTCATTCATACAAAATGCCATGACATATTTCAATGGCATAATTTGATCATAATTCATAAATCACAATGCATTTTCAACAATCACAATAATTCACTATCAAGCAAGTTAACATACAATACACATGCATTCAAATTCAAGCAATTTAGCATATATTCACTAATAAGACAAACTTGCCCATATTACACAATAACCATAAATATATTACCCACCTTGAATTCCTTACTTAAAGACTTGCTCAAAGGTGCCTCTCCTCTTGATCTCTTGCCTTGCTTGATTCCCTTTATCAATGAAAGAAATTCCCATTCAATATTAATACAATTTGAGGACCTATATATAGCATATTCACAAAGATAAATTCTAAATACTCAAACTCTTCCAAAAGTCCAAACCTTCGGGTCAATTTTTCATGATCATTATGATCAGATAAATGAAGAAATTTGATAACACTTCCTTCTAGAAAAATGTTCCTCATTGTCTTAAGTTTCTAATGACACCAAAATAATTCAATTTGGTTCAAAAATCTGAAAGTTATACCTTAAATAGTTTTGGACTATTCTTATGCTGAAACAATATTCTGTGCTCAAATTCCATCAAAAATTGAAATTTTTAGAGACTGAATTAAAAATCAATTTCATTAGACAATTTATATCGCTATGTCTCTAGTGTACTCAAAATAAAAAAAAATCACTCCATTTGGATAACTACAGAACAAGATATCGCCAAAATATCAAAACATGTTTAGACAGGAAAGTTGACTTCGCCATGGCGAACTTGTCCAGAAGCCTACGAAATTTCTAGCCCTCATCCCATTTTCCAGATTTTTCACATCCAACATCTACACCTGACATATATTATAAAAAATCATCCTTTCTACTTCATTTACACTTCATTCTCTACTCCATTTCAACTCAATATCATCCATAAACAAATTATAGTCCATGATTGATCATAAACATTAATGATAGAACATACACATTCATGATCAACTTCCTACACATATTCACTTCATTTTCACTTTCATTTCACTTCTAACTATCTCCAAAATGCTTCATTCAACAAATCAAGCAGGGATAATGCTTATACTTACTTGTTTAGCTTTAAGTTCTTCAAACTCTTCAAGATTTCTCTTTTAAAAGCTAAGAAAATTGAAACCCTAGCTTAGCTTTCTCTTCTTTTCTCTCCTTCTCTTCTTCTCTTTATATTTTTCTTCACTTCTTCCCCTCAGTCACGTTTGTCTCTTCTTCAAAATGCAATACAAACATTTGTTCTTCCATTTATACTCTTAATGAGTCTAAAATGTCCATTTTGCCCTTCCTTTATGCCTTATGGCTCTTTTTCCTTAAGTGACTTGTCAAAAATGCCTTTGAACATTCTTACTACTTTAATTCAACCATCAAATGAAATAAATCCTACTAACATAGATATAATAATTAACTCCAAAAATTAATCTATCAAAACCTCATAATTTATTTAAATCATGCTTAACTAGAGAACGTATCCCTAAAGCAAGTATGACATATCCCTCATTCCCATCCCTTCCCTTCTAGGTGACCCTCAAAGCACTTTTCAGACAATGTCTTTGTGAACGGATCAGCAAGGTTTTGCTCTGTGGGAATCTTTACCACATTCACCTCTCCATGTTATATTATCTCCCTTATGAGATGATACTTTCGCTCAACATGTTTGGGAGCTTTGTGATTTCGAGGTTCTTTAGAATTAGCCACTGTCCCACCATTATCACAATAAAGTGTAATGGCCTTTTCTGCCATAGGAACCACCTCCAAATCGTTTAAGAACTTGTAGAGCCAGACTGCTCCTTTTGCTGCTTCACAAGCAGCAACATACTCAGCCTCCATAATTGAATCAGTAACATAAGATTGCTTGATACTCCTCCAAACTATAGCTCCACCTCCTAAAACAAATATAGAACTAGAAGTTGATTTCCTTTAATCAACATCCGATTGGGAATCGAAATCTGTATATCCTATTGAAATAAGATTACTTCCAGAGTAAACAAGCATTAAGTTCTTCGTCCTATGAAGATACTTCAGTATGCATTTCACCATAGTCTAATGCTCCATTCCTGGATTGGACTGAAATCTACTTACCAGTCCCACTGCATAATAGATATTCGATCTAGTGTAAAGCATTGCATACATTAAACTTCCAAATGCCGAAGCACATAGAATGTTATGCATGCATTCAACCTCCTCTTGGGTTTTAGGTGCTTGTTCTTTTGAAAGCTTCATTCCATGTCTAGTAGTTGTGAAACCTCTCTTGGAATCTTGCATGGCAAACTTATTAAGCATGTTCTCATTGTAGGTTAATTGAGACAAGGCTATCTATTTGTTCTTACGATCCCTTATAAGTTTGATCCTTATAACATAGTTAGTCTCTCCTAAATCCTTCATTGAAAACTGTTCATTCAACCATCTTTTAACTGTAGTTAACATTCCCACATCATTCCTAATGAGCAGAATGTCATTAACATAATGGATTAGAAAAATAACCTTTCCATCTTGTATCCTTTTATAGGCATAAGGCTCATCTAGGTTTTGTATGAACCCATAGGTTTTGATAGACTTATCAAACCTAAGGTTCCAAGACCTAGATGCTTGCTTAAGTCCATAAATGGACCTTTGCAACTTGCATACCTTATGCTCATTACCTGGCTCAATGAATCCTTCTAGTTGGGCCATATAAATGGTTTCCTCAAGATTCCCATGAAGAAATGCGGTCTTGACATCCATTTGCCATATTTTATAATCGAAATTGGCTATTATGGCTAAAAGAATCCTGATGGACTTAAGCATGACAACTGAAGAAAAAGTCTCCTCATAGTCTATACCATCTTTTTGAATATAGCCCCTTAGCTACAAATCTAGCTTTAAAGGTCTCTACCTTTCCATCTGATCCTCTTTTTCTTTTATAAATCCATTACACCCTATGACTTTTATACTTGGTGGTAGATCTATACTTCATTAGCATATATGGAATCTATTTTCGATTCCATCTCCTTGAGCCATTTTTCTATATCAACATCATTAATAGCCTGTGTATACATAATGGGATCTATTTCTTCTTGGTCTAAGATGGCAATAAAGCTTTCTCCTAGACCTAGATACCTATCTGGATGTCTCACAACTCTCCCACTACGTCTAAGCTTTAAATGATGTTCAGGTTGCACTTCTGATTCAAATTTTGAATCCATTTCGACATCTTATACTATTATATTCATATCAACTCTTGAATTGGATGAAATAACTAACTCCTTTAGTACTACTTCACTTCTTCCTTTGTGATTTGTCACAAACTCTTCCTCTAGGAAGGTCACATTTGTCAACATGAGGACTATAAAAATAGTACCCTCGAGTTCCCGTAATATCCTACAAATAAACATACTTCAGACCTTGATTCCATCTTTGTGGATTTAGGCCTTAGAACATACTTCAGATCTTGAATAGTACCCTCAACAAGTGTCGCAATGAAGCTACTCGACCAGTCCACAACTCCATAGGTATTTTAGGCACCGATTTGGATGGAACAAAGCTAAAAAGATATGTTTCCTTTTGTATGGCATACCCACAAAACGATTCTGGAAGGCTAGCATAGGACATCATTGATCTTACCATTTCCAATAGAGTCTTATTTCTCCTGTCAGCTACACCATTTTGTTGAGGTGTTCGAAGAGCTGACAAATTGGAAACAATTCCATTGTCAATTAAATATTGCTGGAACTCTCCAGATAAGTATTCACCACCTCAATCCAATCAAAGATGTTTTAATGGCTTACCCAACTGCTTCTCAACTTCAGTTTTGAATTCTTTGAAATTTTTAAAAGATTCAATCTTTTTATGCATCAAATACAAATAGCCATGTCTTGAGTAATCATCTACAAAGGTTATGAAGTATTCATAACCTCCTCTAGCTTGTATGTTCATAGGCCCACACACATCAGTATGTACCAAGTCCAACGTGAATTCAAAATGTTTCCTTTAAAAGGAAATGAGCCCTTGGTCATCTTTCCTTCAATACAAGATTCACAAGTGGGTAATGGATCTTTATCCATTCCCATAAGGATCTCATCCTTTACTAACCTATCAAGTCTTTTCTGATTGATATAACCCATTCTTAAGTGCCACAAATATTTAGAATTAATGCTAAAGTCATTGAAATGTCTTGGTTTTATCAATTTTGTGATGTTTAGTGAGCCTATCATAGGTTCTATAAAGAACAATCCCTGTTTAATTATTGCATCACAAATAAAATCCTTATTCTCATATATTGAAACAATATTTTCAAAATATAAGGAATAATCAAATTTTATTAGACAAAAAATAGAAATCACGTTCCTTACGATCATTGGCATGCAATAAACATCCTCCAAATATAACCTATGAACACTAGGAAAGTCCAAGATAACTATTCTCACTTATTTTACTGAAACATAAGATCCATCTGCTATCATGACTTGAAACTTGCCTTTAGGTAGCCTTTTCCTTTGCTAGGACCCTTGCACAGAATTGCAAACATGATTAGTGGCTCCTGAATCTAATATCCAAGAATTAGATAAATCTGCCACATTTCTAGTTCCTAACAAACTTGGGAAACCCATACTTTGTTTTTGTTTTAGGGACTCAAGTTAGACTGGACATTTTCTTTTCCAGTGGCCCATCTCATCATAGTGGAAACACTTTCCCTTGGTGTTCTCTTTGGCCTTCTTTTTCATGGGTTGGGCCTTGACCCCTATTTGGGCCTTCTTTTTCATTAGACCCTTCATCTTTTGCTTACCCTTACCTTTGGGTTTAGAAGAAGATGCTACGTTAACTTCTGGCCCACGAGCCTTCATATTCAATATCTCCTCCATACTATAGTGAGTATCCATCAACTCACACAAGGTGTAATCCTTGTTGTTGAGCTCATTGTCCAATTTAAACTACTGAAAAGAAGAGTTTAAGCAGCATCCGCATCCATATTCGCCCTAAGCATCTTAGCCTCAATAACTGCAGAGATTACCTTAAGCATGTAATCTCGCACCGGTTCACCAGGTTTTTGTCTGAGATTATGAAAGGTTTTGATAGCTTTCACTCTTACAAACCTAGTCCTCACTCCAAACATCTCATATAGGTGATGGACCATTTCACTAGCAGTTTTCATATAGGCAATTTGTTTTTGTAACATGTCGCTAACAGAAGCTAAAATATAACACTTAGTAGTCTTATCAACATTCTGCCAATGCTCATGTTGTTAGACAATCTCAGGAGTTGAATCTCTACCTAGAGGTGCAGGCTCATTACTAATTAATACCCATAAAATACGTTCTTATTGAAGAACAATGTCAAGGTTATGTCTCCATTCATTAAAATTCTCTCCATTTTTCAATTAGTTATTTGTCAAGATCAAAGTGAGTGGATTCATTTTATGGTTGATTATAACTAAAAATATAAATTATTAAAACATGAGCATACTAGTCAATAATATTGGAACTTTGTATAAAATCATGATGCATGTATGCATGATGATAGATTTAACAAAACTTAAAAAATTAAAAACTTTCTACAATGGTTATTTTTCTTATCTATAACAGACTAAGTGATGATGAGCCATCTTATCTATTAAAAGAAAAACTGGGACCCTCCCACTAAAAAAGTTACCAAGCATCTTCATGCTTAAATTTTAAAGAAGCGTCATAATTTGGTCCATACTTTTACCAACAGAGCCACGGTGGGCAGGTTATTGATAAAATATGTTGAGTCTTTAACCATTTGATTCATTCACTAAAGATACTTGCAAACCATGCCTCGGCGGGAGGTCACATTAGCTACCAATAAGTGGACTTATCCTTAAGGAGACCTAAACCATGCAAGATCTAGGATTCATGCCCTCCGGTGGGGAGTAACACTTCATCACATGCAAATAGGCCATCATTTGGAGACCGTGGACTCTCTGTAGCACCCCAACTTTCGCAGGACCTGAATCCAACATTGTGGGTGATATCCAAGTCCGTGCCCCGCGAGGGTGGCGTACTATCATAAATCGGTATTTTTTTTTTTGAAACCACAAACATAATATGCGAAAATCCATAACCAATTCAGACCCACTTTCCTTCATAACATTTTCAATCTACATAATACAATCAACAAAATTTTCAATAGCCATTTGATCCCTTTCACAAATACAAAATACTTTAGTCATTTCGGAATACAAATTTATACAAAAAGTTGCAGAATATACAATTCAATACAAAATAGAGAAATGTAATGCAGACGCGAACTGATCCCGACCTCTATCCTTCACTTGAATGTTGTAGGTATACTCCCGTTGGCCTAATGGGGTATTATTCTGATCCTGAAAAATATTTGTAAATTTTGGGTGAGTTTTGCGAACTCAATGAGTGACCATCATCGATGGCTCGCCTAATCACGTAACACATTTCACACTTCACATTCAATACAATTTAATCACTCATATTATGCATATGCAGTGCGCATGAGACCCATTTTCCATTTGTTACTTTATTGTGACTGAGTGTTTAAACTGTCCCATATAAGGCTCATTGATAACTGTCCCTTATCTGCTTAGGGGATATAGGGCTCATTAAACATTGAGCCTGAGGCTCTTATTCACTTTTGAGCTCGAAGCTCATTTTCACTCGTTGAGCTTTAAGCTCTGATTGGTGGCCACTCTGGACACAATAGCCATTATGTTTCATGCATTCATGAAATGAAATGCATCAGTCACATTTGCATGATCCACATTCACTCATATTCACTTATCATCAGACCATAGTCAGGCATTCAACATTAGAGTTGAGTATCACTTTTCATTTACATGCTAATGCACATTTAAAACACATTTTTCATCGGACCGGGGTCTAGCATTTAATAATCATATTATGCACACTTATTTCATCTCATTCACATATAAGTAGCACTTCAATATTTCATTAATGCATCACATTCATCGAACCTTCTGTCTGGAACCCATCACAATCAATCGCATTCACATAATGATTCAATAGTCAATTAATACAAAATTCAAATAACAAACAATAAAGTGAGACCATCTCGGTCTACTCACAGTACACTTCAGATTAGCGTTTGTTTCCAAATTCTGGATACGCCTGAATGCGGGCGTTTATCCTACACATCCCATTTATGCAATACACAATTCACATGCATTACAAAACTCATTTATGCACAAATAGTTATATGGACTATGTACAATGCATACTCAATGACAATTTTGGGTACTTTACCAACTTCATATCTTATGCTCATTTTCTTTTCATAAATCAATCACTCAATCAAGTGAATATCGTTATCCCCAAACATACTCATACCTTTGGTACTTTGATGTCAACAATTCATTCACTAATTTATCACTAGCAGCTTCCATTCCAATCTCATTAAAAACACGACATCGTCTCTCTCCCTCTCTCTCAGATTTCCTTAACTTTAATTCTATGTTTGTTCATCCTCAATTTTCCAAAGATATTCACTTATGTGTATATATGTATATATACACAATTATAAGGGAAAACAAAGCATATAAGTCCTTATCACTTTCAAAATTTCTGTACTCTTCTATTGCACGTATTCAATGATCTTTCTACTCAAAATCGTCTCTACACCATCATATCACATTAAAAAATCCCAAAATACGTAAAAACAACAAATGGCCACTTTTTCCATGACTAATTTATATCGGATAAACCATCCATTTTATCTCATATTCAGACTTCTTATAAGGATTAACACGATACTTACTTGTTAAAACTCCAAAATCTTCAACCATAACAAAGCCCTAACTTTCATATAACTCACGTACTTCATCTTACAGAGGGCTTAGGTCAGGTTTTCTTGAGGCAAAAGAAATAGATGACAAAGTGGTAACAGTAGAAGATAAGGGTAAGCATAGTTTAACTTTGGTGGAGTTTTGAAGAAAAACTCTATGTTGAAGATACACTAGAGAAAGAAACTTCGAGAGAAGGGACTGAAGGTAAGTACAGTAACTTGTCTTTCAAGGTTATTAAGACTCAACTTTAAAGCTGAGACACCTATCCATTTCTTAGCGACTTATCCACTTCTGTTTAGTAAAACTCACTTAAGTATGATTTGTACTTAAGTTTATGACTTAATAAAACTATTGAAACACCAGTCATAACCCATTAAATGACTTCCAGATTTTTCTATAAAATATCATTTCGGGTCAACTTTGCATGTTCTTTCTGACCCCGATATTGAAGTTATTTTGCAACACTCTCCCTAGAAACATGTTCCACTATGTCTTATCTTTCCATTGACACCAAAATCACTTAATTTGGTTCAGAACTCTAAAAGTGATGCCCCAAATATTTTCGGACTGTTCTTATATTAAAACAGTACACTATACTTATCATTTGTACCTCCATGTCTCTAGTTTATCTTGAAACAAAAAAAATCGTCTTATTCGGAGCTATATTGCAAAAGACATCATCAAAATACTGAAGTATGTTCAGTAAAACAACCCATTCATAATCTTCCAACCGATACCCATACTTTGATTCAATCCACCTTTTTCAAATCAATAAAAAATGCTATCAAATTCTAAGGAGGAATAGAAAAATGTGTTAAGAAACTATTGGTTCAAGAATCACTTCATTTGGAGGTCAGAGAACAAAGTTATGACCGAAAGAATCAAACATGATTTTGCCCCCAATTATATAGAACCTTTCTCAGGAAAAATGTCATAACTCTCCCTATAGATGTCGGCTTAAGATCATCTCAAAACAATTTGAAAGAAGAATTCAAGATCTACAACTTTCATAAGGCTTCAAAGAAAGATTCTATCGTCTTAAGGGTCAAAAATGGAGCAAATGATAGGTACAAATGAAACTTAATAAAAAAGCAGACAAATCAAAAAAATTGCTATAACCTTCCCTAAAGATATTAGATTGAGGCGTTCTTTAGATTTTTTGAAATAAGACTTCAAGATATACAACTTTTATAAAGACCTTGAAGATAGATTCTATCATCTGAAGGGTCAAAAATGGAGCAGACGATAGGTACAGACGAAACTTAATGAAAAAGCAGACGAATGGGAAAAAGTAGATGAATCGGAAAAATTGCTATAGCTTTCCCCACAGATATTAGATTGAGGGGTTCTTTATATGGTTTGAAAGAGGACTTCAAGATCTACAACTTTCATGAAGACCTTGAAGATAGATTCTATCGTCTGAAGGGTCCAAAAATAGAGCAGACAATAATATATAAAAGGTCAAACATAGAAGAAGCAGAAAATCAAACATAGACAATATGATGTCACCATAGATGATATGACATCATCACAGACGATACATTTTTACAGACGATATCACATCATCATAGACGATACATTTTTATAGACAATATGACATCATCATAGACGATATGACGTTATCACAGATGATACTATCTATACTCCTGAACATATCCATTTGTAAAGACCATAACTTTCAACTCCAATGTCTAAAATTATCATACTATATACCATTGGAAAGTTAAAAGAAAGGCCTACAAATTTCTAGAAGACAACTTTATCTAAAATTATCTAGATCAATCCAGAATCTTCCCTGAATTCAGAATATGAACTTTACATTCCTCCACCAATGTACTGCACCCAGTTCTCAACTTTATGACAAATTTTGAGATTTTTTGAGACAGATTTTAAATTTGATGTCTTCATAAAAATGTATCCCTATATTTCTAGTTTAATCCAAATTAAGAATTGTCTCATTTGGATAACTAGAGACAAAGTTGTGGCTAAAAGACTGAAGCATACTCAGTGAATATTTTCCAGATCAACTACCAATTTTGTTTCCAAATCTTTCCTTATCACTACTCCTACCAAGATCACTCTTTCTACTCCCTCTACTTCTCATTTTCAATAAAATCACATTTAAAATCAATTATACCCAGAAGTGGTCAATAGATGCATGTACAATTATCTTTATGTGCAGAAAAATTTACTATTTATATGTTTGTGTATGCCATATTATGTATGAGCCTGAAATGTGTTTCCTACTTTCTCAGTAATTTCTCTCATCTATTGTTTCTGCCTTAACATGGGTAACGAGATCTTACACTCTCACATGAGCATCCTCTCCCATTCAATCTTTTTGGGTTTTAAGTTTTAATAAATACCATCTTATCTAGATGCAATTTACTATCCATTCTATATTGTTTCATTATATATCTCATACATAATGAACGCATGGCAAAGCCTAAGGTTAGCAATTTTCTACATGACACGTAATCACATAATATCACGTATTATTTGCATTCATTTATTCATTCATCACATGAAATAATAAGCCACATTTGATTGTCCATCCTGGAAAAAATAATGACAAGCCTTTTAGGCCCAAAATATTCTTCTTGGACTTGGATCTTCCACTTCGAACTTTTCACTCACATGACCTGGCCCATTCGGTAAAAAGTGTGAAATGGCTTTACTTTTTCAACACAAAATTTGATTTTCATAAAACCAAATTTTTGTCCAAAAGCAACAAAAAAATCTGCACTTGTTTTTCACCAAAACCGAAACTTATGAATATGACATAAAAATGCCAGCACTTGTAAAAAACCAAAACTTTGTTACAAAAAAGTTCATACATCCAAAATTTTGGTAGAACAAAATTCCAGCACTTTTTTCTAAAAAACCGAAAAATAGCCAGGACACTATAATCAAAACCAAAACTTTACCTCTTCTTTTCTTCAATCCATGGCTTCTTCATCTTCATCATTACATGATTTTGTACATTACATAATCAAAGAAAACATAAAAATGAAACCAAGGAGGAAACATGATGATGATAGACCACCTTCCTTGTTACAAACCAATTGAAGAAATCTCACAAGGTAACTTTAGAATCTATGGACAACCAAAAGAGCAAAGCATACATCATATATATTTCTATCACATAAAAATATGAAGCATACAAAAATGAGGGCCAACCCATACATCACATATAGGAACCAAAATCATGCATAAGAAAATTGGTTTTGATACCAATTGTTGGATCAGAAAAAGAAAGCATTTCATATTTAAAGAAACGGTCGATTTCAAAACTTTTTAGAAATCTAAATTGTAACGAAAGCAATATATCCAATCATCATGCCAATCTATACATGATATGGTACAAGGATAATAATAAACATAAACAAAATAGAGATTATTACCGACTCCTTCGCTACAGCTTTAACTCCTCATTGTGCTATCCTCTCCTTCTTCTTATATCCAATCCTAGCTTTAGCCTTGCTTTTGAATCCTTTCTTTTGTCAATCTATCCTCTCCTTGTTGTTGTATCCTCAACCAATTTGATCTACCACTTGTTCTTCTTAGATAACTTGGTTAGCAAGATCCTTTAGTGGGAAAGGAGAAAAAATGTTTGGAGGAGAATTTTCTTAGAAGAAAGAAGGAAACAATGAGACACTTCTCATTCTAGATTTCGGCCATGCATAGGTGAGAGGAGAGAGTTGGCCAAAACAATGCAAGAACCCTTTCTTACACATCTCAATTTTAGTTATGCATGAAAAGAAATAAAAGGGAGAGCATCCAATGCATCATACCTTTCTTTAATCAAACATAAAGAAGTCATTAAATGAGACACTTCTCATTTTTTTTAAGATGGCTATATGAAAAGACCAATCACCTAATATGACATGTCAATTTCGGTTTTGTAGCGATGAAAGATGGAAGATGATCCATGCAATACACATCTTTCATCTTCAATCAAATGAATGCTAAAAAGGTTACATTACATACCATCATTAAAACAAAAAATATACTTCATTTCTTTACCATCTTTATTTAATGATGATAAAGCATGATAAATACCATCTTTATTTAGTAATTCAATGCTAAATGTGCAGCTGCACATTCAGCCATTAAAAACCAAAATTATACTTCATTTCTTTAAGAATTTTGTTTTAATATAATTAATCTAATTAAATTAAATTAAACCAAAGTCTAGCCCATTTCTAAATATTCATTTGGCCTTCTAATTAACCATTAGTTAGTGCAAGCCCAACATTCAATCATGGGCTTTAAAACCTCCATTTATATTTCTTACTTAACTTGATAACCTTCCTTGAAGCCAGGTGGAGAATCTTATTGGACTTAGATCATTCAAGCTCCAATAAGCCCATAATTAATTTAATCTCTTTAGAATTAATTCTAGCTTATTAACTATATGTCATTCCACTAAAGACAATTAGTCGAACTTTTAAATTATTAAATATTATAAGAATACATATTTTAAATAAGTTGTCCAATTGCAAATCGTATTATGAACCTTATAATAGCCATCCACATAATAAGGGGTAAAATTACCGTTTTGCCCTTATGCTGGTTTTTCCTTCTAGATCTCCCGTTTTACTCTATATGGTGATTAACACATAAGATCTCTTCTTGGTGTTAAGACTTTATAGGTAGTTAGTCCATCAAACTACTGGCGCCAGTCTAAACCAAGCTCCATAAAATATCTAGGAGTAATGATATCACTATAAACTCTTTATTTCAGTGAATATTTCCTGATACATGTTTCAATTATTAATTTCAACATGCAGACACTGGATTGATACTTTGTAAAAATCCATTATGATCATATCAAGAATTATAATGAAACATATATGAGTTCACCACTCATCAAGATTATGGTCTATAATAAGCAAATGCTCAAATGTATGTTTTAAGATTAAGGTAGCGGCCTACTTTATTATGTAAAATACACATGATTTTATATTCATTTAATAGTGTCATTATCGATAGTCAACTACTATCATGATATGAAACTCACAATTCTCTCGAAGTAAACTCCTTTGCTTACATGAAGATAAATCACAACACTATAGTCTAAAGTATAATCAAGCGACCAACTTAATTATTCAAGTGTGAATCAATTAATTTAGATTCTAATAATATACATGTTTCCCATACATCTACATGTATATGTATATTATTTACAAAAGAATCTTGGTACCTTATGACTAGTTATATAATGCTTATACATATAAAATCAAACTCTTTTGTTTCATTAATAATAAATATTTTCATTAAAAAACTGTAAATGAAAGAAAATTAAGTTACATGTAAATACACTTGCTTTCCAGGGCATTATATTTACATAACTTCAACACCAATTGGATCAATATATGTTTAGCTCTCATTAACATGTTCAGAGTTCTGAAACTATCGTTCAATGCTTTCTTGTATTTGATCCTATCATTATAATTGTTTATATTAATAAGTGATAATCTTTTAACTAATATTATTTATCAAATTAATATTAAAGTATAAATTTTATAAACATCAAGTTATCTGCATCAGGTGTTGATGAAGGTCACACCATCATGTTTCTTAGTATGGGTGTGCAAAAAACGCTGACGTAGTGTAGGCTTCATGTTTGTAGACTTTTCCTATATCAGAATAAAGTGTTATAAGTGAACTATAATTTACAAAAATTTCAGTAGAGTTTTCTCTATTTTTATGATATTTACCCCTTGTTAATAAAAAAATTTATAAACAATGGCAACAACCATTTATAAAATTATCACACATATATTTTCATTCTAAATTTCATACATCAAATTGCATTGAAATGTAATTGGTAGTAATTAGTACAAAAATCAGAATATAAGTGTAAAATCAGAATATAGACTTTTCTTGCATCAGAATAAAGTGTTATAAGTGAAATATAATTTACAAAAATTTTAGCAAAGTTTTCTCTATTTTTATGATATTTATCCCCTGCTAATCAAAATTCTTTTCTCAAAGATAATCATTCATGGAAACAAAGATTTATAAAATTATCATTATCCATAATACACATATATTTTCATCCTAAATTTCATTCATCAAATTACATTGAAATTTAATTAGTAGTAATTAATACAAAAATCAGAATATAAGTATAAAATTAGAATACAGACTTTTCCTACATCATAATAAAGTGTTATAAGTGAACTATAATTTTAAAAAATTTCAGCAGAGTTTCCTTTATTTTTATGATATTTACCCCATATTAAGAAAAAAAATTCTCAACAACACAACCATTCATGGCAACATACATTTATAAAATTATCATTCTCTATAATACACATATATTTTCATTCTAAATTTCACACATCAAATTACATTGAAATATAATTGGTAGTAATTAGTATAAAAATTAGAATATAAATGTAAAGCTTAGATATTTACAAGTTTCTCTGCATGCTCCTAGTGGGTAATAAATCCTCCGGTGTATATGGGTAGACTCTCTCCCTCTGGTCCTTCCCATCTGCTTGCAGAATTAAGCTCTAGAATAGAGATTGCCTCAGGATCTTGTCCAGTACTGCTACCAATGACTCCATATCCTTCAGAGACCAATCCAACGGTGAAGGTCCAATTTTTGCTAAAAAAGTTGACATTGAACCCATCTAGTATTGGATCCTTATGAGGGTAATAGCCTTCACTATAGTTTCAATTTCATTCATGGTGATAACACTGCTTAGGAGTTTAGCTTCCTAAGATGAAATAGTGTTTTGCAAAATTTGATTAAGGAAGGTTTTAGAGGATTGAGCCTCTGATGGTTTGTTCATCAGCTTACTAAAATAATCATAGGCTCCTTGCATTAGTAGTAATTAAGAGTCAAGTTGGACATTTCTATGTTCAATGGAAATGATTTTATTTCTTTCTTTCCTTGAAACAATTACTTTTTAATAAATTGAAGTGTTTTTATCACCATTTCTTAGCCAATCAGCCCTTTCTCTTTGTTTCATGAGAGAGTGATCATAGAGAAGTGCTTCAGAAAAGTTGTGTAATGCTTCTCTTTCTCTTAACTGCAGGATCTGGAATCAGGGATGAGATACAAAATTTGTTGGGTATTCTCGAAGTCCTTCTTGGCTGTGTTGACTAGGATGTGTGTGTTGCCAATGTTTTCCTTAAGGAGTTTCTTCTTCTCTTGTCTAATAAGGTGTAGATTCTTTGCAAGAATATACTGTTTGGTGCCTTTAATGTTGGAATCTAGAGTTATACTAATTCCTTTCTCAAAACTTTCTAATCCCAACAGGGAGTCATTTAACCTAAAGGGGATATTGAATTTAACTGCTTTTGTAGAGGTTTAAATGGGTGTTGATTCGATAATGAATTATTTAAGTACTTGGAAAAGCAATTTG
Organism: Erythroxylum panamense; assembly: GCA_027123425.1. Classification (NCBI taxonomy): domain Eukaryota; kingdom Viridiplantae; phylum Streptophyta; class Magnoliopsida; order Malpighiales; family Erythroxylaceae; genus Erythroxylum; species Erythroxylum panamense. The sequence goes on along the minus strand of JAOTIZ010000201.1, from coordinate 12,314,359 downwards.
GGAAGATAGACATCCACCTCTAGTTGTCAACACTTTTTTCCAACTTCTTCCTGATCAGATGAGAACCAATTTGCTTATTGTTTTAGGTGTAGAAAGAGGCTCCCAATAGAATATCAGTGAGTTGTGCATCATCTAGACATTGACTAAGTTCATTACAAAGGTTATAGATAGCTCTTAAGCTTTCTACCTCTTCTAACTTTAGAATGGAGTTAAAGACACCTGATAACATCCATGGTATACTGATTGAATTAGCTAAAACATTGATCTGGTTCCATAAGAAACTTCTCTTATATGCATTGTTGTGTGCATATATGAAAGAAATGCATAGTTGCTGGTTTAGAGACACCGCATAGACTTCTAGGTGAATTATTTGGTTAGAGATGAAAGTTGAGCTAACTGTCATTGCACTTGAATCTTATAGGACCATTATTCTACCATTTGGATGACAATTATGATTTGTTATGATCTGCCACTGAGCTGGAAGATAACTTAACATCATGCAATATTCCATTCTCATCCTAGTTTCCACAATACCAGAAAGGGTCACTTTATTTTGTAAATTAGTATTTTTGATCATTAGTTTCTTGTTAGGGGCATTGGCCCCTCTTACATTTTGTGTCAAAATATTCATTTGGAGTTTCTTCTTTGTGTTAGATCTTCTTTGAACTATAGTTTCGAATTCTTGTCCATTTGTTCACGAGGAATTTCATCTAACCTGTCCATAGCTTTATGCTTCTGTTGACCTGGTGTTTCGCTTGAATTTACCAATATGGTATCTGTTGTATTCTTTAAAGATATGTTTGAATCAACCTCCTATTCGTTACCTGTTGTATTTCCTCACTCACCTTATCTAAGAATAATAGTAGCAGTAGCAAGAGTGTTCATTATATTTTGTACATTCTGTTCATAGCTCATGTCTACATTATATTCTCTACTCATTCTCACTCACATTGTTCAAGTCACAAAGTTATAATCAGTGTTTCACTCAGTCTATCGCTCGGTGTTTCACTCCAATGGCTCCGTTTGCACCATCTCGCTCTATGTTTCTCACTCGGCTTTTGTTCTGAATTTTTTTCAATAAACACACTTTATAAACTAAAAATCATTACACTTTATTAATCTAGTTAATTGATATGGATTTTACATGTTAAATTAATAAAAATTATTATTATAACATTAATTTAGTTAATATCAACAAATTACACTAAAATTGTATTTATATAAGCAAATGCAAATATACTATTATTCAACAATTTAATTTCAAAATTTCTATACATACTAAAGATGATATTTATAAGATGACAATGTAAAGAAAAACATGTTACAATAGTCAAATTTTAAGATACAATGATATTATAATTTTGGAGTTATTATCAATCAATTTGACCCAAGTCAATATTATATAAATTATTAAATAATAAAGTTATAGATTAATCAAAATTTAATTTATAGAAATTTTCTCATATATTACTAATATATAATACTTGCGCAACCAAATATAAAGAATGAACAATCTAAGATAATTGACCACTGGTCGTGATGATATACTAATAATAGTTTTTGTTAAATTCAAGAGCTAATATTTCAATCATTGATCGTCGGCAGTGACGCAAGAACATGACCATAGCACAAGGGCTTCATAATGACCAAAGAGCAGATACATGACGAGACAGCACAAAACTAATTTTTACACCGTAATTATTTACACAAAGAATAAAGCCAGAAGCACTACAAGGACTCGAACCAAAGATAATACATCTTAGTGGATATGATAGAGAGGGCCAAGAAAAAAATTGATTCAAGACTGCAAAGACACCATCCTGATCCTTTCAAACAATTACAAGCACACTCCTGTTGACTGATCTCCCAGCTAAAAAGGCAAGCTCAAAAAACCCACAAAATTCATTACACATGCCCGCATGGCCAGACGGGGCAATTTCATTTCATTTCCCACCAGATAACCATAAGTTTCTAGTCAAAAGCAGCTTCCTCTAAAACCAGGAAGAAGGCAATCAAATAATTTTGCACAGCACTGGTACAGCTATTCATGAAATAAACGAAACCAAACTACCCAATCATTCACTGGTGTGGCTCCTCAGGAGTGCTGTAGCTTCTACTTTCAGTAGCGGTTGAGTTTGCAAGGGCATCTGCTGCAATTTCCCAACTCCCACTTCTTCTTCCCCAACTCAATTGTCTAGTCTCCGAGCGTCGATGATCAGAACTCAAGACTGACTCTACCTCTGAAGTGTTATGAGGAGGCCCATTACTCCCTCTGCTACGTATGTCCTCCACAATTTCTTCAACATTGTGACGAAGGGAGATTTTCAGTAGATCTTCACCAATATCAAGATCATCTTCAACCTTAGCACGCCGATCTCCACCTAAATCTTCAACTTCTGTTTCCCGAGCAACAGGTATAGGCAGTCTTGGTACCTCCTCTTGCACAAAAGCCCGGAAATTGTTCTTTGAAGGCTTAACTTTTGAGCAGAATACTTCAAGAAAGTTATTTACACAACCCAAATTGTAAACATTGATCCTATTGTCAGCTCTATACCGGAAATTTTCATACGTTGTCTGTATAAACAAGGTAAATTCAGTTGATGCACTGATAAATTTGGTTAGTCCGATGGCATAATGCATGGAAATGAATCATAGGCCAAGCATGTAAAAGGGATGCACCATTACATGTGCATGGGATTTGAATAAACTCAAGACAATTTCTAAGAGAGTAACTTCTGTTTTAAATTGCTTCAGGTTTCCAGAGTAACAAATAGACTCCCCAATATATAACTCAATTAGACAACAATTTTTCGTAGCATGTCATTTGCAGTCCTTCCAGAAAATTGTGAAGATTCAATTCCCTACGAGTATGGTTGGTCCAAAATGCTATCCTAATTTTATCAAGCATATTGAGTTTAAAGCCTTAATTAATTGGACAGGAAATTCATCCACATTGCACATTTAGGATGTAATTAATCTACAAGTGAACTGTTATTCGTCAAAACCCCAAGATTAAAACATGAATGCAGAATTTAGATCAGAGTTCAATCCTTTAATACTTTTGTATCTCAATTCCTAATGGACACTATTTCACACATTTTATCTAATTGAAACAAATTATCTGACCTGGTTTGTGCCTATGAGATACAAATGAAAGCCAGTAAGTCCGCCAACAAACCATAGAGCAATGAAGCAATAGGCCATTAGTATGACAGATGCAGGGGATTCTTTCATGGCTTTCCATACTGTGCCGTGATAATCATCCATCAAAACCTTGATGTACACTGCTGACATTGCAAATACATAGATGCAAAGAACAGTTGACGAAAAAACAAACATAAAGAAGTACCGGTAGTTGCGCTGCACATACAAAGAGTAAAATAATTACAAAATAACAGGACATAAAAAAGTTGATGTGACAAGTGAGGAAAAAGTTGACAATGACATCAAATAAACAGGCGTAATCAGAACCCATTAAAGAGCATACCAGTCCAATGCATTGGCCAACCCAAGGGCAATGATGATCAAATCGTTCCACACAGTTGTTACAAATAGAGCAATGAGAGCAGCGAGGAGGGCGATACAGCATGCATGTGTCACAGTACTTCACCCGAACAGGAATGCCGTTAACAGTAACTTCTTTTGTCCGAGGGAACTGGAGGCTCGGAGTTTGTCTTACCCCAACCTCAGCTGACACAGAGGAATCATATCTGAACTCTTCCTCAGGTGGGTGTGAATTCCGTGGAATAATGCCAGGGTCCCTAGCTGATGTACAAAAAAGGAAAACTAACACCTGCAAAAATCAACTACAAGATCAAAAGAACTGCAAAAGTTACTAGTAGTAGGAAAAAGATCAAAATCTTAAACCCAAATCACCACTTTGCATAGAGAAACAATTACCACTATTTCAAGAGATTTGTAGATTTCAGGATCTTTTGACACATACACCCAAAAATTTTCATTTCAAATGTATAGCACGAAGCAGTTAATTCTTAAAACCCAAAACTAGCAAACAATCTACAATTAGCAGATAGTATCTTCTAATATTAAGAAACTAGGATGATCATGTACTTTACAAAAATCAGCTTGATGTAAAGAAAGAAATAATGCCATCATGGAATACATAAGCTTTCACATGAAAGTGGCATTAGTTGATGGAAATTAACTTTTTTAAGGCATCAAAAAGATAGAAGTGGTAAAGGTGAGAAAAAGGGTACGTGAGCTAAATTCACTATTCACGAGGCAGTTAAACTGTTACCAATTTGCATTTTAATGTTCATGTACCAATATTATACTTTGACAGCAGCTCATGTACTCTAGAAAATAATGTCATCTGAAGTAAGTGATAATTAAATATTAATCATATACTTTTTGTTGTTCATACAACTTCCGACATTTCCTTGAGCCTCCAACAGAAGTGGCTCCAAAAATATTAAAAGGAGAAACACACACATCTATAGTGATGGAACTGTACCACAACCAATAAAAGGAAGGCATTGTTTAGACAAAGCATTCCTCTGCACAACAGCCTCACCTCCAACACTGGCAAAGAAAGGCCAAAGACAACCTATTCAATTTTCAATAATACATAGAAAATCATATCTTGAGCTGGACTTCACAAGTCAATAATCTACCAATTAGAAAATCCTAAAGATCAAAAGATCCTTGAAAATAGGCATCCACTGCCGACATACTTAAATGGAAAGTCTAGAAAGTTACAGAGAAACTACTAATGCTGAAAAGGTACATGTGCTAAAGCAAATGATGCTGTATTCTGTCAAGCATCAAGAGAAATGCAGAGTCTCTCAAGCATCAAGAGAAATGCAGACTTACACAGATAGTAAAGAAAACTGCAACCAATAGGATTGAATAGCCTGCATTATACGGTGAGAATTGATGGCGCAGATGCCTTGCAACAAATACACAAAAGATTACAATTGGAGCAATGATCAGCAACAAGGTGACAATCAATGATCTGGCATCGGGGCCAAATATCAACCTCCCACCAACGACGAATTTCTGTAAATGACGGACCAAAAAGAACAAAATTAATATACATAAGCTAGTCAAACAATAGACTCGTAAAGAACTATTAGTTTAAAGAGACAATAAGACCAATCACAAAATACCATTAGTGAAATTCTAAGTACCCAGAATAGCAACAGCAGTTTCAATCTTTTGATAAATGGAAAAAATATATCATTTCTACAGTAAACACTCAAGTATGATATTTTGTAATTAAAAACAAACAATCATTTTGCAGGCACACAAATTTTATTTACCTCAAGCACCTCTATTATGAATGAATTAAAGTCGCCAAACATAACATAGACAATTTGTGAATCAGAGCTAATTTGCTTTATATGTCTTCATTAGAGACTGCAGTATATATATACACACAAATAGGGTTTACAGAATAAGGTAGAAAATCTGTACAGATATGGAAATATAATCTTAGGATATTATATCTCTATAAGATATTGCTATCTATGCGGGTTGAAGTGCATACTTCGACGGCTCCACTAAGTCTCTCAAGGAGAAGGCTGCAGAGGGGTGAAGATCCCACTTAATGTCTTGCTCATTGGAAGTCTTT
>JAOTIZ010000201.1:12246081-12264191 GCA_027123425.1 Erythroxylum panamense | reverse complement strand
ATTCTTTTCTCATAGCACAATAACATCTATAACAAAGTTCATATGCAAAAACACTCATTTAATTTCATTTAATATTTCTAAATTCTACTCAAAGATCGGGGTCTAACAAGTTATCACGATTTGATTATATCCCAATACATATCCATAAAATAGTAGTGAGATCATCCCACAAGTCATTCAAGCATCTGATCGATGAATGAGAGTGGAAAGTGATCCTTGCGTGTAGTAGCATTCAATTTCTTGTAATCGATGTGAACTCTCCATCCATTTTAAATCCTTGTAGGCACAAACTCATTATTCTCATTCTTCACCACAGTGATCCCAATTTTCTTCGGTACTACTTGGACTAGACCCACTCATTTATTATCCAAAATTGGATAGATTATACCAACATCAAACAACTTTAAGATATTTGTCTATACTACTTCCATCATCAGGGATTCAACTATCTTTGTGATTCACTTGATGGTTTGGATCCTTCTTCCAATAGAATTCAAAGCATACACGATGAAGGGCTAATACCCTTGATGTTAGCTATGATCCACCCTATAGTTATGATGTGGTCCTTAAGCACTCAAATGAGCTTTTAGTTAAGTTCTTGGATATTATTGCCCGAATTGTTTTTCCCAAAAACATGTATTTTAAGTGCTTCGGTAATTGCTTCAATTCAATTGTAGGTGCCTACACAACCGAAGGTAAAGATTTTGCATTAGATATTAGCAATTTGATATTTTAAAATACATACCTTTTTGGTATTTTTTGTAGTGATTGTAGTGCTAGCATCATTTCTTCCATTTCATCTGTAATGAGCAAGTTAGAATTTTGTAGCATGTTTTCCGTTAAGCTGAGGCAAAGAATGACTTCTAACTCATCCTTACCATCCATATCAAAAATTTATTGAGACCAAGAATCAATGACATCAATTAACAAAACAGAATGAACATCATTAGGGTACCTCTTAACTTCAAAGATATTAAAGTGGACAATTTCACCATTAAACTATATAGTCAATGTTCCTACATCCACATCAATCTTCGTCTTTGATGTCTTTAAAAATGGTCAACCTAAAAGGATAGGTGTTGAATTAGACGAAGGTTCTCCCTCTATACTCAACACATAAAAGTCAGCTAAAAACTGATTCGTTAACTTGCAATAAAACATCCTCTATAACCCCTTTCGGATAAGATTAGATCTATCAACCAATTGAATTATAACACGTGTTTCTTTCAACGATCCCAAATTGAATGAAGTATAAATGGAATATGATATAACATTAATTGAAGCTCCTATATCTAACATTGCTTTTTCAAAGTGGGTATCACCAATCTTATAGGGAATTGTAAATGTACCTGGATCCTTACACTTTAGGGGAAGCATTCTTTGAATGACTGCATAAACACTTTCCCCCACACTTACTTTCTCGTCTCCCCTTAATTTCCTCTTATACTTGCATAACTCCTTGAGAAATTTGGCATATCGAGGAACTTGTTTAATGGCATCAATTAGAGGTAAGTTTACCTCTACCTTTTTAAACATCTCCAAGATCTCCCTATCTTACTCATCTTTCTTTAATTTAGCAAACTTGCTAAAAAAATGAGGCAAATTATTAGTAAAACTTTTAATCACAAGAGATTTAGAATTTACCTGAGTTTTTGTTTCTGCCTCTTTTGGAGGCACTTCAAGTTCTTTGTCAACTTCTTCCTCATTTCTAATAACAAGAGTCTTGTGTAGTGCCTCTATTCTCAAGGTAATAGCACGTGCATTCTCTTTCGGGTTTACAATTTTTTGAGAAGGAATCTTACTGGAATTCTGATTCTCTAATCGGCACACTGCAGTAGCTATATGACTCAGTTGATTCTCTAGATTCCAAATGCTATCTCTTGTTTGTTGCTAGAATTGTAGGGTATTATTCTAGAGCTGAGTGGTATTTTGAGCTAGTGTTTTCATCATTTCTTCGAGTAAAGGTCCCAAACTCGATGGTTTAGATTGTCTTTAATATGGTTGTTGATAGGAATCTTGTTGTTGTCCTTGATGCCTATAGGTGTTTAATGAAGGATTCTTCCATCTCAAGTTCTATGTATATGGGTAGCTAGGATTACTTTAGTGGGATGTCCTTCCATTGTGTAAATTACACATACCTGTATGTATAGGTGTTGCCGAAAATGTATCTTGTAAGGTTGGACACATATTAGTGGGATGTCCTTCCATTGTGTAAATTACACATACCTTAACTTATTGAGCACCACTTGCAACCATTTGCTTAAGAAAAGATGTCAACCCAGCTATTTATTACTCCAATGTTGCAGTACTAGCTTCATTAACCTTCAATGGGTTGCCTCTCGAATACTGAATTGTTCAAAGTTAGCAGCCATATTGGGAATGAGATTTCTAGCTTCAATAGGTGTCTTGTCCACTAGTGCTCCTCTGCTTGCTGCATTTACCATATTTCTTTCTTGTGGCAGATGCCTTTCACAGAAATATTATACAAGAGTTGCTTGTTGATTTGATGGTACAGACAACTAGCACACAACCTCTTGAAATGCTTCCATTACTCATATAATGTTTCCCCACGATGTTGTCAAATTACACAGATCTCCTTCCAAATATTTGTAGCTTGAGATGCCGGAAATTATTTCTTTAGAAAAAGTCTTTGCATCTCTTTCCAAATGGTAATTAATCCAGAGGGCATGTAATATAACCAATCCTTAGCAGTATCTCCCAATGAGAATGGGAATGCTCTCAACTTAATATACTCTTCTTGCACCTCGGCTGGCTTCATGCTAGAACAGACCATGTAGAACTCCTTAAGATGCTTGTGAGGATCTTCACCTAACATACCCCAAAAAGTAGGCAAAAGATGAATTAAACCAGATTAAAGCTGAAAAGCCACATCAGTAGTAGGAAAGTCAATGCACAACAGTTGATGATCAAAAACAAGGGTAGCTAATTGTTTAAGAATACGATCATTATTTTGCTCGGCCATGTTAGAAGTAGTATCAGAAATGGAATCAATAGAAGACTCAGAAAGAAAATCTAAAGCTATTTGAATTCCTTATGAAGAGTCAATTTTTTTGTTAGATGATGATGGATCCTCAGAACTTTGTACAACTTGTCTTCTCGCTCTGTGCAATGTTCTTAAGAGTTCTGGATCAAATTTCAATTCACCAGTTTGAGAAGATCGTGTTATGCATTAAAACTAACCAAATAATAAAAGAAATTAACCACGAATAAAAATAAAAAACAATAAATAAATTCAAAAAAGAAAAGGATGATAATCCCCAACAATAGCACGAAAATTGGTCGTATGTCATAATACTACCAAAATAACTAGATTAAATGACAGATAACAATAAGTCTAGGTCGATTCCACATAGATTAATTCCAATTACTTTCCTAAATTATTTGTATAAGCAAAATAGGGGGGTTTTGGTTCTTAGAAAATTAAAAGAAAAAGTAAAATTAAATCTTTAAAAACAAATCAAATTAAACAACAGTAAATTGATAAAGTTGATGAATGAGTTGAAATCTGATTCTTTGGTTCAATCTTAGCCTAAGCACAATTTCATAGATGTCGTTGAATTATCGCTTTTACACCTCTCTTAAGACTATTGATTGTGAGCTAACAATAAGTTTTATTAATTCCGGTTTTTCCTTAGATCATAGTTAATCAAGAAGAGCTCATTAATTAACCCTAACTATCGGGAAACCTAGAACAAGCTCTCTAAGTTTATCCAAATAGCTACGTTATAAATGAGAAAAATAGATCAATCTAAGTAACAATCAGACAAGCTCGGATTATTTAACTTATGCTTTGTTATCTCTAACAATTTACTAATGCTAGCTGCCACATACGACATTTAACATGACTATTCTGTATCGCATTTAACATCTAGCTATGGGTTTTCATAAAAAATGATTCAATAGAGAATTAGAATCATTCTCATACGACACCCAATCAATCCATACAGGATAACATAAAAAATTCAAAAAAAAAGATAAAGAAAATGGTACACAGCAACTATCTACTTAATATGCTTCTTGGTCTTGATTTCACCTCCAAACTGGTTTTAGGAATGTTTAGAAAAAGGCAAAAAGATAAAGAGTAGTAAAGTGGTGAATATATACTTCTCTTATAGATAATAGGTTGATTATTGAAATATATATTTAACACAAACTTTTGATAACTTGTTTAGGTTTGATATATTTGCACCTCATGATAATGTTTTTAAATGAGTGGCATCCCTATATTTAGATGTCTACTTTAAACTTCAAACCTCCACCTTGGTCTAAATTGTATCTCATAATATTAAAAATTTCGAACACGGGTTTATTAAAACCATTCATGGTAATGTAATTATTCATTAATCTTTTTCAAAAAAATAAAATTTCATATACAACTCTCATTAGTTTAATTTTCACATAAATAGTATCTATGAATTATATTAGTGAAAGAGAAGATGAGTGATTTCTTTTATCTTTTGATATTTGAAAATATATAAATTAATATTAAAATTTTTCATATAAATTTAAATAAATACTTAATTTTTTATTACTTAAGTGCTAATCTTGGAATAACCGGTAAGGTTACTCCTCTCCCTTGACTCTCGCAAAATAAAGTCTTGCGCTCCAGAAGAAAAGAAAGTAACTTGATATTTCATTATTTATAATATGACCCTTAATATTAATATAAATTTATAAAATAAATTTATTTTTATAAATTTAATAATAAAATTTTGAAAATTTGCTTCTACTGATTAAGTTCTGATTCTTAATATTGTTTATGAAAACTTTTTAGTAAACATATATTAAATATTAACCGTCAACTTATAAACTTTAAGAACTTAAATTGTCATTCAAAAATTTGTGACAACTTTAAGATTTTACCTAAGCCTTTTATCTTTCCCTACTTTAAGAAAGTGAACTTGGTTGATTTGAAAGGTAATTGAATAAGTGAATTTACATACGAGTCTATCTGATTTCGCTCGCTTTCTCTTTCTTCTTCACGTCTTGCACTGAGGCCCACCGGCCACCACTGCCTAGTGGCTCTCATAATTCCTTTCCTGTCACACGCATCACCAAACCGATGATTGAAAACATCCCCACATGGCGTGCCACCTGCACTGAACTTGATCCACTCCTTTTCACCTCAATCACCCACTCTCAATTCTTTATCTTACCAAACTCTTTAATTCACTTGCTTTATTCTCATCGTACATAAATGCCATAGTACATCCGCTACAAGATCTAGCTGACTGGCTCTATCATACAACTTCACCACTGTTAATGTTTTGTTTTTCTGGTCATGGAGAAGTGCAAGTCCTTTCCTCAGTACTCTTCATCGTTGTCCGGTGAGTTTGGGTTTCAAGATCGGTCCAACTCTTACAGTTTTAATGGTCCTTCCCAAAAGGGCGGTGGCTTTGCGACATCTGACGACCCGGAGCTGAAAAGAAAGAAGAGAATTGCGTCCTATAACGTGTTTACCAAGGAAGGCAAGGTTAAATCTAGCATGAGAAGCAGCTTCAAGTGGATCAAGAGCAAGTTCAGCGATGTTCGATACGGTATGTAGTGAAGATTAAGTTGGGACTTGGGAGTAATCACGTGCAGATATGGATCGATGGTGAGCCATGAAGTGTTTTTTTATTCGTATTCTCGAATCAAAGGCATTAAAGAAATACTTCTTGCAATCGGCAATTAAGAACAAGAAGATTGTGTCCTGTATCAAATTGGGTCGTTGGAAATCTGTTTCTTGCATTGAACATGCATGTGCATGCCTAATCGTGTAGAACTTTATTATCTGGGTGTGTGTTATGTGCTTGAATGCTGAAATAACATGAGAAAAGTGAGTTTTAGAGCTTTTCAAATTTGCTTGTAGATAAATGGCATGGGAATTCCGTTGACACTATAATCTGTATTTACAGGTTCAGTATCCACTGAAATTTTCAGAAAGTAGATAACAAATGAATCCGAAAGCAAAGATCAATTTTCAAGCAAATTAGTCTCTTTTTTCTGGAAATTCTTTTAATTCTTTTCTCAAAAGTGTTAAACCCAAATAATAAAAAAAGGAGAGGAAACATTGGGTTGGATACTGTTTACTTCAACAAATATTGAAGCCCACCACTTAACACACGTCTTTCACAGTTTCCTCTGTATGCGTGAATGCATAGTTACATATATGAATATGTTTGTATGTGATCAATCCCAATTATTGACGCTGAAATAACCCTTTCTAGTTATGTCTATGTCATCTTGCAATAAAGGCATCAATGTCAATGCAATGTATAATTCCATGTTCTTTAAACGTTGTTGATTAGGACCTACACAATCTCTTTCCCTGATTTTTGTTCACCTTTGTAGACTGGAGGACGAAAAGGTTGCATCTTTCGCTTGCGAAAGTAAAAGGTCCTGCTCCACCAAAAAGTCTAATTGTTCAATTACATTAGGCTTCATCTAATTAACAATTATAATTATGATTCCCAGGAAGATGAATTTTATTTAATCTTTTTAGTATGCAAATCATTTCCTAATGCAGAAGCAACAACTACATAGAAGGAAGAAATTCTTAGCATATATTAAATTTTGAGATTATAATTGTCTTCTCATATTATAAAAGAGGAGAGAATTATATGCAAAGAGCATTTACTAAGGTTATAATTTCTTCTATATAGACCACTTTGATCTTTCGCTTATTTTTAATGTGTGCTTATTATAAGTCTTTTAACATTCTCCCCTATACTTGAGATTCTTGCTCCTTTAATTTCTTGAAGTTATTTGAGTATTAAGATGCAAATTAAGCACTACCTTAAATATAGTCTATATTGAACTAAGAGAAATTACAATATATATTTTGATGATAACAAAAGATATTTACCTTCCTTGCTCTAAGCTTCCATTGGCCACACACCCTTTTGTTCTTTCAACAACACTATTGTTACCTCTAGATTCTTTAACTCTCACACCATTATCCACTTCTGATATAACATCTCAGACTTAACGATCTCCTTTAGATAATGGCAACTTTCTGTCTTTGAGCCTTGCTAACTCCTTGACAAAGACTTCAAAGGTCATTCTAAAGCTCTAATTACCTCCTTATGTTTAGAACTTACACTTAGCTTAGAAGCGAAAGTTGATGTAGTTCCTAAAGCTTCAAATCAAAATTTATTAGTGACAACAAAATGCAATTGGAAGTAGGTTGTTAGTGAAAGTTCAGCAAGTAATAAACCTAGATTTAGTGAAAGTTCAGCAAATCATAAACCTAGATTCATTGCACTTATGAATAACTAATTATTAGTTTCACCACCTATTAAAATATTACAAAAGGATGCAAAGAAACGGGCTATATCTTTGATTGGTTTCCACACTAAAAGAAGACTAGCATTTCTCCTTATAGACAATCGAAAATTAAGTTCATGAAAAAAATGGGGTTAAAGCAAGTGTTAACTAATGAAGATGAGATTTTAAATTCAATAACAAAGTATCTATAGATTAAAAAATTAGAGATATGCTTGTGGAATATTAATGGTAAACCTATCGTGCTTACAAAGTGGTGACTAGGTCTATAAAAAGTCATAACTAAGACTAAAAGCATTTATATGTAGGTGAATTTTCATGAAGTGACATTAGAATGTTGGTCAATGAAGTGTATGTCATTTAGCTACCTGGATTGATAGATCATTATGCCTCAATGAATTAAGTGCTATCTTATGAGATCCTAAGATTTGTATGAAAATTCTTTGAATACCCTAAAGATTAACATTATGAAGCTTTTTAAGGAAAGGAAGCTTCTTAAATAATGAAAGTCAACTACTTATCAATGAAGGATGAGTAGGGAAAAGACCAAATCTTAGTCCATATTAGTAAAGAACATGACATTAAAAAAAATAGCTCAAAACTAATAAAGACAAAAGGAGGATAGTGCCAGATGAAACATAAGCCAAAGCTGGTTTAGAGAATAAAGCCACTTCAAATAACTACAACCAAGCTAGTAATAATGTAGATGGGTTGACTTTAAAATCTCTAAGAAAAGAAGGCAAGTGAAACAATACCATAGAAAAAATCTATACATTCTAATAAAATAGCAAGTGGAGAATTTTTGGAGCTAATTCTAGTTGACACACAATTTACTAAGGTGATAGTTGAGGATTCATCATTTAAGGCTAATAAGGTAGATCCCATTATCCTTATTCCAAAACACTTAGATGATAATAGTAGGATAAACAAATCTTGTCAATAGTAAGACAAATGAATGCCCCCTTCCCCCAGGGAATCTAAAGGAGCCAAAGGGGATTTATCACTCATCCTTCAACCTAGGAGCATTATCTAAGTGTTAGTAAATTGCAATCTAAGAGAGTTGCTAGTCATAAGTAGAGAAGGAAGAATCATATTCTCCTGTCTACTATAAAATTGAAACCCTTTATATAGAACTTAAGGGACCCTAATAGTCCTAAGAAGTAGTAGGTGCTTTGTGACTTTTTGATTCTTAAGAAATCAATTTTTTTGGTCTCTTAGACACTAAAATAAAAGCCCCTCAATTTTAGAAGGGATTATGGTTCATTTATAAAGAGATAGAAAATATTAGTAATCATGTTAAGAATTATAATGGCAAGATTATAATCTCCTATGATCTTAAGCACATCTAATTCATATGTAGCTCACTAGTTAATTAATAATTCTCTATCAAATTATGCTTTTAAGAAACGTAATAAGATTGGATATAATAGTGTTTTATGTAGTTAGTTTAGAATCGTAGACGAAGGTATTTTATGAAACCATAATGGAGTTACGTGTTAGGATTACAAATCCATGAATCCTTTTAAGAGACCTTAATCACAGACTTTCATCTCACAATGTAGAAGGAGCAAGACTAACTTAAGGTGATATAACAAAGAGCTAATGGATTATTTATGGTAGATAACAATTTCTGATCTCAATTTTAGGGATAACTTACTTACCTAGAGTAACATTCAAAATAGGGAGTGTCTATTAGCTAAGAAGCTTGATAGAACCTTAGTGAACTCACTCTAGCTCTCTAACTTCCCTCATAACTTTTCTCATTAGAATTTTTTTATACTCAGACCATACAACATTTAAAATTGAGTTAAACAATCTCCAATAGAAGAGAAGTGCACCATTTAAGTTAAAAAAACTATTTGATTAATATACCTAGCTTTAAGGAAGTAGTGAAGAGGGTTTGAGAAAAAACACAAATTGATTTGACGCTCATAACTGTATGGCTTATTTGAGGGCAATAAAGAAGGAGCTAAAATTACTTTAAGAAAAAGACTTATATCAACATTAATAATGCTAAATAAAAGGCCTTTAAGAAGCCTAACAAGACTCAGTAGCTATTATGTCAACACTTAAGAGATGATATATTGAGAAAAATAAAAGGAAAAGGCCCATGCCAAATATATGGCAGCTAACAATCATGAGGACCTTAAGAATGAAGCCTTGAGATATATTAGAGTGCTAATTGGCATTGAGGCTTCTACTTATTATTAATTCTGAGATATTAAAAAAATGCTTTCCTCAAGGTATTAGTTATAACTTAGCTAACTCATTAGCCAAACATTTTTCTAACACAAAATTAAAAAAGCTCTCTTCATCTTAAGAAGTGACAAGGCATTAGGGATAAATAGTTTTCGTGCTATATTTTTTAAAATATTTTGCTCTGTCACTTACTTTTACAATTAATTTAATTTAAGAATTCTTTTTTAATGTAAGGACACATAATAAAATTAACAACACTAATATTTTCCTTATTCAT
Organism: Erythroxylum panamense; assembly: GCA_027123425.1. NCBI lineage: Eukaryota > Viridiplantae > Streptophyta > Magnoliopsida > Malpighiales > Erythroxylaceae > Erythroxylum > Erythroxylum panamense. The sequence goes on along the minus strand of JAOTIZ010000201.1, from coordinate 12,254,428 downwards.
GATATTTCTGACCCCTCTTCCTTAACTGATTATAAACCAATCTTTTATTGAAATGTCATCTATAATTTTATTTCTAGTCTTCTTACAGAAATATTTAAGCTAATTCTTTATGACATAATCAATCCTTTAAAAGATGTGTTACTAAAAGATATATTAATTAAGGATAATATTCTTATAGCCTAAGAGCTCTTTAAGAATTACCAAAATGACTTGAAGTAAATGGTTATGCTCTTAAAGTTAACTTTAATGATGCTTTTGACTTAGGGAGTTGGAGTTCTTAAATTCCTTCGTAGAGGCTTGAAAATCCCATCAAAGAATGTAATATGGATCTCACAATGTGTCATAATAGTGTCTTATTGCATTCTTATTGATAGTAAACCTACACACTACTTCAAAAATCCAAAGGATTAAGGTAATGAAATCCGTTATCCCCCTAATTGTTCACTTTATTTATAGACCTGCTCATAAGGATCATAAATGTCAAGAGGCTGAAAAACACCAAATTTAGGTTTCATTATAAACATTGAGAAATTAAAATCATAATTTTTTCCTTTTTTCATGACCTATTACTCCTTTTTAGAGCTAACCTTTACTATTAATACATTCTGTAGATCATTGCAAGAATTTATTAGAATGTCATGGTTAAACATCAACCTAAATAAGAGTATCTTTTTCATTTCCAAGGGATGCAAGATTTTGGTTTTGGTATATTAGCTTAATCATAAGATTAAATCAAGAGCATTTATCATTTAAATATCTAGTTTTTCCTATCATAACTAAAAAACTATCATATAAGGATTGCCTACCATTTATAAAATCAATGTAGAGGAGGCTAGGGAATTAAAACAACAAAGCTCTATCTTTAGTTGGAAGACTTCATCTAATTAATTTAGTTCTTCACCATCTTAATATATACTAAATTTCTCACTTGTATCCCTTTGTTGATATCACCAAAATAATTATAAGATTATTAAGGAACTTCTAATGGTTAGGAAAAGAATGCAACTTCTTAGGTGCCAAATTCAAATTGTCTAACATATGCAAAACTAAAACTCAAGATAGTATGAGGATTAAAATAATAAGAGCTATAAACAAGGTTATGTTAGTAAAAGAATATGGAAAAAAAAACTATAATTCAAGGTGGTATGAGGATTAAAATAGTAAGAGCTATGAACAAGATTATGTAGCACCCCACTCTCATAGGGCATATTCTTGAACAAACCGACAGTAATCGAGAATACACTCCACAAGGGAACTATGCTAGGACAATCAGTCAATCATAACCATTAAAAACTTTTCATACATCATACGCATATTTCAGAAAACCAATAATCAATTTTGACCTATTTTATTCATAAACATTTTCAATCATAAGTGTTACAAACATTATACATATCATTAAAATTTCAGTAGTCACATGGGCCCCTTATAGAAACAAAACACTTTTAGTCATAATGTCATTACATTACAAAATCATCCACATACACATTGTATAATACTTGTGAATACACATTTTGATACAAAATAATGAAATACACATGCAGACATGAATTGATCCTGACTTCTATCTCTTACTCGAATGTAGTGACTAGACTCCAATTTGTCTAACTGGTAATCTTCTCTAAGCCTGAAAAATGTTGCAAATATTGGGTTGAGTTTTGCGAACTCAGTGAGTGGACTATACTCGATGGCTCACTCAGTCATATAACACATTAATTCTTATACTCACAAAATTCACATCACTTCATCAATTCAACATCTTGAGTCACATACATTTCATATTCACTTAAATCATATTTCACATTCAGAAATCCTTCAAACTATTTATTTCAACCATTTAAATCATACATATCAAATGCATATGCAATGCTTATGAGAATCACGTTGTAACATCCCGTTCCCATACTAAGGGTTATAGCCCTATATTTTGATAATTGAGAAAATAGCAATGAGAGATTAGAAGAAAATGCATTTCATACTCATGCATTATATGATATGCACATACACGTGAATATTGAACTTATGCATATTAAAATAATTGTACATACATTTATTGACATATTCTAGGTATAATTGAGATATAAAAGTGATTTTTTTAGAATTGTGGTTTTTAATTGTTGAAAAATGATTTGGAGAATATATATAGCGATTTAGAATTTTTGGTGAATTTTAGAAAAATTTCTGAAAGTTTGGGTAATTTTTGGACTAGGAAAAATGCTAAGTGGTAGAACAATTAATGAATAGTGGTAGAAATAAATGTCAAATGGTAGTAGAAATTTTAATATATGACATTAAGATTTAATGACTTATGTTATTGAAAATTGGGTTTGAAAATTGGAGACAAATGGACTAGTAGATTAAAAGACCAAAAGTAGAACCATAGGAAAGTGACAAGTGTCACAACCCTCATCACTTACTATTCTTTTACCCAATTAAAGACCATTCCATGGTCTTTTACTTAACCATTCACGACATAGGCTTCATTTCTCCATCTTCTTCTTCTTTTTGTTCATCTTTCTCTTCTTCACTTACGAAACTCACTCTCACCCTTACCATGTTGATTTTTGATCTAGCTCTTTCACCTTATTTCTCCAAGATTTGTTCTCTTCTCTATTTTGTCACTAAAGACCTAACCCTATAACCTGTTATTGATGATGTACATGTAAGAGAAGGAAGCTAGGGTTAAGAGAGATCTTCAAGAGTTTGAAGAATCTTGGAGCTTAATCAAGTAAGTTATGCTCTAATCATCATGGGTAGTGTTAAATGAAACTAATATGATGAGTAATTTGAGATTGATGAATTGATCATGAAATTTTCAAGTGTGAGTCGTGAGTGCTGACATGTATAGGTAAATGTTTTGCTTTTGTATATGTGATGATATAATGTTGAATTAAATTGAGTAAATGGTGTTTTGTGTATGATGAACGTGAATGACGAAAAGTTTCAGTAAATGTCTTGTTTTTGGATATGTATGATGAGTAATAATTCACATATCGTTATAGATTTTTTTGAGGTAGAATGATCATCATAATGGTGTTAGGATAAGTGCGGAAATGGAGTTGTGAATGCACATGTTATGTTTTTTAGTCAATGATCAAAAATAGATCATTAGTTATTTGTGAATGATATTGAGTTGAAATGGAGTTGTGAATGATATTGAGTTGGAATACTTATAATTTGGGAAAATTTTAATGTGTGTGCAATGTGTATATTGTTTAATTTTGATGTGCAAGATAAACATTTACATTCAGACGTTTCCAAATCATAGAAGATAATGTTAATCTAGACCGTACTGTAAATCGACCTAGATGGTCTCATTTCATTATTTATTCTGATTTCAATTTCTACATTGAATGATTTTTGATATGATTATTATGCAATGTGAATATGATTGATATGAATGTGTTGATTCAGTACATTGAATGTCCGAGGAGATGGTAATATGTGAGAAAATTGAAGTGCTCCTTGTATGTGAATATGAAAGAAATATGTGTTTTCTCAACTTAATTGTTGAAAGCTAGACCAAGGTCCGAAGATTAAAGCAAGTGATAGACTAAAATTATGAGAATATGATGCATTTCATTACATGAATGCGTGAAAGATAAAGCCAGTTGTGATCGGAGTAACCAGTATAAAGAACTTAAAGCTCAGACTATGATAAGAACCTCTAGCTTAGTTGTGAATATACCCAGTATCCATTAAGGGATATAGGACATTATCTGATATAGTTTGGTATCCACTAAGAGATATGGGCTAGTAAAAAGGAATTTGGTAACAACAACAAAGTAATAAATGAAAGTGAGTCACATATGCATTGCATATTCATTTAATATACATGTTCGAATGATTACAATATCCTGGTAACTTGTAATTGAACGAGAATGTGAATGTATTGAACAAAGTGATATGTGATAATGTGAATTGTATGTGTAAGTGATTGAGTGAGCCATTAAGGATGGTCACTCAGTGAGTTTGTAAAACTCACCCAAAATTTGCAATATATTTTTCAGGCTCAAAAGAGTACCTCGTTAGGCAAACGGGAGAATACACACTGTATTCAAGTAAGAGATAGAGGTTGGGATCAGTTCGCCTCTGCTTTTGTATTTCTTTATTTTTGTTTACAATAACTTTCCTAATGGGAAATGTTTGTAAATGATTTTGTAATGTAATAATAATTATGAATTTAAGTGTTTTGTATCTGTAATGGGCCTTAGTGACTAATGGAATTCGAATGGTTTGTGAAATGATTGTAACCCTTGTGATTGAAAAGGTTATGAATAAAAGTATAGGCCTGAATTTGAATATTGATTTCCACGTATGTGTGTGATATTTTTGAAAAATTTGTGCTGAGTTTCAAGTGTTTGACTGATTGATTGTTCTAACATGCCACCCTTGCGGGTTACATACGGACATCACTTAGGATGTCAGGTATGTGTCTTGTGAGAGTGGGTGCTACATTGTTTGGTATCAGAGCCCAGAGTTAGTATCTTATATGGGTGTTTTTTGAAAAATGTGTCAAGTTACATGCATTTTAGTCATGTCATAGCAGGCAATAGCAACTGATCCCCATTCTGAGTCGTATTCATATGAGTCACACTTATGAGCATTTGTTAAGAGTTTGAGCAGATAGAAATAGTGATGAGAATGATGATCTATCAAAATGTGAGAAAAAGAAAGTTTGTGGATATTTAGAAATGAGAAATAGTATATGGTTCGATATGATAGATAGAGATTCACTACATTTGTATTGGTGGATGTATTATTGAATATGATATCAATATTGTATTTTGGTGATATGTCCTCAAATGTGATGTAGAGGTGAATACACTGTCATGGATTGTTTGAGGAAAATAGGGATATAATTGGAAATGATGAGATTAAAGTATACAAGCCAAGTTGAAAGAAAATAAACTTTTCTATGACCTTGAAATGGTTGTTTGATTAATGTAACAAGAGTTATGATCCACCATAAGAATATATTAGTGGAGTTGAGATCAGAATTCCATGATGTTTATGCCTCTATAATTCCGAATTGATTGAAGACATACATATAGAAGATGAGATAGAAATGAGGAAAGAATAAAAGGGGAATGAAATAGTCATAAATGACTTTTTATGAGATGAATGATATATACAGTAAGGAGAAAGTTAGAAATGCATACAAGATAGGATTTTATGTATGCATGAGATTAAGAAAAGATGAAGAATCAAATGAGAAGAGTTAATGCAATCAACATGGTATACGAATTAATATGAAATGATGTAGCATTAGAATAGGTAAATTCTGGAAAAAAAATTTGGAGTAAAATTGATGTTAGTAACTATGATAATGTGAGGAAGAAAGTGTAGGGCACGATGTTGGCCTAACAAAAATAGGTTTCTATCATGATCATGGCAAGGATACCCCAATCATGGGCAAGGATAAAGAGAGAAATATTGTTTAGGATTAATTGAGATCAAAGTATTACTATTGTAAGATAATTGGTGATCTGTCAGAAATAAATCTCTGGATAGAATGGGAGGACCTTGATGGTACATACCTAAGCATATGAGATAGCAATCATGTCTACTACATCATTGAGTTTTGATGAATAAAAAGTTATAGCCATGTAAGAAATGATAGAAACAAATCTTCTTGAGGTACTAAGAATGGTTGATAAGCAATGATAAACACAGTTGATTGAAAAGGATTACATAAACAATGAAAGAACAAATCAAAAATAAATATGTAATGAATCAAAAGTAAATATTAGAGTCATATCCCTAGCAGAGACTCAAGCATAAGAGGTAGAATATGATACCGAGAATGTATGCATTTTATTTGTTGTAAAGTATCCAAATATGTGATTGGATTATTGAATTTGAGGGGACATTGTTGCTAATGTGAGAAGAATTTAGGTCCACATTATATCCTATTCAAATATACACAGCAGATACAAATTAGATATGAGGAATGTGTTACCAACACAGAAAGTTAAGATTGAAAATAAATTGAAGTATATGGAGAAATTAGTATGAATAAGCAGACATTAGAATAAGTCAATGTGAAATCAGAGGAGATCGAATGAATGGAGAAAATCATTTGAGAAAATAAGTCAATTGGGAAACTAGAAATAATATGAGATAATATTACCTCATTAAGGAATTAGTTACTTAAGTCAATTGGGAAATCATAAATATAGATTTTTTGCTATATTTATTTGAGTAACAATGCCCTCGATAGTAACATGGCATTAAAGATTAAAGCGATCAAAGCAAAATTAGATCAATTAGTGACAATGATCACAGATGATCTATTGAATGTATTCGAAAAGTGAAGAAGAATATTTTGAATACTTGAGGAAATCTTACATATCATAAAGGTAGAAACAATTATATACCAAGTTCCATAAAAGTGAATCTTATCTTGATTAAATAAGATGTTGGGTCTTATAGTATCTGAACATGACATATTGGGAGACCCAAAGAAAATTGAGGTAATGATGAAGTGAGAAACTTCAAGGAATATATAAGAGATCTGGAGTTTTTTAGAATTAGCTAGAAATTGGACACTACTAGAAGTTGTTAAGGATTTTTACTGATGTTAGCCCTTTAACAAAAATGTCTAAGGAAAAATGTGTAAATCGTATGACTGATGAATGTAAAGAGAATTTTGAGGAAGTATAACATCCATGATAATTATATCATTTTGAATTGGAGATTATGTAGTATATAATGAGGTTTAACATTAGAGATTAGGATGAAATCTAATGCAATATAATAAGGTGATTTCATATGCATAGAAACAATTAAAGTCTCGTGAGTTAATTATTTGATATATGATTTAGAACTTGCTGCAATAGTAATTGTATTGAAATATTCGAGATATTATATGTACAGTGAAATATTTCGGATCTATATATAACTGTACAAATCATTAAAGTTTGAGGTAATTATTGAATTTGAAAGAATTGAATACGAGACTGAGACAGTGGATAGAGTTACTTGAAATATTATGATTATCCAAATGAATATTTCCTAATAAAGTTAGTGTTGTAATCTGATGCATTGAACAGAAAATTCAATAGCGATATAGCATAAATTTAGATATTGAGGTTACCAAATCTAGTGTAATAAAAAGCATAGAATGTTGAGTTAAATTTTGGGCAAATCAAAGTACTATTAGCTATTAAATTTAAGATCAGTTTCATATGAAAAGATTAGCAATTCCCAAATTGAGGATTCAGAAATTGTGAATCTTATTGAGGAATTGAAAATGAATCCGAATATTAAGTTGGAATTGGAAAAGGATATTTTGTGATTGAAATAAGAAGTATGTGTACATAAAGATGGTTAAGAAAAGATATTTTTCAAAAAAGTACAAATGGTAACCTATGCTATACATCCTAGTAGGAATACACCAAAAAAGTACTTAACAGCTAAAGATGTATAAGTAAGACGCTATATGTCTAAGTTACCAATAGACTTAACTATTAGAGATATGTTTAAAGCTTATATTTTGGAGTTAATAGGAACTTGAGGTCAATGTATAGATTTAACTAACTTTAAACATATCAATCATTATCATAGTGATATTATTAGGATATTGTATGAGGCGTTATATAACAAAAAGGGTCATTCGTACTTACATTGAAATAAAGAGGGCCTAAAAATGGTTGAAGGCCAGAAGTGATTCAAAATATTGTTGATGAGTGAAATTGATCTGTATTAGAAATTGACTTAAGAAAGATAAACGAGTTAGATGGATCAACACCAAAGATATGGGATAAAGTGAGATAGACATAAGAGTTAAGTTTACTAACACTAAAGAGATGTAAATTTATCAAGTGAGAAATGAATCATTTCTGAAAGTATCACCGTAACATCCCGTTCTTGTATTAAGAGTTAGAGCCCAAAATACGGTACATGTGAGATCCAAAAGAGATTAAGAAAACTACATTTTCATGCTCATGCGTAATGTTAGCATACATTCATGTGAATTTGAATTTTTGCATACGTTAAAATGACTGTACGTTCGTTCGTTGATGTTGGAACCCGATCCGAAGACTGGACTCCAACTGCTTATAACTTAACACTCTTACTCTTGCTTTAATGTGGCATCTATTGGACCCATTTCCAGAGCCCAATTTCCAGAGTCCTAAAGCCTTGCGCTTATTTCCTTACAGGGTCATTAGCTGTAACTCAACATTAGTGGCGAGCGCACACCAATTAATCACCAAAATCATGAGTTGATTTGATCATACAAAAAGTAGTCTTAAGTCTCGAGTTCCATTTGAAACAAGAATCATCTCAAACGGAGTTGTATAACTCAAGTTATGCTCAAAAAGCCCTAAAGAGCTCATACTCC
>JAOTIZ010000201.1:12193797-12209156 GCA_027123425.1 Erythroxylum panamense | reverse complement strand
TTTGGAGTAGTGTGAATTTATAGTGAATGAGTTGATAAAAATGGAGTAGAAAAACTAGAAATAAAAATTTGAAATGTGGGTTTTTTAAAAAAATTGGAAGTCTGAATTTTCTAGGAATGAATAGTAACAGTGTTGAATTTTTAAGCTGAAACTTTCATGAATTTTCTGTGTTTATTTAGGCAGACTTTGACTCAATTGTCTTATGAAAGTTGTAGATCTTTCTTTTATCTTTCCATTGATATAAAGTATGCAATTTTTGGACTTTTGAGTTGAGAGATATGATATTTAGAAGTCTATGATATTACATGAGATGAGCATTTGGGACAGTTGCATTGATTTAAAATTTTGACTCCTATAGAGGCAAAATATGTTTTTGAGGACTTCAAGAAAGTTGTAGGTCTAAAAGTCCTCTGCAAAATGGTTTTTTATTCACCTTTATCTGATATTTGTAGCAAACATTATGCATATTTTACCAAACAGGTCTGTAGAAGAAGAGAAAAGGGAGGAAGAGGGCGAAACTCGCGATCGCGACTCTGTCATTGGCTCGCGCAGGTTCGCCAGCGCGACCCGCAGATCCTCCTCTCAACCTGAACATGTTTTGCTATTTTGATCATAAATTTTTCGTCTAACCTCCAAATGACCTGATTTTTGGGCATTGGATTCCTAACACGTTCCTCTATGTCTCTACAAAAATTTATAGCTTTTGGTTTTGATTTTGAAAATGATTAATTGAATCAAAGTGAGGGGATCGGTGGGAAGATTATGAGTTAGATATTTTTATTAAACATGCTTCAGTATTTTGGTGATATCTTGATCTGTAGGATTCCAAATAAGATGATTTTTAATTTTAAGTAAACTAGAGATATAGGCCTACAAATATTTTTAGGAAGTCGAATTTCAATTATTTTCTAAGATATTGAATTTCTGGATGGAAGTTGTATATAGTACTTTGTTTTTGAATTTGGATAAGCCGATAATGTTTGAGGCATATCTTTGAAATTACTTAACCAAATTGAGTGATTTTGGTGTCAATGGAAATATAAGACATAGAGAAACATTTTTCTAGAGAGGGTATGACCAAATTACATCAGTTTCACCTTCTAATGAATGTGAATAGTAGACCTAAAAGTGTGACTAGGAAAAAAATCTGAAGTGAGTCAATGAGAAAAGAATAGAGATTTTAATGGTTTAGTGCGGCATAAATCTAAGTATAAATTATAGTTAGATGAGATTTGTTATGAGATTGATTTTATGATGAAATTGATGGATAAATACCCGATATTATCATGAACATGCATCGTATATAATTCATTTCATACATGTGCATTACTAAATACTTATGATTGTGCAAATTGTGATATTGTGTATATTATTTATGATAGAGGAGCAACAGGATCTTCCAGGCGTTAGCTTCAGGAGCAGCTTGTGAGTAACCTAGACGGTCTCACTTAATTACTTGTTTGCTTAATTTATGTTTTGAATGTTAACTGAATGTGTTTAATTGTGGATTCCGGACAGAAGGTCTGATGAATGTGAATGTGGACTGAGATACTGAAGTACTAGTTGAATGTGTTTAATTGTTGATTCCAGATAGAAGGTCCGATGAATGGAAATGTGGATTGAGATATTGAAGTGCTACTTGAATGTGTTTAATTGTGGATTTCGGACAGAAGATCCGATGAATGTGAATGTGGATTGAGATATTAAGGTGCCATTTGAATGTGTTTAATTGTAGATTCCGGATAGAAGGTCTGATGAATGTGATTGTATATTGAGATATTGAAGTTCTACTTGAATGTGAATGTGAAAACTTATGTGCTTTATGATTGTGGTACATGCAGTCCATACATGAATGCATAATCAGATAATGGCAGTTGTGATCAGAGTAGCCACCAATCAAAGCGAAAAGCTCAACGAGTGAAAATGAGTTTCTAGCTCGAACGTGATTAAGAGCTTAAGACTCACTATGTAAAATGAGCCCTGTATCCCTAACCAGATAAGGGACAGTTATTAATTAGCCCGATATCTAAAATGGATACGGGATATTTCAGGCACTCGGTCACAGCAATGTAATTTTTGAAAAGTATCTCATAAGCATCTCATATGCATGTTGTAAGTATATTTGTTGAAATGAAATGTTTATGCTTAAGTGAAAATGTGAAATTTATGTAAAGTGTACTATGTGAATATATATTCAGTGAATTGTTGTGATGCTTGAATTGAGTGAACCATTGAAGATGGTTACCTGATTGAGTTCGCAAAACTCACCAAAATTGCAACGTTGCCTTTTCAGGATCGAGAGACTACTCTAGCTACTGAGAGGCTCTACCAGCCGTGTAGATTGTGATTGGCAAGAGAAGTCATGGCTCAAAGGTCGGTCAGCTGAGATTTTTAGACAGATTAGTTAGATCGTGTATATTTTTCCTCTTTCATGTAGTACTTTTGTATTAGGTTTTGTTGTTGTATATATAGAAAATGTTGAAAGACACAATGTAGACTTTCGGTTTTGTGAAGTGAAATGAGGAAAAAGTTGGTTTCAAAATATTGTGGTTTTTCTATTGATGCTTTGTAAGTAAATATTGATATGATGCCATGTGAAGTGATTGTAATGATCGAACATAGCTCGCCCTTACCATAGGTTATATACCAGAAAGACCTCCGGGCGTCCGGGTGTGTACCCTGTAGTAAGGGGGTGCCTACAAAACATTTGCATTGAGACGTTTCTAGATCATGGAAGCTAATGCAAATAAGGAACGTACTGTGAGTCGACCTAGATTGTCTCATCTTATTATTTGTTCTGATTTCAAATTTTGCATTGAATGACTACGGTTATGATTATTATACAATGTGAATATAATTGATATGAATGTGATTTGCTTATGTTGATGCCGGACAATGAAGGTCTGAGACTTAAAGCATAAATGTGATATTGAAGTGCTACTTGTATGTGAATGAGAAGAAATAATTGTATTCACAACTTAATTGTTGAATGCCAGACCAAGATCTGATGATGAATGTGAAAGTGATTGTGAATCTGAAATCATGTGACTGATTGAAAATATATGAATGTGAAGCTTTCCATTACATGAGTGCATAAAACATAAAAGTAGTTGTGACTAGATTAGCCACCGAAAAAGAGCTTAAAGCTTAAAATGTAAAAAAGAGTTTAAAGCTCAGACAGTGAAAATGAGCCTCAATCTTGGTTGTGAATGTACCCAATATCCACTAAGGGATATGGGACATTATCTGATACAGCTCGGTATCCACTAAGAGATATAAGCTAGTAATTAGGCACTCGGTCACAACAAAGTATCAAATTGAAACTAAGTCTCGTGTGCATTGCATATGCATTATATGAATGATTATAATGGTTTGAATGAATTTTGAATGTGATATCTGTTGAATGTAAGATACGAAATGATTGATCAAGTGTAGGTGATTTAATATGATTATTAAAAAAATGTGAATTATGTGAATATGTGAATTGTATGTGTTATGTGATTGAGTGAGCCATCAAGGATGGTCACTCACTGAGTTTGCAAAACTCACCCAAATTTTGCAATATTTTTTTCAGGCTCTGAAAAGTTACCCTGTTAGTCTTACATGGTAAATATAAATTCTATGGACAATCAAAAGAGAAAAACATATATGATTTAGACCTTTTTTCGTATCCTTGGAGGTCAAATTAGAAAAATAATCCAATGATTGCAATAAAGGATGCAACCTCAGGTCGTTTTACTTAATTGAATCCTAAAATGAATAGAACTAAGTTAACCTATGTGTCATGAAATGTAATCTAATTTGGTAAGGAGGGTGTTTTGATCTTTGGGAACATTAACTGTACTAAATTGAATTGCAAGAAAAATATGTAAAATGTATTTTTGGATTTTTTGGGAAGAAAAAACAAAAGATTAAGACAAATGATCAAAGAGTGATAAAATCCTTTTTAAAATGAGCTTTGGCTACCATGGTTCGAAATTAATTTTGATGGGAGTGGAAATCACTAAGTCTCAAATAGCTAAACCTTAAAAAACTCTTTAAGTCCAAGATCTTAATTAATGGGACTCCATTTCTTAGTGTATGTAGTGGATAAGTCTATGCAATAAGTCACTTTGAGATCTAGAATCAACTCAATATCAAATACAACTATGCAAGATAAAAGAGAACTAACAAGATCACAAATAGGCCTATACGAGTTTTCATATATTTAAGCTAAAAGTTCTAACAAATCTAAGCTACATATTGAATGTCCAACACTTGATTAAGCTATAATCAAGTATGTTCAACTACAAATTATAGATCCTAAACCTAGGAATTCATAAATCATAGCTAAACCATGGATTAAGCTACTCCCCTTTTAAACTCATTGAACTCTAACCATTGCTACATCTTTAAGAGGAGAGAAATGCCTAGCCATGCATGGCTCTAAGAAACTTCATAACCGAGAAGCAATTGTAGGCACCCATGGTAGAAGTCGATGGTTAAAAATGGAAGAAATGAGATGGATATGAGAGAAGACGATGGATGCTAGTTGGTGGAACAATGATGGAATGTGAATGTTATATATATGTCAGCTCCCTCTCTCCTTTTGTATGTTATCCCAGAATAGGTTTTTTTTTCAAAAATAGGTTACTGGATCGGGTTGCACAATTAGTTAATTTTCTAAAAATGGTTCAGGTCTGGTGGCAATTTGAATGTGTCACCGTGACAAAAGAATGAGTTCGCCATGACGAACTTTTCCCATAAGATTTCTTCAATAATCTGTTGATTTCACCGTAGCGAACTTTACATTAAAGGTTTCTTCAAAGATTTTTTGATTTCACCACGGCAAAACATCATCCTCGCCGTGGCGAACTTTGTCTGTTGCCTCGTTGACTTGTGTTCTTGGTCTTCACTCTTTGGCTATACTTCTTGAATATCCTACAATGAAAAATAGTAATTTGCAGTATCAACTGTTCTAAAAATCAATTTAGTGCAATTACTAATTATTTGTGACAATTTTACCTTTAAACTACATTAATTCAAAACAAGCACTCATGAGCTACATTAAGCACAATATATGATAATAAGAGCCAAAATGTATAACAAAAACCATGAAATTGTCACCAAATGATATAGGAAACTTGGGCTCAATCAATACACCATATATATTTCTATCACATTAAAATATGCAGCATACAAAAAAAATTACCAACTCATGCATTACACATATAGGAACTGAAATCATGCATAATAAAAATAGATCTGATACTAATTGTTAGATCAAAAAATACAACATGCAAGATTTGACTAAAACGGTAAATTTCAAAACTTTTTTAGAAATCATAACATAGCGAAAGCAAGATAATCAAATCAATATGTCAAGCCATACATGATACGGTATATGGAAAATAATTGTCATAAGAACAAGATAGAGATTACATTACCAACTCCTTCGCTACAACTTTAACTCCTCGCTGTGCTATCCTATCCTTGACAATATATCCTCTCCAAGGTGATGTATCCTCTTCTTTTTGTTATTATTACATGTTCTCGATATTGTATGTTAGGGCCCGTTTCTGGAACCCAACCTTGGAATCATAAATCGAAAACATGTACTAAACGTGAGCAAACTTATACTTGGTGAAAGCGAAAGAAATCAAAAGCGGAACAAAAAGCGAAGGAATCAAATCCGAAAGAACGAAACACAAACAAAAATGGGCCAAAAGCAAAAACAAACGTAGGCAAAAGTCGGATCAAAAAGCGAAAGAATTCAAAGCGAATCGAATTGGCTCGGAATCAAAGTAAACAAACGGTTCAATCGAACTGAAACAAATTTCCGACATCCAGTGACGCATATCCTTAGAGAAAACTAGCGTTGGAATCTCAAGACACCCTTTCTTGCTTTTCAAGTCCATTTAATGCAATTTATTCACTATCAATTCCATTTAAACTCAAAACACCCTTTTAGATCATAATTAATCATAAACATCAATTCCAAAAACATACAAACATATACCCTCTCATCTTGCTAAATTCACATATCTCATATAACAATCCACATTCTTGAATTTTCTTTTTCTTTGCACGTGAATAATTCACCACAAATTTCCTCATTTAATTTTCATTTAATAATTTTACATTTCAATCAAGAATCGGGGTCCAACATTCCTAGTACTATGATTCTTATATAACACTATGTTTATATTTCAACACTTCTTTTTATCTATATACTAGAGTATTTTCTTACTTGTAGCAATACTAGGAGAGTAGCAACTCTAGTTTATGTGAGGTTTGTCGTATTGTGGTATCTGATGTTTAATTATCCTTATCTTGTTTATCTTTTCTCATACTTATGGTTTTAAATAGGGTTGATTGTTTAGACTCAAATATATCTAGAATGATTAGTTAAGGCTTCCAATATCCTTAAATTTGTTGCTCACAATCCTTATGGACAATTTCCAATTATAGAAATAAATTCTCATTAGGATTTTCATCGTGTAATTATAAGTAATTGATGTTTTCATTCCTATCATTTCCCTATTCCTATACCTTCAAGAATAAATTTTGAAGGTTGTATGAATGTTTTCCATATGTAAGTTTATTGTTAATAAAGACAATGTTTCATTTTATTAATGCAAATGAAAGTGTCGTTCTTCCTAATTTAAATCATAACATAAACTATATGAAATCAGACGTGAAAATGAAGGCACAACATTATTTAGTGATGTTCATATTTACATTTTTAAGAATACAAATAACATTGCATAACATAAAATACAACATTAATGAACAAATTTTGAAGTAGAACTATCATTTTATATTCTATTCCATCCACTTTATTCAAATATTTTGATCTTCTTATAGTTCTTACATCTCTCTAAGTGTTTAGAGGATCCTCCTTTGGTTTTATTATGGTGCCATTTAAATCGAGATAAGAAAGGCTTTAATGGTGATTCATATCTAATATAGGAGTGAACACCTCTTAGAGTTTAGTCCATCCACTCTAATTGGATATTTTTATCCTCCTATTTTTCTTACATCTCTTTAAATGCATAGAGGACTATTTTTTTGTTCCCTCTAAATTTTCTCGAAAATTGTTTGAATTGATGGCTAGAAAATGTTCATGTTTATTGATTCTTCTTTCTTATAATGATTTGGAATTTAATAATAGAACAATTAACATCATCTTCCATCATTTTTTCATCAACACTAACCTTAACATCTTTAACAACATTTAAAACATATTCTTCCCTAACCATTTTTAACAATCCTTATATGCCATATAGTTTTAATGTCAAGGTCAAGCATTGTACATATAATGCTCCTATGAGGAAACATATTAAATAACTGTAGGTTCCTTTCTAATTGCATAATGTAGGATGCACCATACATTGTACCTTTCTTTCTCATAACATTATATTTCGAAACATAATAGCATTGGGCTCTACCATTTCAACATCTCTATTAAACTTAAAGGTTGTTAAAATTTTTGGTGTCAGTTTATTATATACCTCTTGATAGAACTAAAAATTTTGGTGAAGCTAACGTTATTAACTATATCCATAAGTTCCATAGACAAACTTATTTGTACAAGATTGTATGGTCAAATAAAGACATTTTGTTTAAAATCTATTTATTCTAGGATTTTATACCTTTTCAAATGACATCTGTTATTGAACAAAAGTATAAGGTACTCTAACTCCTATAATGCTTACCTTTATTTGTTAAACCTTTTATTCTTTCACTCATTTTTATACAAAGTTTTTAAAAGAATTAAAATGATTAGACATTAATTTCCACCAATTTAAAAAATAACTATCTTTTCAAAAACTAATATTGTGCACTGATTATTAATATTTTAATTTAAGTTTAAGGCAAAATATGATTATTTGTAACTGGCGAGAAGTAATATTAGAAACCATATTAATTAACTAAAAAGATAATTTTAAAATTAGGTTGGTATTTCTTATAAATACTAGTATTACTGGATGTACAAAGTAGTGGTACAACATATTTTTAGGTATGGTATTTACGTACTCAGTCAATTATCTCTAACCTGTACAATTATAGCGTTAGTCCCATTTCATATACTAACATTGATCCATCCCCTAATTTCACTCTCCATTATAAATTCAGGGCATATCTAACAAAAGAACTACAAATAGAATTTGTCCAAATGCAATATATTATGTTTATGTTAATTATATTTACCCTTAATTATGAAGTGCATAGTGGTTATTGGTCACTATTGACATAACTTTTGGATGGAGTTAATTTCATTCTTGGGAAGCTACAAAATGTCACTATTGGTGTTTAGATTGCAAAACTCATCATCTTCCTTGAACAAACTTTTCCCTTTTTATTGTTATTTATATTGTAAATGTGTCCATATTAGCATCTATGGCTTGTCTCTAACCTTTTAATTCATTTGAGAAAGATATCCTTTGTTTTAGTTCTTGATTCATAATAGCTTCATCGATGTAAGATAATATCATGTTAAATGAAAAATATTAATATGTAATATGTAAAATAACAAATTCTATGAGTTTTGTTCCATGATTTTATTCAAAATTTTAGTTATAAGAGGTAGGTGTAGACCATGTAAAGAATTAAAATCATTTGAAGTCACTCTATTACATATGTGCTTCTAAATATTGGTTAACTCCTTCCATTAAAAAAATATATGTCAACAATATGAAATACCATAAAAATACTTAACTTTCTCATGGTTTGTTAACATAAGCCTACTATTATAATTGTTGATCTAGGTTTCTAGTCCCTATACCAAAAGTCCAAGCAAAAAGAAAAAAAATATGAATCCCACATTCTTCACTTTATTTATTAATATACATAAAAACGTAAAATGTTACTCAACCTCTATAATTGAACTCGGGAACAATGTATAATAAAGAAACCTTGTTTTTCACACAAGAATAGATAAATTTAATGTTTTGCTTACTTATTCAAGTGCCTTAGGAATTATTTTTCATAAGGCATAGGAAATGTGGACCACTAAATTATTTTCATCACATTGGTGACAAGAATACCGAAAACCTACCACAAGATATGCATTTATAGGCATATTAACTACATTAATATGTTATTATATTAGGCATAATATGTCAGCATTTTTTTATTGTAACGAGCAGTAAAAAAAAATATTGTAAGCCATTAGTGCTCTATACAACTTCTTAATAACCTCCTCATAACCAAAAATGTCAATGATTGTTATCTCCATTTCTTGCAATGAAATGTAACAACACCGCCAATGCTTGTTCAAAAGTGTAAGGAAGAAAAATTATGTGAGTAAAAGTATTTAACACTAATATATTATCTAAACAATTAATTTATGCATCAATGCCAACACAAACATAAAACATATACTTACCAAGCGAATTAGGTTTATATTAATGCCAATCTCTAAATTCTTGCCAACATTCCTTGCATACATGGAAACAATGCATGCAAACATTTATCAACGTTTTCATTCATCAATTGCTTTACATCTGTCTACTAACATTACAACACCGAATTTACTTCCTAAACATGTTTATTCCATTTTCCTTAACAACAAAAAACTATAGGAAATGATTACTCACCATAAACATTCATTCCATTATACATCTCCTCAAGGGAACTTTGGAATCCACACTTTTAAGTAACAAAAAGGATGAAAACCCATTTGTAAACTCTCAAGTATTCGTATCATAAGATATACATAAAGAAATAAAACATTATGAACTAAAATATATTTTACCTACCATGTTACTAATGCAATTCAATAAGCCTAAAACATGACAAGGACGTCAGCTAATGTCATTCCAAAAGGTAATATTTTTCACGAAGTCACTGTTTGTAAACTTGAACAAAATTTTCAACCAATAATGCATAAACATTAAATAATATTCATAACTGTGCAATAATATTAATTTTATAGTAATGTAATTACTAAATTTTCTAGTTTTTAAATGAAGTTTTCTTTATAGGAGCTTAAGGTACGTGGACTTAGAAGTTAGACTTCTCTTGTGAGATGTGGATTTCTTCCCAAAAGTAACCAACTCTTTGCTTGTAGATATTTTGTTGCTTAACTTTGAAACCCTTATTTGCTTGCATTTTAACTAAAATTCCAAATATCATAAAAAATATGACCAAAATCTAACAAAATGTTATTCAATAAAGACCATTTGCTTATACTCCTCCTCATCTTCCCCTGACTTGCAGGTTATTGTGGTCTGTCAACACCCTTTTCTTTATCCTTTTCCCTCATTGTCATCTCCTTATGCCTTGGAAGATATCCTTTCTTTTGGTCAAGCATTTGCATCTCCTCACAACTTGGGACTAATATTTCACTAACACCTCCATATGTCTTCGAATAGCCTTATCACTTTCTCCCTCACGAGTATATCTTTATGCCTTGAGAGATATTCTCTATTTTTTTGTTCCATCATTTTGCATCTCTTTTCATATTAGAACAAGTTTTTCATAATTAATCTCCATCATTGGCACTTCCTTATGCCTCAGGACTTCTTCTCCTATAAAATAAAACTAAATTGTAAACTGGTTGGGTCGGTCGAGCTAGGCCCGAGCTTAGGCTCAAACATAGACGGCCCATTCCTAAATGGAGACTGCCCACTTAAAAGGGAAGACCTAAACCTAGTAGGTATTTTTCAGATATAAAATCATTACCTTATCATGAGAAAGGTACGATTTTCAAGAACCCTATTATTCTTTATTCACTAGCCTCCAAAACTCTCCCAAAAGACTAACTTGAGTGTCGGAGGGGCCTACCGGGAATCAACCCCGACGTGCCTTTACTGTTTTGTAGATATCTCTCAATCGGAATCAACCAATCTCATGGATCCAAATGGCATAGCCCAACCTCACCAGAATCCGACAGAACCAAATTTTATAGAAAAATACACCCTAGTTTCTGAACTGAGAGTAACAGATAAGAGAAAAAAAATGAAATTTGCGTATCATAATAAGTAGTTGAGAAGTAGTATTATACTAAATTCAATTAGAAATTGTTAAAAGAGGGATGTGTACCAACTGTACCGATGATATAGTACGGCTGATGGTACAATTACAAAGCACCAGCTGTCGTACACTACAATACAATCTGGTTCTCTTTCCCTTTATATATTTATATATATAACACTAATGGCCTGCACTGTCCTCTTGCGAATGGAGGCATATTCTGTTAGTGTATAGAACATGGTGACTCTGAGTACTTGCCACCAGCCTGCAGATACCCTTATACTTGCCTCCCCTCACGTTCGTAATAACCAAACCGACCTTATTTTTGTATTCTATTAGTAGAGGAAGGAACCAAAAGCAACTAATGAAGTGTATCTCCAAGTCATGCCACCCACCAACTACATACGTGTACTAATGTATGTTGAAGGAATAACACTGATTCCGTGTTGGTTCATCTCAGCTTCAAATCGTCGAATCTCATTATTCTGTTCAACTCTATTTCACATCCAATACAAAACTCCTAAAAATTACATCTCATTATATGCAGAACTTACAAAATGATGTCGTATTAAACTCAGAATAGAATCATAATAGAGTTATTAGAATAGAGGATTTGAGCTCGTTAAACTCTGGCACGTCCTCCCAAGAACAAGTATTAGTACCACTTCCAGTTAGATCTATTGTTATTCTACCAATCAATTTCAGAGGACAAAAAGAAGCGACACTTGGAAGACTATCACATTGCATTGGTCCGACACACTATACCTTAATGTCAATAAATTTTAACTTTCTTGATTACATCAAAAACACACATTCCCTCCCCAACCACCATACAAATTCTACCCCCACGATACACCACTACGCTTTGTAGATTTTCTCTCCATCTTTGATCTATATCTCTCTTATTCTCAACTCTAGAACACCAGAGACAGAAGCATGATAGGCAAAAAGATGTCATCTTTCAGGAAGCTGGCCAGCAGAGTGAAGGCTAAAAGGAGAAGTGGGTTCGAGAGCTCACAAGAAGAACGTTTGTTAAAGGACTTCGAGGATGGTCTGTCCGGTTCATCAGTCAAACCCCCAACTGGGTTCTTCGTTGTATATGTTGGGGATCAGCATGAGAGGTTTGTGGTGCCAACAAGCTTCTTGTCTCACCCACTCTTCAAGATGTTGTTGGAGAAGGCACATAATGAGTTTGATCTCCACCAGAAGATCAACAGGCTCGTTCTTCCGTGCAGTGTATCCACATTTCAGGAAATTGTTAGTGTTGCTGAATGTTGCAATGGCAGGTTTGATGTTAGGAATTTGATTGAGGAGCTCATGTAGCTATTTCAATGCGTTTGTAGAAACCAGATGCAACATATATATACATGTCAACTCTACCGACTTGGATGGGCTAATTTTGCTAGCAACAGTGGCAATAGCTTGAGTTCTTAGAGAAATTGTACAAATTTCTTCTTTTCTTCATCTCCATAGAGTAGAGTGTGTTTCAACAGCAAGTCTTGATGTGGGTTGAATGTAACATAGTAATTGATACCCTCCATTTTTGTAAATGCTACGTCCACACTCTATAGTCTCTATGTTCAAAGGAGAGAGCAGGTTGGTGATGTCAACTTGCAATGTATTTGCTTACTCCACAATTAGTTAAGAGGATTTAGCGCCTCTGGACTGGCGCGAGGCATTACTGGCATGACATAAGTCCAGAATGTCAAGCATCTTTGTTTGACAATCGTTCTGTAGTGTGAAAACATTTATTTGCTTAATTTCTTTACTTTTCAAAAGAATTAAATTTAGCCGTTTTAAAGCAATAGTATTAAGTAATTTTTACATTTTTTCTTAAAATAAGCAAATCTGCTGCAATTGATAAAAACCTTAAGTGAATCCTTCAGAACATAATATAGGGACCAATACCTGAAAATGGCATGAAATTGAGTTTTTATGGTGTAGGAAAAAGCCATGAGAAATAACTATGTAGCTCAATATACATGTCTCAGCTAGACTTCAACCCACCCTGAAGGGCACACTTCATTTTGGACACAAACTCCACCATTTGGTCCCTTGAATGCAACGGCGTCGTGTATACACAGGTGCAATCCAACTGTTCGTCATGAATTGTATCGAATATCCCAATGGACGGTCCAAGGCTGTGAACCGAGGCACACCCCATGTAGTCCTCCAGACCCACCACTTTTGGCTTATCATCGGAGTCGTCGATCACCGAGTCCTCGAAAACCGACAATAAGGAAGTCCTAAGCGAAGGTGAGGGTGTTAGGGCAGGGTTCTTGATGGCCCTGCACATCAGGAAATTGAGATCTTACATATCTGAAAAGTGTTTGTCGTTGTTCTTATAATCCATAAGTGACTTGTGGGCTTTGGTCGCTAATTCCCACATCCGCTTATTGAAAAGTAATTTAAAAGTTGATCAAAATACATGAATGCTTAAAGTCTAGATACATGGATGTTTAAGTTCATTGTTAGGAGTTTAATTATGTTCATGTATTAGTTACATGATTAAATATTAGTTATGTAAGATTTTTTAAATCTACCTACTCTTCCTACTATTGAGATTGTGCTCCATTTAATGCATTAACCTTTTATCACGCACACGTTGTCGCCCATGCTTTCGAGTTTCCTCCTCTGTGATGAGCGGAGGTGTTGAAACACTTTAAAAATCGAGTTTGGGTCTCATCCTCACATAGCACAGAGCAGTACACCATCATATCGTGCTAAAGGGAGAGGCTACAAGATTCAAATTATTAAAGACATTGGGACATCGGTGGAGCATACTGGAGGTATGTCTCGGTTATGCTTCCGTTGCTATATACATGGTTAATATGCATGTATCTTGTTTACAAGTAAATCTTGTTGTGTTTTGATATGCATGCCATGCATTGTGATTTACATTTTGGTATCAGAGCATCACTGTCTCTACCTTGCTTATGAACCGTGGAAAAGCATGTCTTTGTTATGCTCTATTATTGTTGAATTTTTGTCTTAAGACATGAGCTTGAGATTGTTGAATATTTCGACAGTTTTTGTACATGATGGACATTAGAGTCGTGTATTGATACTCCATAAAGCACCTAACGATGATAAAACTGTGAAGAGAGGAGAGACGACGACGACCGAACATGATGGCTTCGGACGTCGCCTTCCATATAACGTTGCATGGATGGTTCTTCGACGTCTCATGCACATCGATTGGTCGTTGTCGTCCCATCGCCGGCCTTCATCTACCTTCTGGCATCCTCTGCGCACCTTCTGTGTCAGGTTGGAGCAGGGTCACACCCGACTCGGCTAGAGGTTGAAGACGACTGTCGAATTTTTCTGAAAAATTTATTAATATTAATTATGTTAATATTAGTAATTATTGGGTTAATTAAGACTTAACTCATTTTGTTGTGATTTTAATTATAAAATCATTTTGGCATTAATATATTTTATTAAATATTTTTTTAATTATTATGTCTAATATTGGAATTAAATTTGACATGCTAATTATAATTGTTTAATTATTTGCATAAATTACATGTGATTAATTGAAAAATGTGTGTAAAAATCTATGATCATTATACATGCATTATGGTAATGTAAGTGATCAATATGATTTTAATTAATTGGGAGTAGTCACATCATCTCAAATTAAATATAATTATATATTTAGTTTTAAGATCATATTAAATTATCAATTATAATTAATCATATGTGATATGATAAAATCTACCCACATGAATTTTGTTATATTTGTATGATTAATTAGGATGAAATATCGGATAATATTTCTTAATCTACCCACAAGAATTAAGAGAAGGAATATAATTCAATAGTTTTGTCATAAAGTTTTAGATTAATCTAATTAAGTAGAACTTTAGCCCACAAGCAAGTCTTATGTCACTAGATTCATCTGTTAAATGCATGATTTACATTGGTGAACCATGAATTATTATTAGTCTCGAATTATATATAACAAGCATATATTTTTTATTTCTTAATTTGCAGTTCCTCATACTGTGAATATTTATGATATTAAGTGTGATATTCCTGAATTGAGGGATTCAAGCTTGATTTTTCATGGATTCATGAAGGAAAAGAGGGAAGGAGAAGAGAGCTACCTTCCAAGCCAAGCAATTTCGAAAATGAAGAAGATAAGAGGTAAGAGATGATTTTGATATTTGAGTTTTTAGTAAATTTTTGGTTTAGATTACTTGAAATTGGTGTGGGTTTGTTAGTTATAAGCTCAATTTTGATGATTAGGCCTTAAGTCATGTTTGATTTTGAATGAGAAGTATTAAGGGTTATACCCAATTGTATGAGCTGGAGAATTTTGAAGTTCTTGGTTTAGCTATCATGAATTTAGTATGGGTTTGTTGATTATGTAAACAATTTTGAGAATTATGATGGTT
>JAOTIZ010000201.1:12174049-12188619 GCA_027123425.1 Erythroxylum panamense | reverse complement strand
AAACTTTTGCATTTTTTGTGACGATAAAGAAGAGATACACTCTCGCTCTTCCTCCGAACAATTTTTGTGCTCTTCCTCTGAACAATTTTCGTGCGAGTGTTTTGTTTTTACTTCACCTCTTGCTAAACATAACGTTTTTTTGCGACAAACTGGTTCTTATAAAGAACCAATACAGAATAATCGTGAAATAACGTTAAAGTTGTTTTCTTGAGCCTTGCATCATTTAAAACAGAGACAAATACAATTGTTTTCTTCTTTCTCACGGTTTTGCAACTGTACACAGTTACTATGAAGACTTGCTTCACGTCTCTTTAATGTAGCATCTGTAGAGTGTCAAGTGGAGGCATTTAATGGTTCACTCATTTAATGTGGCATTTAATGCTCTTCTGAGCCTGCCTTGAAATCCATGTCGTCACCAACACTTTTCATCTCTTTAATGATACCCCAAAACTCTTCAATTGAATCACTCGTTCCTGGAATCCTAGCAATGGCACTCATAACTTTCACAGCTACCAATGTTTTTAAAAATAAGCTCTTACCGATAGGTTTTATTTTTGCACCCTAATTAGCGTTTAATAAGTATTATTTTAGTAACATTGGCTCCAAAATGGTATTCAACATAATAGGAAAGACTTACTTAGATCTTTTTGTAAAATATTGAGGTGTATATAAAAAGACAAGTAATTTTCTGCAGTGTATATTGTTTTCGTTTGTATTTTTGTGTATGAATTCGAACTAAACAAAATTAGAAAAAGGTTCTCTTTATATCATTCAATTAATGTCATACAATTAATGTGTATTTTTTTTAATAATATTTGATTTATATATATTAAATTTTAATTAATTTAAAAATATATTATATTATATTATAATTATTACACTTAATAGTATAATTACAAAAAAATATAAACATGATAATAAAATCAGACATGTTTTTTCTAACTTTTTATTATAAATTTCAACCAAACAAGTTTTTATTTTCAGTTTTTATATTACAAATCTCAACCAAACAGATTTTCGTTTTTTAAAGGAAAAAAAAAGAAACTAAAAACAGGAAACAGAAACCAAAAACAACAACAGAAAAACTGAAGTGGAACCAAACGGCCCCTAAGAAAATAGCAGTTAAAAGAACATTACCCAACAAAGTTTTTGGCACTTTATTTGAAAACAACAATGCCCTTGTGACATCAAGTAAACGTCTATTTTTTCTTTCCACTACACCGTTTTGTTGTGGTGTGTCAACACAAGAACTTTGTTGTATAATCCCTTTTTAGAAAAAATTTGTGCTAAAACTTTAGAAAAATATTCCCCACCATTATCACTCCTAAAAATTCGTATATTTGCATTAAATTGATTTTGAACCATGGAGTGAAAAATTTTGAAAATATCAGCAACTTCATGTTTTTCTTTCATAAAAAAAATCCAAGTGAGTCGTGTGTGATCATCAATGAAAGAAACAGACCATCTTTTGCCAAAAAAAAGTGAGAATCCGTGATGAACCCCAAATATCACTATGGATGAGTTGAAATGTCTTAGATGAAACGTAAGGCCAAGAGAGACAAAAAGATTTGTGATGTTTGCTAAAGCACATGCTTCACATTGAAACAAAGATGGATCTTTATTAATAAATAACTTAGGAAACAAATGTTTCAAGTAGAAAAAATTGGGATGTCCTAAACGAAAATGTCATAACAAAACATCTTGATCACTAGACATAAACTCTAACTTATGATAAGAATTTTGGATAGCTATACTTGAATGCAATCCATCTTCAAAGTAATACAACTCTCTACATTCCTTAGCACTACCAATCATAATCCCCAAAGCTAGGTCCTGGAAAAAATACATAGAAGAGGAGAAATTAGTTTGACAGTTAAGGTCACGGGTGAGCTTACTAATGGACAACAAATTGCAGGACAATTTAGGCACAGAAGGACATTGCAAAGGATAATTTTGACTGAAATTTTGACAGTTCCACTACTGACAATGGCAGCAAATGTGCTATATGCAATTTTGATTTTTTTATTTCTTGCAGCGGGGTTATAAGAAGAAAAAAACTGAGAGCAATATGTCATATGATCAGTAGGCCCAGAATCTAAGACCCAAGGACCAATGGATTAATTTGAACACACAAAGGAATAAGAAATACGTTGTTAGGCTGAAGTACAACAGGAAGAGGAGTTAAGAAAAAATTTCTGAGAGTTAAAAAGCTTATACAAGTTTTCGAGTTGATCCTTGGTGAAAGACGCCGAGTCTGAAGAAGTAGTTTGCTTTTGAGGAGTATCAACCATAGCTGTGGTAGCTTTCCTGTCCCCCTTCTTTTTGTTTTGAGACAACTTTCCATGGAGCTTCCAACACTTATCCTTTGTATGCCATGGCTTGTCACAAAAATCACAAGAAAACGGTTTTTTCTTGTGATTACCACCATTAACACCCTTGGAAACTAGCGTCATGTTGTCTTCATTTTGCGTCAAATGGACAGGTTCATTCATCACACATTTTCAGGCTTCCTCCTGGCATAGTTCAGAAAACACAGCTCGTATTGAAGGTAAAGGCTAGCAGCCAAGAAGTTGACCCTTGATTTCATCAACGTCGTGATTGACTCCAGCGAGAAACATGAAGATACGATCATCTTCCTCTTTGTTTTTTTGCCTCTGCAAGATCGTTGGGGTTCTCCCATGCATCTTCATAACACAAGTCCAATTCTTTCCAAAGAGGGAGCATTGCGTTGAAATAAGATGTGACATCTCTATCGTCTTGTTTAGAAAGCCACAGTCTCTTTTTCAAATAAAAAATTTGACAGAAATTCCTAAGATTAGATTATGTCTCTCTAACAACACCCTACATTTCTTTTGCATCCATATACATGAATGGACAACGAATCAATTCTTTCATAGAATTTAGCAACCATCCTGTAATCAGAGAATTCTCAAAACGCTAGCGTTAAAATGTAGGGTCGGTTGCTATTGGTTTTGGCTCCTCTCCGGTCAAAAATCCAACTTTTCCTTTGCCATCCAAGGCTAGTTTGACAGGGTTAGCCTATTCTAAAAAATTCTGACCATTAAGCCTCACCACTGTAATCTGCAAGGATGGCAGTACAGTAACATCCAAACTGGTCGGAGCAAAAGTGACAATTGACTAGTCGATTGGTGGACAGGATGTATTGGAGGTACTAGAGATTGTTGACATGATATGGCAGGAAAAAAATGGAAGGATTTAAAGGGAAAAAATAAATCCAAAAATTTGGGAAAAAATCATATTGTAGGCAGGAAAAAATATGACTTAAAGGATGAAGAGAATCAAAAAATCGAAACTTCAGAGTAAAGAAATTGACTGCAGAATGCAGAACAAGGAGTCGGCAGCCCCAGGGAAAGAGAGAAAACCATAGTGCTTGATACCATGTAGTTTTGAGGAATAAAATTATTTTTTGCTTATCTTAAAAAAGTTACAAAGCTGTAGTAAAAATACAATATAGGAATCACCCAAAGAAGGAAACTACTAACTAAGAAACTATAAACTAGGAAACTAAATAAACTAATTTACAGTTGTATCTGCTCACTAATTACAGAATATTTCCTTTCTTTTTATATCTAAACTATAGTGCCTTTGATTCAGTAAGTCTTAATTCGAGTGGGAGATAATTGATGCTAAATCTGTTCACATGAAAATAAAACACAAGGACTATACTAACCTTGAGATGGCTAGTCCTTCAAGCTTTAGGACATTCTGGTGATCAAGCTTTTGCAAAGTGATAATTTTCCAAGCCATAAATTTCACATTCTCAGGCTCTGACATCTCTAAGCGGACCTTCTTCACGGCCACAATTTTCCCAGTAGCCTTATCTCGAGCTTTATACACAACCAAAACAGAACATGAGTAGTTAGTAGACGTGTTCGTTATATCAATCACAAATCAGGCAGATTATAAACATTATAAGCTTGATATACAATCAAAGTTTCAATGTTGATCTATTTTGACTTCTTTCCATTCAGCTGTGCCTAGCTAATACTAGTACATTATGGCATGAGAAGACAGAAGACAGAAGACAGTTTAGTTATACCAATCACATTTTAGACAGCTTATAAACATTATAAGCTTGATATAAGTCCCAAATTTCAATCTTGATCTATTATGAATTTTTTGCATTCAGCTGTTCCTAGCTATACTACTATTATTTTTCTCTCCTTTGAAGAGGAATGGCTATCTGACCGTCAGGAGCACAGGAAATAACAGCAAAAAATCATACCAGAAGACAGGCTTAAGTACCAAGGTGAAGAACAGAAATCATTCTTTTTCCTGAGAGTTCACGAACAAATTTGTTATATATATCCTTTCCAATTATTACGAAAGTGCTTGACATTGCTAAGTTGAACATCAAAAGGGAAATAATAAAATCCTAACAATCAATCCCTCTACCCAACAAGACATGCATGAGCAGACCTATTTCATTACAATGAATGAAAACAAAGATTAGTATTTCCTGTGCTAAACCATCTTATCAAGATTGTCGTAATTCTCAGCACTCTTTGGAACTAAACCATCTTAAACCTCCTCTGGAGCATTACCATTGAGCCGATTTGGCCACCCGTCAACAACGTCCTCACCACCGAAGTCGTCCAATCTTCTAGAGTATCTACTTTCTCTGGCAACGCCACCACCAACTCTCTTCCCATCGCTCAACGGCGGTTCCCTGTTGTCGTCACCGCTGCCACCACTAGTAAAACCGATATTGTATCTCCTAGAGGGAAGTTTTTCAGGGTCACCATGTTGCCTAGCAACAGGATACCTGCGCTGAGAACTTGCTCTTTGTCCAAGTATCCACTATCTATTTTGAGCTTCTCTAACCCTCTTGCAGATGAACCGCCTGGGTGTTTTCCACGTGTACACCCCTTGACTTCGATTTCTGGATAGCAAGTGATGGTCCAGGACCGTGGCTTTGCAGATAAGGGTTGACATAGCCAACAAAAAAAAATAAAAAACAAATGACGAGAAAGGGATAGAGTACTAGAAGTGTGATGGATTTTGGGAGACAAACCGGAGAAGAGAGAGATAGTAGAGAAGCCTTATAGTATCAGGTATTTATAATTACATTGTGGAAGGTCAAATGTGAAGGGATGATATCATTTGCATGTAAAATGCATTTGCCTTCGGCAATTTTGTGAAGCTTTAGTTCGCGACGTCTGTGCATTGATTTACCTGTTGCTTGCTGCACAACACACATCAATTTCTTTTGGCGGGAGAGAGTTGCCGAAGTACCTGTAGCTTTGCTCTCCTAGCTTCTTCACGCAAAAGGTTGGGAGAAACCTACTGGCATGGCAGTACCAAATTCTCCTTCAATTTTGTGAATTAGTTAGAAATCCGTTATATCGTAAGCTTAGAAGTTGTTTCCTTCTTATAATATAACTACTCATCCGTTTATTAGTTAGGTGATCTTAAGATAACTTTGACATCAACTCCTGTCGCCTGGACTAAGTTATTTGGTATTTTATTAAAAATTGTGAATCTAAACAGATCGTCAACTGTGTCGGTATCTGCAACGGGAAATGAATTTCCCCTAAATCCAACAATTCAAAAGCCAGGAGGATGTATTCTAATGATTAACAGATTTCTACAACCACATCATGGATTACAATCATCCCTCCTTTTCCTTCAAGTTGAAAACAAATAACATATGAAGTTGCAGAAGATTGGGTATGCTACAGCAATTACAGAAAATACGTGTGTACATAGGTCACTGTGAGGATAAAGAGGCAATTACACAAATCAAAAAGTATACATGATGAAGGTTTTAAGAATCAATTTATTCAAGATCGATTATACCGAAATTGGAAAGAAGGATCTTTACTTGATCAACAAAGTCTGAGCCTGTTGCATACTCTGTTAGCATCCCAACAGCAAAACCAAACATCGCCCATCTGTTCAGCAAAAATCCCAATAAAGATATGCAGAGAATATCACATTTTAAAGCCACAAAATCCAGCATGTTATTTATCAAAATAAGCTAATGAGTTCATTTATGCAAAATGACATGAAACTAAGCTCAAAGAATCTACGGAAAGTCCATTACACCTTCAATTACCAAAAAAAAGATGCGACCCTCAAAATGAGAATATCTTACTGGAAATTGCACGTCATGCCAGTTTCATATTCATTAACTCCTGACGTAAAAACTTGGTAAGTTCTTCAGAGAGATTAGCTATTGATATAAACAAAATTCCTAAATCAGCTCCCACAGACCTCACAAAGAATTTTCTTTTTCTACCTAGACATTGCATGCTAAATTTAAAAAAAAAAAAGAAATGATTTCAGAAGAAATTCAAGTTTTGTATTTCTTTCTCATTCTCGTCCCCATATATGCATGAGGATAATGCAAAACACAAAGCCATTTGTTGCACAAATCAAAAGATATAGTAAATGGACTCAGATAAAGTATCTTATCTTTCGAAATTCACAACAATATTGGTTTCATTTAGTTTCATAATCTGCTCCGCTAGGCCTTTTACAACAACCAATGTTAGACGAGAGACAAGTTTCTTGTCCACTATTCCACCCTATAAATATTCTTTAACAAAGCCATTTCATAGTATATAGTTCCACGCACTTCTTCCTATGAAGCATTAGGGGAAGATGACACAATGATCAAGTCATTTTCCAATCTATGTGCTACATGATGAAGTAGCAACTGCCACAAAATTGAAACCCCAAGCACATTCATGGTATTTCTCTTCAGCCTATTAAACGCCAAAGCCATGCCCAATGCTAGCGGAATGGCAAGTGTTTAGCAAGAAATGGAAATTTTGAATCAAGAGCTCATTTTGAAGACCTATTAGAAAGAAGAGGCTGCCCCTGAATTTCCAGTGATATTAAACTACTTACCTATGAAGAAATTCTTATCAATCATCTTTTATTTTGTCACTTAGAGTCAGAAGACTGAGTACTAAGGCTATGTTTGATAGGACAATTAGTAATAGAATAGAATGGAATATTATTCAATCATTTAGGAGGAAGGTTTATAATGGAATGGAATGGAATAAGATGGAAAAGAGGGTTTCACATTACATCTTATTCCATTCTAAGCAGTAAAAATGAGTTATTTCTGATTTGAGAGTTTTATGATAAAATATAAAATGATAAATATGTACTACCTAATATACTCTCAATAATTTTTAAAAATACCAATTATACCTATCAATATGTATTTTGATCTATTAACATATGTTTTGTTCTATCAAGGATGGAATAATCATTCATTATTATTATACATTCCATTACATCTATCTTCTAAATAACATTTCATTATATTACATTATGAACCCTTTCATTCTTCCCAAACAACAATTTTCTAATATTACATCCATTTACGTTTCTATTAAAAACCTTACGTCCAACCAAACATAGCCTAAGGTATAGGAGATAATTTAGGGGCCAAACCTTCAAAATCTTGAAATAGACTCATCAATAAGAGATGGACTACCATTGGAGCGAGTTGAAGAAGAAACAAAATTCTATTATGGCAGGTAGGCTTGGCTCTTGGTATGTAGTGCCAAGAAGTACTAGAAAGATGAAACAGAAGAGGATGGCAGGGGGGCGAAGCTATAAGTGTTTAGAATGCTACAAGTCAATAAACTCCTAAGACTATTATCTTAAATGTTTTGATGTTTCTACCAGAGAACTTAAAACTTTTTCTTTGTTCTCGGACATGGATTTCATCCTTTTGCCACCAGAACAACAAATACAGCGAATTCAACTTTATAAAGTGTCAAACCCCTCATACTAAATTTGCTTTAAAATTGGTTGAAGTAACTTGTTATGCCAAACTATCTTCTACAGGAATTCTAAATGGCATTTTGAACTACGGGAAGTGACTTTTATTCGTTATTATGACCGGTCACCAATTTTACTTGACCCAATTTCTTAATCACTTGTCATTATTCATTTACTATTCGAAAGACAGTATTACATGAACTGGAGATTGTTAAGCTCCACTGGTAATCAGGCTCTAAGTGCACAAGCAAACTTCAGACAGGCCCTATCCCAATCGAGAAAGAGAAACAAAAAAGACAATAAGTTGGAAGCTTTTACTAATCTAAGAAAAGTGGAAGTCATTACCTTCCATTGACAATCTCATTCTTTCCAAGGAACCCAAAGAAGGGACCTTGATTTGCTTCCTCAAGCTTCTTCTGGTTAAAGTAATCTTGAAGCTCTTTGGCCTTTTTCCGCTGGAACTCCAAGGTTATAGCATTCTTGTCTCCAATAGTCACTGGTCTGGGAGGAGGAGGAGCAGGAGATGAGGGAGGTGAAGAAGGAGGAATGGGCTTCGATGGAGGTGAAGGCTGCTCTCTAAGTGGAGGTGCCACAGGTCTCCTAA
Source organism: Erythroxylum panamense (assembly GCA_027123425.1). Taxonomy (NCBI): domain Eukaryota; kingdom Viridiplantae; phylum Streptophyta; class Magnoliopsida; order Malpighiales; family Erythroxylaceae; genus Erythroxylum; species Erythroxylum panamense. The sequence continues at coordinate 12,180,251 of JAOTIZ010000201.1, read as the reverse complement.
TAGGCCCCTCAGCTTGAGAGCTCCTTATGGTAACGGCAGCATAGGCCTTGATAGATGCAGTATTAGTAGGTAATCTAAAGCAAGAAGATGAAGGTGGTGATGAAGATGAACATGGAGAGGATAGTGGTGGGTTTGGGATTTTGATGCACGGTAGTGAAGATGCCACAGCCATTTTTTTTGTCTCTCCAAGTCCAAAGCTACGTAGCATAGGAATATTTGTTATTTTCATTTTTATTTTATTTGCTTAGGCGGGTAGAATCGGCAGAGTATGTGTGGATAAGGTGTGGCTTAAGTTTCAAAGAAAGAGAATGATGGACCTTGTTCAGGTGAATGTCGTATGTGCGTGCTTCTTAAACGCGCTCTAACAACTCTCATGCCCGAGCCGAGGTACTATAGTTGAGTTTGTTTTCGAACAATATGCTTTTCATTTCCTTAAATTTTATTTAGTTTCACAGCTAGGAGTAGGACAAATAAGTAGATGGAGTCTAGATCTTTTGTTCAATTTTATGATGTTTTATTGTGTTCAGTAAATCTCAGCCATTTATTTATGTGGATCTCGCGTGAATCCCATATAAATAAATGCGAGTCCTGCAGAAATAAATGACTAAGATTTACTGGACACAATAAGACACCATAAAATTGGACAAAAGATCTTGTCTCCTGTAGATGACTCTGCTGTAACAATCATATTATACGCATTCTGAAATGAAGTAGGAAATAAATCAAAACATAATTTTTTTGGGATTAATGAAAACATAAATATTAACGAGGCAACCACAAAACACAAGACACAAGAAACATCACTAGCCAAAAAACTAAATAAATATAGCACGTTGGCTAAAATAAAAACAATGGCAAATGCACTCACCAGTACTGAAGTAATGAAACAAAATTGAGATCTTAAGAATAAATGAACAATTTAACAGCGGATGGTCACGACATAGGACTCCTTCCATGGTAGCAAGTCGTGGCAACTTTATTTCTTTCATTTTTCTTCCTCCAAATTGATGCAGGCCTCTGTTACTAACAACACATATGATGGGTCATTGCATTTCAGAGCACACAGCTCTGGCACAAACCTGTCACATAATTACACATGCACAACTTCTTTCATTTCCTCTCTCAAGTTCATCATCTGATCCACCCCTTTCACTGAAATTCGATTATTGCACATTTTAGTAACATACTCATGATGAAACATAAAATGCATTAAAAAGGGTTAAAAGAAAAGGCTTTCTTGTTAATGCATGTTGATTAAATGTTCAATATATCAAATGAAATTCCATTCCTGATAACATCCAATTAGGATGAGGAAAGCATCCATATATTTGACAACTAATGCCTCATTCATTTCTCTTGCATATTTGAAGGAAGAAGCCAAGAAAGCAAGAATAACGTCAACAAAAGTTGCAGAAACAACTCCTCAAATCTAAAATGGAAAACAGCATAGCTGCCAGCTTCAATCTGCAAGTAAATTGACTGGATCAATCTGGTGTTATCGGAAGAAAGAACAGAAGAAAACTGCAACAAGTTGGAAATCTTAAGGCCACAATACTGGCTTTATGTTCGACTGAATCGATCGTTCAAACCATGAGAAGAAAAAAGTATGGCGGTAGATACTAAACAGAAATCACGTAGGGTTTCAATAGATTGAAGATTAGTGTATGTGCGCAGGTTAAAAACAAAACATTTGTTACCAGGGCAACCCCAACATTACCGGAGTCAATCTCAAATAGAAGTCCAGTTGACATTATCTAAAGATTCCAAGGACTAAGATTCAGACAAAACAACGAATAGATTTTATTAATCCATTGAATTTACAGCATGTAATTAATATATGAGAATTGAAGGCTGTCTGTAATATGTCACCCTTGTCAAAGAAGTCTTGTAATTATTAAGAAAGGTATACTTACTCCAGGGTCAAAAAATGAGAGCAATGCAACTATGACTCTAGTTCACTGAAAAACAGGGAGGAATTACGTTTAACTGGAATATCAAGGATATCATGAAGATAGCATAATGCATGACAACCCATCGCTGGATCATCTAATTCAGTAATATGTTGGAAAATTTTCCGCAAGAATCAAAGTGGCATATGAAACACAACGAAGAATGAGCCTTTTTTTTCACAATTAGACATGTGATAGGATACAAATATGCTATACGCACATTCAATGTAAATGATCCAGTAATTTTAATTGAAAACTGAAGGAGAAAGAGAGAATCACCAAGAAACTAACAACTGAATATTTTGTACATGCACTACAAGGATGATATAATGTGCAGTTCCCCAGCCCACTTCCAATGCCATCTAAATCAACGGAAGATGTGTCTAGTAATCTTGATGATCATCATTCATTAAACTCTTATTTTCCCATAGAAACTGCTTCCATAAAGCATTCTGTTCCGGTGCCACAAGCACCAAGAGATTTAGTCCCTGAAATGCCTATATTGCTGCATCTCAATCTATCAATCTGATCTCTATAAGAAAATCTATCTTTAGGAATAAAAGAATTGTTAAAATCCTTCTACGGGTGCAAATTATAGGCACAGGAGACTCCGTTGTTCAGTACATACTGCAATTATATATCCAAATGTCTCTACTTGCTATCAGTTAAAGTCTTTCAGAGTTCTACTTTTAAAGTCATCAACTAGTTTTAACCAACTCCCTGTAATTAGCCAGGTTAGTAAAGCAACTGAGCCCAAAACAAAAAAAAAAACCATAAATACAATACGAGCATTGAACTAACAAGAAAAATTGCTTGTTCATTTCGCAGCACACAAGAGGGGAAGTACATGAAGTCTAAGTTAAGGCTTACTGGCAAAGGCAACTTAATCTGGGACATGTTTCCCTACCTTGGCTCAAATTCCTTGATTTCAGCAAGCTCATTTCCACAAACATCAGTCCACTGTACTTTTCTTCTCGCTGTATGACCAATAAGGTCATTTCTTTTATCGCACAATGCATCATGTGGATTAGCAACCTCATGAGAAACAGGAAGGCTACTTTGTGGTTTCTTCAAGCTACTTTTCAGAGAGAACTTTTGAACATTATCCTCGTCAAGATCTGTCGAGTTATCCATTCCCTTATTAGCAACAAGAGTATGTGGTAACACATCCTGCTGTTGGGTAGATCCTAATTTGAGATGCGAAGGGGAATCAAGCTCTGGAGAAGCGCGATCAAAGCAGACAAAGGAAGCGCGTCTATGGGGGAGCCGGGCCTTCACAGAAGCCAGCTGGAGGTCAGGTTCTGGTTCTTGGTCCACCAACTGGTAATGATTGCACGATGAAACTCTCATGGACCTGTCTTCATGATTCTGACCCAAGAGAAGAAGGGTAAGGCCCTTACTATAGCCAGAAGCTGAAGAAGAGAAGAATCCTCCTCCTTCCACTGCCAATAACATCAGTTCTAATCATCTGGTTACCAAACTCTAGATTCTGTATGATTTCTTTTGCCCCCTCGTGGCTACAAATACAAAAGTCCCTTGTTCGCCAACATCAGTGGTGCAATATTTAGACATCGAAAAAAAACAAAGAGCAGAGACTCCAACTTGAATTTAAAAGAATACTAACTAAAAAAGTACACACCAATATGCACCTCACGAAGTCAAAAGCAGTATGGTAACTAGTGAGTGGCAAATACGCTGAAAAAGGCAAGAGATACAAAGAAAAGTTGTTGACTATTTTCAGGGGAACCTAACGGAAACCTGGTTGAATGAGATGTAATAGAAATTCAGAGAGTCTTAAACGGCGGCGGCGGCCACTTGTCGTACGTCAAATGGCGCATGAAAGTGATGGATACTACTATGGCGTGTCATTTGATCATTTCTATTTTGTTATTTCAAATTTCACCTTTCTTTCCTTTTTATTAAATTTGTTTTTATCCGAAGATAATGGTGTAATTATTATAGAGAGGAGAGAGATTGCTTTTGTTCGTTAGTGCTGCTTTATGCGTCCACCCTTTGTTTAATAATATTGTTCATGTCCCAGCCTTCTAGGCTTACTTCAACTTTTGTGGCATTTTTAACTTGGTTAATCTTACATTTTCCTCAATTTATTTTCAAGGGATCAGTCTACTCGGTGACGTGGTTTCTGATTTATTGGTTCGTCGTTGTAAAACAGAGTCAAAATCCATTAGCAAGGTGCAGGAGCTTTTGACCTATTCTCCTTGAACAGACAGAGAAGATTGGCCATTAAAACATCAGTGTCGGTGAGGAAATGTGATCGGTTGCACTGATATGGTATTTTTCTTTTAGTTTCATAATTTTCTTTCAAGAGCTTAGGGAATATTTGGTTTTAAATTGTGGTTGTCAAAAATATAAAAATTAGGTCCTGCAATGTGTTTGGTTTCATTCTGTTGTAACAACATAATTAGAATAAAGCTTCTATTAACTATCCAATTAGATATCTTTTCATTGCCTCTTCAACGGCTACTTGCATTAGCAAAGGCAAGGATACTCTAGTTCAGTTCATCAAATTGTTAAGAATTAATTGTTCTCTCGTTGTTCATAAATCAAGAGAACAACAGATGCGTGAACTGGCTTGTTCATTATGCAGGTTATTTTAATATCGGAGTCATTTGTTTTGACACAACACCTATCGAATGTCACATGATCCTTTTAGAGGATTTATCGAGAAACTGTTTCCCTCAACTAGTTGTGTAATTTTGGTTTTGTTTCTCTTTATATAAAAAAAAAGTTCCCTTATTGTTACCTCAAACCCAATGCCATCTTTTGATTTTTCAACAGTTACAGAGTTCCTTTCATTTCAAATGGACATCATGATATTGCTAAATGCAATGACATGGAAATCTTTATCCTTCATTAAATCAGCATTCATCATGATATTGTTCTTAATGAAATTTTCCAGTTGGAGTTTCAAAAAAAAAAAAATCCATCATAAAAGTTTGTCCACGATAACTTGATAGTTAGGTCTCAAATTTATCGGTGAGTAAAAGTTAGTACAATATAATGGATTTTAAATTATTACCTTTAATAATATTAAGAAGCAGCGACAGTAATAGATTATTACCATATAATGAAAAAGGAAATAGTTATATTAAAATCAAATTAATCGTCTTCATTCTCTTTTGCTGCATATGGTTACCGTCCCTTATATGCAGAGATGGAACGAAACAAAAATTTGGAGACAGAACAGAACAAAAATTAAAGACAATGAAGTATTTGGTTGTAATGGACAAAACAGATAAAACTGTCTCCGTCTCGAGAACAGAAATGTGTTTAGTTACAGTTGACAGAACATAAAAAACAATGTCAATGATTAAATTACCCCTGCAGTATAATATGATTGAAAATATATAATTCATTGATTAAAAATATATAATTCATTGATTATTTTAAAACAAATTATTTGTATTAGTAAAAAAGTTAACAAATAATAATAATAATAACAATAACAATAAGAAATTAATATCGAATAATAATAAGTACACAAATTTATAATAATAATAATTATTATTAATAATAACAATAATAATAATAATAATAAGTCGTAGTAAATTTATAACAATAATTAATAATAGTTATAACTTATTCCTTTCTTATTCCAGGTTTATATTTTCAAACCAAACATTGGATAAGAAATAAAATGATAAACTTAAATATTTAATTAATAAAATGAGAAACCAAAAAATTAAATGAAATGAGTTATTAAATAAAAAAAATCCTACAAGTTAGAAATTCTAATACATAATAATTTAATAAAACATCTAAGCATTCATAGAATTAGTTACATAATAGGTCAAAGATACATTCAAATAAAACATTTAAGCATTCATGGAATTAATTACATAATAGGTTAAAGATATATTCAAGCCGTATATTTTATTAACAATGTCCTTAACAATAATACCCAAAATGACTCCAATGGCAATGAGTAAAAATCCTTGACTCCAAGTGTAACATCCCGTCCCCATATTAAGGGTTATGACCCGAAATTTCAGTACTTACGAGCTCAAAGAGAAATTAAGACAATGCATTTTCTTGCTCGTGCATCATGTTAAAATATATGCACATAAATACGTAATGTTTCGGATAAAAAAGTGTACATGCATTCATTGACAACTTCCGGGTATAATTGATATTGAATGTGATTTTATTGAAAATAAGGAGTAGAAAGAGTGATCTTGGTATGAGTCGTGATAAGGAAAGATTTAGAAACAAGATTGGTAGTGATCTGGAAA
>JAOTIZ010000201.1:12150378-12162137 GCA_027123425.1 Erythroxylum panamense | reverse complement strand
ATCATGCATAAGCGTGAATTATGCTTCCTAATTTCTAATTAATCTCTAATAAACACCATTTTAAACTTAATTCAAGTAACAGGATGTTACAACTATAGAGTAAATAAAACGACAGCTTAGGTACTTGAGTGTGGATTTTATTGGCCACATTTGTTTAAGGATGCTAAAGCTTTTGTGGTATAGTGTGATCGCTATCAACGAGTAGGAAACATCTCCAAAAGAGACGAGATGCCCTTATCCAACATTTTAGAAGTTGAAGTCTTCGATGTATGGGGAATCAACTTTATGGGGCCTTTTCCATCTTTCATGGGAAACATGTACATTTTAGTAGGGTTGGATTATATATCTCGCTGGGCTGAAGCCATGACATCTTCAACTAATAAATGGAGGAGCACATTTCTGCGATAGATCCTTTTGATGTCCTCCTAAAAAGATACGGAGTCCACCATCGAGTTACTACTTATCACCAGCAAACGAGTAGACAAGTGGACGTTTGAACAAAGAGTTGAAACAAATTCTAGAAAAGATGGTGAATAGCTCTAGGAAGGACTAGGTATTAAGGTTAGATGATGCTTTATGGGCTTATAGGACTGCGTTCAAAACACCTATCAAAATGACTCCCTTTAGGCTTGTATATGGTAAAGCTTGTCATTTGTCTGTGGAGCTAGAGCATCGAGCATATTGGGCGATGAGAGCTTTAAACTTCAATTTGAAGCAAGAGGGTGAAAAATGACTCCTACAACTAAATTAACTTGAAGAGTTTCATTCCAATGCATACAAAAATCCTAAACTTTACAAGGAGAAGGTGAAGAAATGGCACAACTCTCATATTAAGCAGAAGGAATTCAAGGTAGGACATGCAATTTTACTCTACAATTCGAGGTTGAAACTATTTCCAAGAAAGCTAAAATCACGATGGAGTGGACCTTTTACAGTCACTGAAGTTTTTGATCATAGAGCTATATAAGTAGAAAACATAAGCAAAGAAGCCTTTAAGGCGAATGGGCATTGCTGCAAACTGTATCTCGGAGGAGTGATTTCTATGGAAAAGGAAGTAATTTCCTTCCTTTTGAGCAATTGAACATGATTCCAAGGATGCAAGGTCAAGCTAATGACTCTAAATTAGCATGTTTAGTAGTTAAATTTAAATTATTGTGCAGTTAGATTTGTTTTCAATTTTATAATGAGTTGGAATGGGTTGGATCACTACTTCTCTTACTCTCTTGAATCACCTATAAGATAGGAAAACACTCTCAGTGTCAAGCGAATTTGGTGTCAACATTATCATCATCACCACCTCGATCACCATGATAGGGGTTCTACACTCTAACCCTTGTCTTTTTATGGTTATTTTCAATTGTTCTCACATTTCTCTTGTTTCGCTATTTTATTTCCACCTTATGTATTGTTTATTGTTTTTCTCACATGAGGACAATGTGTTGTCCAAGTGTAGGGAGGGTTATATGCATTATATGTTTTTATTTGAATGTGAATTTTGGATATCATATATTAGCTTTTTTATGTTTACATGATGTGATTCGTGTGAATATGTTAATGGCTAAGACTTAATGGAATCGATTTAACTTTAAACAAAGTCTTTTAGGTTGCAAAGATTTATTAGCTCATGAAATTAGTGACCTAGGTTACTTTGGTTAAATATACATGTTAATTAGGATATTATGTTAGTTTATTCACCTAGAAATTTGTCATATCATTTACAATTTTAGGCCAGTTGAATAAGTAGCATTTTTTAGTATCTTTTCATAAGAATTACTAGCTTAAATAAGTGAAGTGGGCAATAAAATAAATAACAAATGATGAAAATCTTAAATAAATAACTATGTTGTTGGCCTTCTAGTTATGAATAAAGCTAGTAGCCAGTTGAGAATGTGATGTAGCTGAGTAATTGGGGATCATTCATCATAAATGTTTGCCTTCGTGTCAAAAGGCTAATGACATTCCAACCAATGCTTAATAAATCATGACCTAGTTGAGTAACCGGATCGACATAGTGATTGCTTAGGCTTGCTCGGGTTGACTGCGCAACCTTCCCTTTTGATTGTTAGTCATTTGAGCTACAACTTCCCCTACTTGAATCTCAATCCTCTTGACAAATGCTTCTAAGGAGTCAAATCTCTTATTGTTCATTTCTTGATTCTGAGTTGTAATCAAAATGAATGCATCCAGAATTTCCTCCAAAGAAGTCTTTCTCGGTAGGTTTTCATTTAAAGATTGCCCTTTGAAAAACTTTGGCCCCTAAAAATTTTGATATTGTGGTAAGGGTTGCATCGATGGATTGTTAGTCTTCTAAGAGAAATTAGGGTGGTTTCTCCAACCAGGGTTGTAAGTGTTCGAGTATGGATCATTTCGACCCCTTAGTTGAAAACCGTTAAGTGAGTTAACTTGTTCTTTCCCATCGAAAGGTTTGTAAGAATACATACAAACATTTGCTCCATGACCACAAGTTCCACATATACCACACTTCTTGGTTTGGAACGTTCTAGGGCAGTCTCATAGTTAACATCTTTACATGCCTCGTTAACTCAGCTAATTGCATTGTCAATTCTTGATTCGAGCTCACTTCATAAACTCCAGTTCTTCTTCCCCTCACACTCTTTTGTTAAGAATTAGCCCCCAATATTTTGAAGAATTCATACATTTCTTCAGCTATCCTCTCTCCTACAGCTCCTCTTACTGTATTGTTAATTGTGTACTGGCACTGTTGCGTCAACCTATTATAAAAGAATTGGTATAGCATGTGAAGCGAAAAACGATGGTATGAACATTATATCAATAAGAGCTTAAAGCGTTCCTATGCCTCATGGAATGGCTCTCCCTCCATCTGAGTGAAGGTAGCTATCTTAGTGTGCAACTCAGAAGTCTTTTGATGGGAGTAGAACTTTCCCATGAATTTGTTATACACCTCCTCCCATTTAGTCAAAGGAATTCAAAGGAAGGGTTATTAACCATGTCTTAACCAGATCCTTCAATGTGTATAGGAAGCATCTCATTCTGAGTTGATCTTCATTTAATCAATCTAATGGAAAGGTTTGAAGAGTGGTATAGAATTTCCAAATGAAGTTTAAAGGGTCTTCATTAGGAACACCATAGAATAATGGCAACATGTTATAATGGATGCTCTTCAATTCATAGTTCCTAGCTGCCTCTTCTAAACGTATGCACAAAGTGGCAATATCAATCACTGGTCTAGCATACTCCTTCATCACTAACTTCCTTTCACCCATTTTTGTGGTTACTCACTTGATCTTCACACTTGGGTTCCTTGCGATCATCTTCAAAGTCCCCTTAAGGTCTTCGTCTTCAATGTATGTTGTCAATAAAAGGGACAGGTTTTGTAATATTGTGCCTCCTAAAATTGTTAAGAGATTAAACTGTTAGATTGAGTCACATTAGTTATTTCATTTAAGAATTTACGAGGTGCATTTCATTCATATGCATAATATACACATATGAATCATGATTTAAAAAACACTATAAGATAGTATATACACTCAATTGACATATTTCAAGGTATGGAACAAAAATGAATGTGATATGAATGTGCATTCCTAATGTTTTGCATTTTGATTTACCAATAACATGAATTAATGGATTATAATTAGTGAATTGGGAATTTATTATTATAGTTGAGTAATTGATGAGGTCATATGTGCATCTAGTTTAAGAAAAATGTTAAAGAGCAAGATAAATTTATCCATGGGAATTTAGGTTGATTAGGCCTATGAAATGGTGACATGTGGCATTAGGAATAAGTGACAAATGGCTCAGTTAAATGGATAACAAATGGCTTGAGTATAATTACGGCAAGTGGCCCTTTAAGTTTGTGACAAATGGCACTTTAGACTTGTGACATGTAGAGCAATAGAATGGTAACATATGTAGCTTTACAAATGGTGACAAATGTTTGGTGAGATGTGTTGCCTTACAATTGGTGACATGTGTAGCCTTACAAATATTGACATATGGAGGCTTAAAATCAGTGACATGTGGAGCCTAAAGTAAGTGAAAAATGGACCAATAGAATAGTAACATATGGACTAATAGAATGGTGACACATGGATCAATGGAATGGTGACATAAATTTTCTAGAGAAAATAGATGAAAAGGCAATAGAAGTAAGAGTGAAGGTCTGCCATAAGGTTAGAAGAGGGAGAAAAACGAAGATGAGAAGAGAAGAAGAGAAAAAAAAAAGGGAAGAGGAGAGGAGAAGGAAAGAAGCCGGTTTCAATTTCATCTTTCTATTTTGATCTATATTTCATATTCTTAGAGCAAGAATTTGAAGAAAGTCAAAGAATGAAAGTTGTAGATATAGGTCTTAATTGATCTCTATGAAAGTGGATTGAAAAAATAGTGACTAAAGCTCGAGTTATGCTTATTTCCCTAATATTGCTTGTGATAGACCCCTATGCAGGAACCTTGTATTATTTCCTAATTTTTAAGGATGTTAGAGTCCGAATTAGTTAAAGTATAAAACATGAAAAATGATTATTGATGTCTTATTAATACTTCTGTAAAATTGTTTTATTAGGAGATTTATTAATAATGATTTATTGAGGGTTGAGTATTGGTTTCCAGTTTATTTTTTACCAGAAACATGACATAATTTAGATGGAGACTATATTTTAAAGGGAGATGTTGTCTGTGTAATTTTTAGATATATTAATACTAATTGAAGTCTAGTTTCAGGAGGCAAAAAAATCATGGCATTTGGATCTTTATAGAGAGAGTTATGATTAAAAGAAGACAACTTGTTCACAAAAGAATATTACGAAGAAAAGGATGTAAACATTGCACTTAAGGTTAGGTTAGCTTGATGGTTGAGGAGACAATAAGTTGAATTAGTAAGTGAATTATTGACCTATTGACATATGTTAGAATAACATTTATGATGATTGATTAGGGATGAATTTGGAACATTTATGATGATTGATTAGGGATGAATTTACTTATGGTGGTGTATGAATATGAGATACACGTTTGAGTAATAAATACATTATATATTTGTATGTATAAAGGCTCAGGAGCTATGGATCAAGGAGCTCATACCAAGGCTTATTAAAGTCAAGGGAGTGTACACCTTCTTTTGAGGTGAGTTGGGAAAACCATATCTCTCAAATGGGATTAGATCATCATAAGATATACATGATGACTTGTATCTGAATTTTGAACCTAAGTAATGCATAGTAGAATTGAATCTCAAATAAATGCTAGCATACTTGTGTATTTAATAAGCAACATTGTTTTAAATAACTCTTTGTATTTGAAATACAACTAATGTTTTTATTACATATTTTGATAAATGATATTGTTTTTAACAAACCTGCACTTTAAGTGAAAAGGACAATATTTTATTTTCTGAAACTACATTTTTGAAAAACTTTACACTAAGAGTTCAAAAGATGACTTTTATTGCATGAAATAATGTTTTGAAATTTATATATGCATAATCGAGTCATGTATACTATATGTTTGTGTTCTCTTTTGGCTTAAAGCTATAGCAAGGTTCCATTTTATCGGTTGAACTGATAAATAAAGGCATAGTGCCTTACTTGATTTTTGTACTTAATATTTGTGTATGATTTTTGGGATTGGTGAGTTAACGATTAGCCAGTCGTGTGCTAGGTACAACAAATTAAGCGACCCCCATACCCTTGACACTGGTATATAAAAGCTGAGTCCCCATATCGATACATTTCTAAGGGACTTGCGGGTGATTCTAAACCTAAGGTCTGGATACTAATGAGGTCATCACCTAGAGTCATGACGCTCTTGTCAATTGTAGTCTGGACTCACCATAGATGAAATTCAAGCTAACACCAAGAATCGGTAGATGTGTACACTAGTTTGGCTTACTAGTGGTGACACACATGATTGTTTTGACTTATTTTGATATTTATTTTCTGACCAGATTCGATTTATACATGTGATTTTTCTGCTTTTATGTATTGGAATTGGAACCTAGGTTCACCGGATGACTGATTAATAGGCTAGGCCTATGTCGTTCCTAACTAGTAGACGTTGAGTCATAGGCTAGGCCTATGTGTTTTTATGTCATGTATGTTCACTTCATTGGTTATCTATACTGTCTTGGTGTGTATCGGGTTCTATTTGCAATATATATTTTTCCAACTCACTGAGTACATAGTGTACTCATCCCCTCCGATTTCCAACCATGCAGGTTAATTTGGTGAGCTTGAGGCTCTGAGTGTATCGTGCGGTCTTTTGACATTTTCGAGTCACTATGGCACATGGATAATCTTTGTTTTATACGTTTGTTATATAGTGGCTCATGAACTGTTTTTATTAAGTTGGATATGTTGATGTGTAATTTTGTAAATTAACTTTTAACTGTCTTATGGTTTGTAAATAACCTTATGTATAAACCTTTTGTACTGTTGTTGAGATTGCTCTTGAGTGGACTTAAAAGTCCAAAAGTTATGGTAGAGCTTAAAATGTGACCATATAAATGCATTTAAAACGGATTTACAAGTTTTTTAATTGAGTTTTGGGCTTTTCAAAATAAAGTCGTTGTGCTGTCCAAATGTTTTCAAATGATATTTAATTAGTCTTGCATGGTTGGGTTAAGGATACCGTGAGTATCCTTAGCCTGTGTATGTGGCATTTGTCATGTGCCCGATGTAGTACTGGGTTGTGATAGGTTCACTATCTAAAGGTCTCCTTCCTAGCATAACCCAAGTGAATTCTCTACCTAAAATTCTCCTACCTAACACAAACTAACTACGGAAAGCGATAAATTAATAACAAAATTACAAAACATCATCGTCGTCGTCGTCGTCGTCGTCGTCGTCGTCACACTCAGTCCGAAATCTCACAATAAAGTGAGATCTGGGGAGGTCTAATAGTACACAGCCTTACCCCTACATAGTATAGAGGTTTTTTTCGGTAAACCCACATGCAAATGTGACAATAAAAAAGTGATGTAGGTTAAAGAGTGATGCAGGTTAAAGAGTAAATAAGTAAAACTGACACGTTAAATAATTGTGTAAATAAAATTACAATAAATACATAAATAAATAAAATAAAATAAAACTCAACTTTTTAAAATAAAATATATTTAAAAACTAAAATATAACAAAATATATTGCCTCTTTATCTTTAAAAAAGCACCAATACCCAGATGATAAGAGAGTAATACAGCATCAAAGAACTCAACTTTGAATCATACAAAACACGAAAACCTAGAAAAATGAATATGTAGAAACACAAAACGTCTGAAACCCTAAATCATTAAGCATAAAAATTCAATCTCGACATAAACCCAACAATATCATATGCAAAGAGATCAACATATTAAAACTCATAAAGTATAAAAACACTAAATCAAACAAAGAAGTTAATATCAAAAGCAAAAAACCATAAAAACAGAAATTTCAAAAAAACCCAACAAAACTAGAAAACACCAAAGCAAAAGAGAATGATTAATCAAGAACCATACCCAAAAAGAGGAGGCTGCAGAGAAGGAAGAGCGAGTGAGAGCGCCAAGAAAGAGGGAGAGCAGCACAGAGAAACTTACGTATTGTTACCTTCATAGGAGTTACCTTTAGAAGCAGTAACAAGAGAGAGATAAGCTTGTTTAAGGTTCGATACACGACATGGGTCTTTTCGCGAGACGCAAGATTTAAGATGCTTGTAAGCCTTGTAAATGCTCTTAATCTCATCTTTATTTCTTCGACTAGTGTTGATTTCATCTTGGGAGATCGTCTTAGATACGTAGCAACCTAATTGAGGCCCAACGCTAAAGAACTAAACAGAGTGTAAAAGAAAATACCTTTTTAAGAATCGTCTTGGATCTCCTAGAACTCCTCAATGGAGAGGACAAGCTATTTAAAATCTAAAACTTCCAGATCCGTTGATCCTTCATACAGAGCAAAGAGCTTGAAACTCAGATAAGCCTCAACAAGCTAAAAACTCAATAACCCAACACTAAAAGGCCACACAAACACCAGATCTGAGATCAACTGAGCGGCGGAATTACTAAACCACATTCATACCATTTGCTAGTCCCCACAAACAAAATAACTAGAAGATAGTATTAGAACCAGAAAGACCAAAAAATTTTCGCCAATTGATAGTAGCAAAAATGTAAACAAAATCTAAAGACCCAACATTTCTTCGACTACTAAAAATCTAAATTGTGTTCCCCAAAGACCAAGTTAAAGACTTCAGCTAGTACGTCTATGTTCATAAAGATTGAATCTTTATGTAATAAAAGCAAAAGATAAAGTGATAAAAGACTCACACTAGCGACCAAGACGACGAAGGATGGAACTAAGCTTTTGTTACGCAGATCAGAAGATCATAAAGAGGAAAAAGCAGGGTTTTTCAAAGGGAGAACCTAGTCAATGTCACGGTTAGCATTACCATAGCAAACAAGATCTGCCATTCCATGTGATGATATTTACCAGAATGCCACCTCTGACTTCGATCGTTCACCAAAGATGACAAGCCTATGTGATTTAAGCTAAGTCCGAAACACTTTTTCCGCTCCATAAGGGACTGATCTTCTGTGTCTAGATCTAACCGATCTTCCTTCTCCTCCTCCTCCAGCAGTTCCATTACTTCTGTATACAAACCCATGTATTATATGAAAACCATGTTCAAGACACCATGTTCAAAAAAGTTCCAACAAAAGTTCAACCGCTCACTGTATAAGTTTAGATGCTGATGAGGATATGTCATCTTAATTATAATTTGAAGCTAATTAACATTATTTTAAAAGTTTAATTATCAAATAATGTCAAAATTAATAAAAATATATATATATACCATATATCTTAATAGGTCTAGTAACTTATTAAGTTATATCTGCCTGCCATTCCTGCATGATTTATAATAACGTTATCTCAAACAAAAACAATCAAAATCACTTAAGCAAATAAAAATAATCAAAATTAATTCAAGTTCAAAACACTAAACACCTCCCTAGTAAACTTGTTGGGCCCAAAAAGTTTTAAAAATTACCTAGGCCATCCTACTTGCAAGTATATAAGTTAGTTGTAGTGATTTCCCAGGGTCATCTCCTATAAAGGTGAAATTGGTTCACTTAAAATAATTTTGAGCAAAAACAAAAAGAAATGCAATCTTAAACATTCTATCCCGATTGTTGAGTGAAGGCTTTAAAAAAATCACAAATTAGACTAAAAAGTATAATGATTCAACCGAAAACAAAAATGAATAGATTAATCAAAATGGAAAACTCTTGAGAATTAATTTCACTAATTTAGTCTCCTATGCATGATTAAGGAAAATGATTAGATATTTATCTTACTAAAATTAACAGTTGGATTCAAAATCAACTCGAATAATGAACTAATCTAACTTTCGTATTCAATAAATTATTATCCTAATTGATTATGGAAACCCGTCAATAGAAGTATTAAAGCAATAAAACAGTGAATACTAAATGAACTATGTAAAGATAACAAAGTAACAATCAGTTAAGCTAACAAAGTAATAAGTTCAGTAAATAAACAAGAAACACGGGAACAAATGAATAATAGATTAAACAAACAGAGATCAAGTGAATGAGGTGTGGTGGTCTCCTGCCCCTCTCAAGCTTCTCGCATGCTCTTGCCTTCTGCTTCAGCTTGTTCTCACTAGACAGTTGAAGGCTTGATTCTACTTCCAACTCTCTGCCATGTTTCTCTCTTCTTCACTGACTCTCTCTGTTCTCTTCTATTCTTCCCTTCTTTCTCTCTATTTTCTCTCTCCCGAACTGTCTCTGGTGTGTTGAATGAAGAATGAAGAGTGAATGGAATGAAGAACGGAATGTCTATGTAGTGTGCCGCCACCTCCCTTACTCTTTCTATTTGTAGTGTACCTTAAGTCTAGGTTTTTTAGTTATCCCTCCTGCAGTCATAGGAGTGCATGAGGTGGTCTGTCACCCCCATGCAGCCATGGTCATGGGTGTGACCATGGCTGCACACCTATGACTCATATGGTCACGGGTGTGACCATGCAACTCACACTCGTGACTTACATGGTCACAGTTGTGACCTTAATTTGTGACATGCAATTAACATGTCACTCCCATTTTCATGCAAAATTCCTCTTATTCCAATGTAAAATTCACAATATAATCCAATTAACATCCATGCAATATTCACATCATTCTCACTCAATTCACCACAAATTTGGATTAAAAACTAGCCAAAATCAAGGTATGAATGCAAGCAAAATTCAACAGAAATTAGACACAACAAATATTTGATAGTTCTCAAAATATAAAGATCATAAAATATAACCAAGATATAGATTTAGTGAATTTAACTTTATAAATTAGGCATGAAGGTGAGTAGTTTATACTTTATAACTTGTGCACGAAGGTGAGTAGTTTAAGGAATTTATTCAATAAGTTAATAAATTTTAATGTAAGAAATCAGTTGGTTATTTTAATTAATCAGTTACAAAAATACATCATTGTTTGTTCTATTGATGTTAGATTTTTATAAATTAATTACTTAAGTAATTTATTTTTTGAAAAATGCATTTCAAATATTTAACTTTACTTGATTTTGTGATACTAGTCAAAATTACCAAAAGTAAAAATAAGATTCTCAAATTTTTAAGTTACTATAAAACTAGCTCTTTGTTAATCGTATAGTTAACGGTGTTGTCATAGCTTGTCACATCAACAAGATCATTCGATAGTTTAGCATCTATATGGCAAATAATATTGCATATTAACATTGTTTAAAAATAAGAAAATAATTTAACAAGGAACTAAGAAGTCTCAATTAAAAATATGAAGATTGTTTTAAAATAAAGAAAATAATTATTTTTCTAAATAATTTAGAAACATTAGGATTATCTAAATTTGATGAAACAAATGATTCAGAGAAGATTAACCCTAAATCAAATTCATTATTTCGTTTCTCAGAATTCATAAAAGCCACAGTTGTTAAGCCTCCATCAATAAATAAATAGAAATTATTGAATATTCTACTTATAGCTAAAATGACATTGGTTTAGGTAATTATATACTTGACTACAGAATCTTCAATGTTTGATAATTTATACAAACTAAAAAATAAATATGTAGAACTTATAAGATGTTTAGGTAGATGTAACATTTTGTTTGAATACTTCCAAACACAATAGCATGATATACATAAATGCAGAAATAGGTAAATTGTAAGATAGTTTCTTTGAAACAAAAAAGAATCAAAAAATCCAAGTAGTTCATAGTCACTAAACCCATAGATCAATATGATAAAGAAGCCAATCAAATTTTCATCATCTATTAAAACTTTAAGAGAAATCCTTAAATGTCTTCATCACTCTCTTTCTTGAAAAATGTTGGGACCCGATCCGGAAACCGGATCCTAACTGAATATGAAACGAAGGACGGATAATCGAATCGGATAATTCGAATCCGAAGGCGACACGAATAGCAAAATGCAAAAACCAATCGCAAAACGAGAGCAAGCAAAAGCGAATCGAGGCAAGACAAATTGGCTATCAATCGACCCAAAGCAAAGAAACGAAACACAAGGCGAAATCAAATCGGATGCGAATCGAATCACAAATCGGAAGAGGATCTGAAAACATATACTTAGAAAAACTCATTGCGTTGGAAACTTTAAGACATTCTAAATCCGGTATTTTTTTTCTTTTCCTTTCTTTCTTTCGTTTTCATTCCTTTCATCATTCCCATACAAAGCACTTCAATTCCAATACACGTTCATTCACATTTTTCCATATACAAATCATGCTTA
>JAOTIZ010000201.1:12128599-12150278 GCA_027123425.1 Erythroxylum panamense | reverse complement strand
ATTCATTTTAACTTTCATAACTCATACAACTCTACTCAAATTTCAAAGTCATCAAAACCAATCACTTCATTTCTCATCAGTTTCCTTTAAGCACAATAACATCTATAACACGATACTTATGCAAATACACTCATTGAATTCATTTTAATATTTCTAATTTCCACCGAAGGTTCGGGGTCCAACAAAAAATATCTCACCCATATACCTCTTTTTAAAAATGCTGACATATATTATTGTTTACCTCATGCTTTTTTTAAAAATGAATGTAATAGTATTACTAAAGCTAAAAGCTTAACCTTGACTGTCAAGTACATCAACCAGTTGTAACTCTAATTGTAAAAATAAAGAACTCTATAGGGAATTGGATACAAGCGGAATGTACAAATATAACTAGTTTAGTTATTTTCTACAACATCCAAATTCCTTATATCCCAATTACTTCATTTAAGGGCTTACACCTACATAACCTTTCTTTGCTTTTAAGATTTCTTTTATCCAATAGATACTAGTTCAAATTCATTCCCTTTTGTAGCATGTTGTTTCTTTTGCGCTAAATAGCATAAATGTAGGATAAGAAAGTTTTTATGAGGAAGCATGCACCTTGCCCCATAATTATTGGATAATGATTATCCCTTCCCTATCACAATAATATATTTGAAGAATTTATTGAATTATAGATTTAGATATACTGAAAGAAGAGATAAGTATTCAATTCAGGAGCTTGTTGATAAAGTAAGCACAAGGAATCTATAATACTATGGCATCAATATTTTGTCTTCAATCTCTATCTTACAGCTAACCAGGTACTAAAGGAAGCCTTGGGAATTGATGATTTAGCCTAAACTAGGTCATATAAGAGGACTTTAGGAGATTGGTTTCTAAATAGATCCGTGCATAATTTATTGTGAATTTATTGGTGGTATCCCTTAGCCAAGTAACTTTACCCTGCTCATCCTAGTTGGGACATTTTGCAAGAATATTAGCTGTAATAGGAGAAGCTCCTTTTAAGTTACATCTCTAGTTCTCAACACAAATGATGACCTTTACCTTGGCATACATAGGGATCCTTTGCCTAAATGCATCTAACTCCTCCCTAAGGTGTAGGGTACCCAAATCATACCAGTTATCAAACTAAAACTACATTCACTTGCTATTGCCTAACACACTTTTGAATTAGGAACTCAAATGATCTATTAATCACAACATTTGGATTAAACTCCAATATTTCTCCTTAGTAATTTTCAAACCCTAAAAAGTAGTTCTTAATAAGTAGTATTTATGCATCTATTTAGACTAATGGCCTCCTTGTCATTGAATAATCTTTAAATGTTTTTGGCCAATAGAACTAACTTCATCTATTGGATTGAAACAATTCCTAAACCTCCCTCCCACTTAAAATAATACATCTCATCACTTAACTTTAGCTCCTTAAGAATTTTCTACTCCCCTATCCAAATGTAGTTTTTAATAAGCTTCTCCACTTCCTTAATTAGCCTCTTAGGCAGTAACTCCAGTGGATATAGATATTCCTTAAAATTGAGGAAATCAGTTATAATATGTCAATATTAAAGAGGAATTTATTCTTCCAAGATTAGTTTTACCTTAGAAAAAGTGAAAAGATAAGGAGATATGGACTCCTTTGGCCCTGCTAAAGATCCTTAAAGCAGAGCCATTCACTAGAACACTAAAGGAGGATGTGGTTACACAAGCTTGAATCCATTTCAAAAATTGCTTAAGGAATCCAAAGGCCAACAAACTATTGATGATGATGCATCATTCTAATGATTCAAAGGCCTTGGAAAATTAGAGCAACTCTAAATCGAGACCCTGGTATAGCTTTTAGATCAACATTATATTGTCTCCTTTTTTTTCCACTTATAGATGCTCCTGATAAGGATTGATGAAAGATTATAAAGCTTCTTTCAGACTATTAATCATAAGTTTTGATATCACCTTATACATTGTATTACATCATAAAATAGGAAGGAAGTCAATCATTGAATTGGGATTCTTCTTCTTTAAAACCAAGCAAATATGAGTCTTATTGAGTTCCCTGAGCATTATCTTACTGCTGAAACTTTTTTTTACTTTGTCCACATTAAGCTATATGTCTACCCCTAAGTGTTTAGAAAGAAGAATACATTATAACTATCTGAACCTCAAGATTTGGTAAGGTTCAAGTTGAGGAGAGCATCCTTAATTTCCTTATTAAAGAAAGGCCTATAAAGGTTACCCTTTATAACTTGGTCTAATGGAGAACTTATAAATTAATATAGTTAAATAACAAAGGAGATATTAGGAGAACATTGTCTTAATAAAATTCTAAAATATTTGAAAATTATAGCTATATAAGTGTCGATCCTCATCCATCAAAGCAGAAATTATATTCATGTTACTTTGAGCCATAATAGAGTTAAAGAAGAATTTAGAATTATTATCCCCATCGTTAAGCCAACTAAACCTTTCCTTTTATTTAAGAAAAGACTTACGAAACTAGAGAGCTTAGGTATAATTATTAAGGCCTAAATTCCTAAGGCCCTTAAATTACAATTGTGAGAATCCTTATAGAAGTCATCTAAGGCTAAAATAAGAATGTCCACATCTGTTTTAAGGTTAGTTTTAGTATTAGGACAAATATTCGTGTGGAGGGCTTTAATTCCTTGTTTGATTACTTAGAGCTTCCTCATCATTTAGTAAGTCTTACAACCTAACATAACCTTCCCTATACCATTATTAACCACTTCCTCAAAGCCCTTTAACTTTGAAACAAAATTAAGGAACCTTAAAGGAGCTTTAAAGGTGAAATTTGAGTTAAGATGGCGAACCTCTATGAACAAAAGGAAGGACCAAAGCTGCAAATCTATTTGGGAATGGATTTAGCCACTTATTATTAGCAAAGGCTCACAAAGGCTCTATCTAGCTTTTTTCTAATGAACTAATCTCCTTTGTTACCTATTACTCCAATAATTGTCCTTCATAATTTTAATCCATAACCCTATCTGATTCACTATTTGACTTAACTCTTTAGTTAGGCTCTTTTGGATCACTTTAGTTCCTTTAGCTTCATTTAAATGTAAAAGACAATTTAATCCTCCTATTAACATCCAAGCGCTTTGCATGCTTCCACTGATCCTCCTTAGATCCTCTTATAACTTGGTTCTTTGAAAAGACATGTTTGTAGCTTAAATAACAGACACCTCATTAGAAACAAAAATCCATATAAGGCGACTTGGGAAGTGAATCAACTGATTTGACATGCCAAATTTAAATGTAATATTATAAGCTATCACTATCGTACCATTAAAATGATAGAGTAATTGAAAATATAAATCTGATTTACACCCATAAAACTCAGACCTTCACTTAACTTCTCATACATTTTTTTAAAAGCACCTAGAATGATAGTTTTTTTAAGTATTAAATCTTTAACAAATTGTTGCTTAAGAGGTTTATTAAAACCCTTTACATTCCAAACCCAAAAAGGCATTAGTTAAGGAAATGGGAACTTCCCAATTTAGCTATACCTATCTTTCTGCTAGACTTTGTTCTAGATGTGGAAGAGGTTACCTTAACGAATTCCTTATCAGAAGGTTTTCCAATTCGTAAAAAGATGAAGTTTAGAAGTTTCATGTCCTCCCTCCATAGATACCATGTTCATCACCTTGTCACATTCACTAGAGGGATTTGTTCTTAATGCTATTACCTCCATCATCTTATTTGAATCCTATCCTTTACTAATTTTTTTCCAAAGAAAGCCACTCTTTCCTAGTCAGATTTTTAAGTTCCTTGCCCTCTAAAAGGATTCAACTCTAGCTCCTCTTCAATAGCCACACCACGATCGAGATAGACAGGAACTTGATCGGAATTAACTTCTGCATCTAAGGAGGATACAGCTTCCTAAATTCCCATAAGTTCATTATGCAAGCCTGTACTAAAAGTTTCCTTATTGTTTCTCATCTTTTGGTATGATCAAGGGGCTTCCCCTTCCAAGTGTAAGTTACAAGAATTTTTATATTTAACTTATTCACTTGCGTCAGTATTGATAAAGCCTCAGGGAACTTCTCCTTTCTGTTAACTTTCATGCAAATCCTGGCATAGCCTATCCTTTCTACCTTGCAGTTTTTGAGAGTCTAAACAAAGAGACTTTCCCGGAGAACTGGCTAAAAACGCTTGGCCTTTCAATCGTAGTAAATTACCTAAAGAGATGGGAGAGCACTTCTCTCTTGAGCTTAACAATTTTAAAGTTAACAATGGGCTAGAATATTTTAATAATTTCGATAAAATTAAGGATTTTAAATATAATTTATCCTTATATCTTTATTTATTTTATTATTGCTTCTTGTTTTAGATTTCATTTTCTGTATTTTTCAAATCAACTTATTCTCTTCATAAAAGGAATAGCACTAATTGTGAAACTGGACCTTCCCATTCTTAATCCTAAGATTGACTCAACGTAAACCTGAAAGTAGAAAAATATAAGAGAATGTCCTTTCACTAGTCTATTAGACAGGTACGAGTTGACGTTATTAGATGCATATCCGAAGCGATTATACTCTTGTTTAAATATGTTTGATCATTTCTTTTTAATAATATTAACACAAAGAAGCATAAAGTGAACAATTTTTTAAAAAAACTTCCAAAAAAGAAACCCCAAGAGTTACCATTTGCTAAGGTAAGACTGCCTTTTCGTTTGGGGTTTTTATTGTCTCCAAAATTAGTCCGTCTAAGTCGTCATCTTTAAGTCCCAGTGCAATAGACGAAGGAGAAGAGACTGAACCAAATGATAAACCTGCCAGCGAATGAAGCTAACAGAATCTGCTATTCCACCTTGTCGAAAAATTAAAGCATGGCCTCGTAACATACAAAAGTAACTTGAGCTGGATAAATATTCTGTAAATGCCTAGTATCATGACCCTGCTCACTATTCACAATGGTATACACTGTTATCCTTCAGCCTTTAGACCAAGAAGAACAAAGTAAATGCTGCATCTCCAGCCGAAGTCATTCAATCCATGTAATTTATGTCTATCTCAATCCGTAGGTCTCACTTGAAATGAAAGCAACGTTCATAAACGCAAGACAGTTGGCAAATGCTAGTTTATGTCACAAGGATATTGTACAGCCTAATTCCTTGGCAGCGGCGTCAAGAAATTGAATTGGCATTTCTCTTGCAAGTCGGCTATGAGCTTCCCAATTTAAGCATTTCTCTACGTCAGCTTTCCAGTCAACGACGTCTATGTTAAAGTACTGAGGACCATGAATGCCATTTATTTCTACTTGTTTACAAGTAGAGTTAAAAGAAACAGTATGCAAAATCCCACGAAGAACTGACGTGCTTAGAGTGCGAACATGTGCACTTGAATGGCAAAGACATTGGATGGTAGCAGGTAGACGGCACTGCAAGAAATGGCACAAAAATGGATCGATAACTATTAATGTTTTTTCTCCTTTCAGTAATCAGGAATATGTGCATTTTAATGCCTACATGACATAAGCATTCTCCTACATGCAAAAGGCCATGATTATATGCATGCTGTTCATGTGGACGTTAAAACTTTTTGATTAAATGAGAGGGGAATACATCAAGCAGTGGATTCTTACTTTCAACAAGTTCGACAGGCCATCAGCCACTGCAAATCCAGATTCTCCCCACTCTAGCACTGGTTGAACCGCCCTTGCTGTAGCTTCTAGTAGCTGATAAAGAGCAACAAAAATATTAATTAATCAAACATTAATTACACAATCATCAGTGTTCCAGAAAGTTTGATCGATCTCTGAGAGTTATTCACTGGAAACTAAGATATAAAAGGTGATATCGAGTAAAATGCATTGAGAATACGGGGTTGGAGAAAACCAATGAGAACACTGAACGCACTGGTCACTATTTCTCAAAGAGTGAGTTCTACCTCTAGCTGCGGTAAAGTGCAAGCTTCACCATCAACAAGCATCCCATCTGTTGCTCGAAGAAGTAAATCTGATGCGCTTGCCAAAATTACTAATGATTCGGAAGTATCATGGTTTCTCATTAACTCCACAATTAGTTTGACAATACGTTGGTTGATTCTCCACATCTTCTGACCTTGATCATCATCTTTGGCAATCCAAGGTTGCAACTCCCTTTCCGCCTGACGAGCACACAAGGTCATGAAAGTGACTAGAAATTAAAGCAATAAATTACTGAGGAAAACCAAGTAATAATTAGAAAGAAGAGGAGAGAGAAAAAGAAAACAATAACTCATCCATCCTTGGGCGATCAATCATTTAAAATTTCAATATCATTTGTTCCATATCATTTTCTTGATTCCCCAATTTTTCAGATATAGGGTCTCCAATGGCAAAAATAGGTGGTATTAGAGTTGGCAGCAATATATGAAATAGGCAATATAAATCATGCCAAGTTGAACAATTTGGACCTGAAGAACAACAGCTGTAGTTGCTTTTGTTGGTGATGCTGATACGACATTGCATAGTGCATCAACAACCTAGTCACAACCGAATGAGATGATCAGGACGTTTTCAGGGAAAAGAGCATCCAAATATCAGAAGTTGCTATAATAGATTTTCCTCGCACACAAGTAAAATGTACAGCATCTTTCACATATAGTCAGTATGTTGTGGTTGATATATGATCTACTTCTAAGCCTCACCTAACAGCTTAAGTTTTATAGTTAAACAATTCCTTTTGGCATGGTGTGAAAATCTTCATGACCAAAAGTTTCTGAAGGTTAGGATACTACTGTACTCAGGAAAAGTTAAAGAGCATAGAGAAGCATGTAGTCAAATTGGAGAAAGAGCAGTGCTGAATGCTGATAAAAAGCAACTCAAAGGAGTTCATTTGAAAGAATAGCCACCTAATATTAGTTAGTAGACAGGAATTCCCTTAGAAACTTTCTTTAGTACCTTGGTTCATATAGTTGTCATGTTCCTTTAATTAGTAGACAAGAATTCCCTTAGAAACTTTCTTTAGTACCTTGGTTCATATAGTTGTCATGTTCCTTCATTTAAGCTCTTACTTTTGCAATCTTAGCTTCTGCCTGTTATAGGCTAATCTATGAAGGGCGTATTGACTAATTTTCAGAATAGTCTTTTTTTTAAACTTAGTGTTGGTTTTTGTGAAGTAAAGTAAATAAGAAAGAGTATACAGAAAGAGGAGTGTGAGATTAATGTAATTCGATCATAATTCCTACATTAGTGAACACAAAGATCACAATGATAAATTACTCAACTCATCTATTTATAATAGCAAGGCAGTATTCTATTTTAAATTTATAGAATATTCATATATAGCCCCCAAAACCATACAATAATGGCAGAGATAAAGAGGAAATGATTCAAAAGTAAAGCCAGCACTTACTGAAACAAGGCTAAAAGATATCAGAATGCATCATTAATTAGATCCAACTCTTCTATTTTAAGATTAGGGCAGTAAAGGTTAACAGGATACACATAGTATTCCTACATAGACCATACATAATAGTAATATTAAATCATATCGAATCTCTCAAATCATCAATAGTTAGTTTATATAACAAAAGAGATAAATAAGGCAGTTATCATGTTCCTCTGATGGTAGCTTACCTGTCGCCATCCTTGTTGAGCAGAAGTGCTTTCAGCACTAGGTTGAATTTCTGGTGCAGCAATCAATTTGTGCCATAGCAGTGAGACAACTGAGAAACATAATTCTTGTTTCTCTGCAAACACTGACCTTAAAAGAACTTGTGCATTGCAATTAAAACCAAGGTGCCTATCCATAGTTAAAAAATTGGCCAAATCGGAAGCATCTAAAGGGAAACCTGCAATTCCTTTTCCCAAGTTACTTCCTGATCGTTCTTCTGAATATGAAGTTCCCTCATATTTATGCTTTTTTTCTGAATTAGACAACTGTTTACACCGCAGAATAGATGATTGGCCTGAATCAAGGCAGCCATTGCTCATGGGTTTAATCTGCTCTTTTACCTCAGAGACCCTAAAAGAGTCCTTTAAATCTGGTGCATGCAAATTTGCTTCTAATGGCTCAGCCTTGTTAACTATCGATGCAACAGTCTTGCTATGGAAATCTATGAGGTTATATAGTGAAGATGCTCTACTGTAAATTTCATTGTCCCACTTGCAGCGCATCAGAACGGATAGAGCACACATGCAAGCCTTGGACCTCCTGAATAGTTCAGAAACATGAGCTGCGACCATAGCTGCAGCTACTATCTCATTGGAACTATAACTCCATGAGGTACCAATGGAAGATGGTTTCAGAGAAAAAAGTGCCTCCAAAATTGCCAATATTCTGTATGTGTGATGAATTGCACAGTCAATACTGCTTCTAATGTCACTAGTAGATCCATTTATTCTTGCAGGCTTAGCTAGAGTTTTTCCATCTTTAGAACTGGAATGATTATTTCCTCTTGAAATGAAAGGGAATAACTGTAGCTCACAAGCAAGGGCACATACAGCAGCCAAAACATAAGAATCAAAGGCTGCAACTGGACCTTGTTTTTTCAATTTTTTGGATCTCACATTAATTTGCACTTTGGATGTCAACTGTAAATCTTCAGTGCTATCATCAGATGGATAACTTTCTTCAACCCTTGGTCTCTTCTTCCTATTGGACTGAGCTTCATGACTAACACACACAGTTAACACAACAAAAAGAAGCCGTGAAGCAAGCTCCACAGAAGCACATGACTCCAAAAAGAGAGAATGGACCATAGTACGAAGCTCTGCCACAGCAAGGTTTTTGGAGGATGACCCTATGCTAGACAGGTATTTTGCTTTTCTTGTTTGTTCTCTAGAAGAATCAGGTGGAAAAGTTCTCTGGAGAATCGCCTCCACAGTGGCAACAAATATTTTCATGAGGCATGCTTCAGATGGACTTCCACGAGGAAGATATTCAAGGACCTTAAGGAGAGGTATATACAGATTCCAGGATAAAACTGGGGGCTGCAATGGAGTTGCGACTATAATTTCGGGAAGATCAACTGCAGAGGAACCTACAGGAATGAGGCCATAAGCCGCTTCCCATATAGTACATATTCTCCATTCAACCTCTGGACCATGAGCACAAAGCATAGATGCAATCCCCTGGGCAGTTGCTTCTATAGTTGCTTCAGCTGCAGGCATCTCAATCTGTTCATAACAAATTTTTTAAGTATTTATCTTTAAAAATAGTTCAACAGAGAATATCTAATGTTCTAAATCAATAAGGTAGCAAATGCTCAACCAGAGAGTATACAATTCAAAAAGAAAAGTAACATTATAAAAACAAAACCCAAAAAATAGAAGCAGTACTGTAAGGTAATGACTTTTGTTTCACTTCATGTTTTAAAAAGATTTATGTACTTCACCCATACTTGGATGTAGACTATAAATCTAGTATAAACAGTCCCTTATTGACTGAAAGTAAACCGGAACAGATTGGTTATGCTTAGGGTACCTGCTGCTTGTAGCTTGAAATATAGCCACCAAAAGGTTCGTGTTGAACCTTAACTCCCTCAACTTGGCTGAGTGGGGGAAAGAGCAACACAGGCTGAGATAGGATGCGAAACAGTAATGCTGCAGCTGCATCAGCAGCTATACCTGCTCTCATAGACATAGCAGTCCCTATTGCACGTAGAAAGTGCAGGTGCATCCAGTTCCTCGGAAGCTACATCATCAGACACAAAGGAACTCACCCAAATGAATCAATAAATCTGAAGAGTAGATTTCCAAATTGATAAATTATGTTGTATATGATGGTTTGAGTAAATAATGTTCTTTGTGATTAGATATCACCATAACATTTGACATTATGGTTCATGACATACTTATATGTCATTGCTGCAGGCTTCAAAATTTTGGCACAATAAGAATTCAACATGATCTCAGGACCTGTCGATTGTAAAACCTCTTACATCATGTCAACAAACAAATCAACCTAAAAGCTTAAACTCATGGATGAGGCTCTGGAAATGATTCAAATACTTGTTTAATACAGATAAAGGAAACATTTGAGGCCTGTCAAGAAAAAATCTGAGGAAGGCATGCACATGTTGGAACACGGCCAGAAGAAAACAATTAACAGTAAAAGGTGTGTAAAATTTCTTTGCTTAGCAGTGCAAACCATCCAGCTTACCCTAATGCCAGAGGCATAGTCTTCAGCAGCTCGAAGGAGTTCTACAAGTTGTACAGCAGCATCAAGTGCATCTGGGGCCCAGGATGGTGGTGCTTCCAAAAGTCCAAGAAGAAGTCGTTGTGTGGCACTTGGTGTTGCAATGGCATAATACCTGCATAAGTACAAAACGAGTTCTCTAGTAAGATGATACTTTAATTTAGTGCATTTTAAGAATTGCGGAAAGAGAATTTATAATGATATTAAAAACCTCTTTCCCAACACCTACAGTGGACAACATCATTTCTACTGTTCTTTTACATACTAAGATGAATCTCCACAAAGGTGTTCGTTTAGTATATGAACTTAGAAAAATTGTATTTGGAAGATGATATGAGTCTTCTAAACTGTAACACAAAGAAGTTTTCAAGCTTAGAGTATAACAGTGGAAGATTTACCTATGAAATAAGCGTGCATATGGCTCAAGAGCTGGTAAACCAGCAACTAGATGCTCATCCAAAGCTGTTGTTGGAGGAGGGAGTAAAAGTGCAGGAACAGCAAGTGCGGTTAATGTTGCAGTCTCATAGCGAGCAACTTCATCGTCACATACACTTAATATAACCCCAGCCCCATTGGCCACTGCCCATCTTGGTGTTGAGGGCATAAGCTGAGGATGCTTTCCAGATCCACGTGAAGAAGCTAAATGAAATGAAACAGACGAGGTTTGACATTAATATTTGTCTGTGCACAAACTACTGCATTGTCTACTTGCCATGACATCAATACTTATCATAATCAAGGAAAGACAAGATGACATTTCATTTTTGTTTTACATTTTAACACTAGCAACCGTGTATTCAAAGAAAACTACATCTGAACCAATACAGTGGTGGAAGAATAACGACAAACTGATAGGAAAAGGAAAGCATATATGATCGCTGATCATATGCTTTTTTCCTGTGATCATCAACATCAAATGATGGAACCAATTAAATAGAAAAAGTAACACGATCTGAAAGAATATACCCACCACATGCACACAAATTTACTCCAGATGGGGAGAAGTCCAAAAACAAAACAAACAAACTTATCCAGATAGTTTATCAAAAATTAATCAAGTTCCTCAAGATAATATCTTTTCACATTTCTCTAAATGAAATTTAATCAGCAAAGAAGAAAATTAGAAGTTATATTTAGAAAACTAACAAGTTGTTGGTGGCCTGAGCTCTCTTGCTGCATATTTTCCCATGACACCACTACACCTGAAATAAATGGGAAAAGTGTAAGCTGCAAATATCTAAGAAACGAATTTTAAAGAAGAAATGAGAGAAGACCATACTAGAACTAGAGAAAATTAGCTATTCTGCATACTCAAATCTCTAAACAATCAATCCAACAAAGCTAATACAGCTGCCAATAAAGTGTATTGCATTAAGGCACATTCTATGTGGACCAAAAATTAGCACAAATAGGAAAAAGGAAAGTAAACCAAATTGCTGGTACAGCAAGTAGTTGATGATTTTATGAATTATATATGTTATGCAAATAGAACTCAAACCAACCCTTCAACAGAAATGTTTGGAACTGCTGATGGAATTGTAAGAGGAAGAGAGAAGATTAATTATCATGCTGTGATGATGTAATTGTTGCTAATATTGGCTTATATGTTAGGCTGACAGATCACTTTAGCAAGTATTACTCAGCATGTGTTCAACCAGGTATTAGTCATCAGGTTCTTCACGTATTTAGTAAAAAGTTGATCATGAGTTCATTGTATTGCATTTATCGAAATATAAATCCATCTCACTTATATTCGCCCACAATAATTATTCATAATGAAGCAGTCAAGATAGTAACTTCAAAATTGTACATTCTCAGCAATATATGTCAGATTAGGCAATGTTAGCAGGCAGACAATTGCTATTGCCCTACTCAACAAGGATAGCATTCAACAAGACAGTCGGTGTACCACACTGGCCAAGAACCTCAAATGTGGGAGATGAGAGAAGTAAGAAAAAATTTCCTCAATTATTTACAGAGTAGTTTGATCCCACTTCTGTCTTTTATTTTATTGATATAGTTTTTATTTTTCATTTTTTTTAATTTTGGTATTTTCTTAAACAAAAAAACTTATTTGGTTCATATCAATGTAGTTATACTTTTGTTAATAATAATAATAATATTATAAATAAAAATTAGAGATAAATTAAATTTAAGTTTAATCTGATATAATTTTTGCTAATAAATATTAATAATAAATTCATCATATCTTATTAAAATTGAATAATTAAATATGAAATTTGTAAATTTAAAATTATTTTTAATATATATTAATTTTCAAAATTAATAGCATATTTAAGATTAGAATATTTAACTTTTAGGATTTTGATTTAATAAATAAATATTTTTAAATTCTAAATTTATGAATTTTAAAGATATATTTATTAGATAATGAGCAAACTTGATAATCAATAATTAATAATCAAATAATATTGATTTAGTTAATAATAAAATCACATTACAAAAAAACAAAAATAAAAAGCCATGGTTTTCATAAGTTAATGAATTTAATAAACAAGCCCTTAATGTGTCATCTTTTTCTTACAATTAAGGTAGTACCTGGATGACGACAAAATCAAAAGACGAGTAATTATTCAGAAGAATAATATGGACTTACCAACGGAAGTAGTCACTTCGGATGCCCAGAGGTGCAGCAAGCAATATATCAGTAATCCAGGGAGAAAGAGGCCGCAAAGGTTTTCTCTCCTGTTGTGACTGTGGTATGCAGCTGGATTCGACATCAGTTGAGCCGCCACTACTACTACTACTAATTCTTCTCTCCATTTCACCGTTCTGTTGCTCCATCTTGTATATTGGGCGATTGTAATGAGTTAAAATTCGCAAAATTTCTCCACATGCCAGAGCCCATTGCTCAGAATATTCATTCTGAAAAATAAAATTTCAAAATTACCAACCGCCACATTTCTTGCTGGACTAGCAAAGCAACATAATGAAACCAAAAATGATACAATACAATAAGAATGAAGGAGAAAACACAAAGCGAGAGAGAGAGGAGGAAGGAAGAGATGGCTTTGAAAATTAGCTTATTTCTTCACTCAAACATACCTGACTATCAGGGCAGACTAAGGATATGAAAGAAGCAAATGGAGGATTGGTCTTGTCATAGACCAATGTACCATCTATAATACACGAAATAATCTGAAATACAACAGCATGCCCATGCTCTGGGTGATGGAGGACAAAAGTAGCTGAAAATTGGTAAGACAAGTGAAGCAGTTATTACTCATCTATAAGAATATTCTAGTCAAAATCCTCCAAAATACTGTCCATTGTCTTAGAAACAATTACCCAAAACATCATCAAACAGACGCTTCTCTTGCGATGGATATCGATTACGAATAAGCTGTCAAAACAATAATCATGTTAGTGTGCATGTTGGAAACACTGCATAAGAAATTTTGAGAAAAATTTAGGATAAGGTAATTTTTACATAATAAAAGATTACCTCTGCAATATCATCAGGGAATTGTTCTGATGTAAATTGCCCAAAATACTCAACGTAGGCAGTAATTTGTGCCTGTTCAGTTGGGAAAACATAAACAAGAGTACATGTTGAAATTCAAAAACTTTCAATCGAAAACAAGACCACTGCCCAACAGAATAACGAGAAACTTCAACCTGAAAAGTGCAAGTATAAAGAACAAAAACTTCCTCTAGCCTAATAACTATTTACCATTCTCTCAAGAAACCATTCAACTCAAAAAGTTTAGGCTAGAGGGTGAAACTCAGGAAATGGTTCCCACTCATTCCTATTACGTCCTACACAAAACGTGTGGAAAATTTACAACAAACCACAAATCGACGAGAAACAAGGATGGCACAACTTGACCTTCAGACCTCCCAGCTATAAAACCTTGGATACCATGTCAGGACACCATTCCAAAAGCTTAAATTTTGGGTAAGGGTTCGGAAATGGTTCAATTACCAGTCCAACAAACCCCAAATAATACATGCTTATGAAGGAGTAAAAGCTCAGGAAGATCTTCAGCTCCAAACATAACCTTTTCATAACAGCCAATTTACTGAAAGTAAAACTTTCAAGAGATACTAATCTAAAAGTTACCATCATCCCAAAAATCACTTTCCAAGAATGAAAACATCTAAATAACAATGAAGGGGGAAGTAGTGGCATTGAACATAAAGATTTTGCATCTTAAGAAGCCACAGTTTCTTCTCTCAGAAACAGCTACGGTATAAGCAACTTAATGCAAGCAGTTCTATACATACCTCAAAACATTAGGTCCAATTTTTACTCGTAGATTGTAAAGAATTTACTCATTGGAGATTTCTGAGTTTCTGTTATGAAGAAAAGAAAGGTCCAACTAACGGTAGCTTGACTTACAAAAGAACCTCTAAAGAATCCTTAAATCCAATATCAACGCTCCTAGGAAACAACCCGGTAGTTAATGACATAAAATCTAAATCTTAATGGCAATCCAGTCTCAAAGAGGAAAGAACCCATGGGCAACACAAAAGGGCTAATACATACAGAGTTGGCTCATTGAACTTCAAATATGTTCAAAGACACAATGTCAAGAGAGAGTTTCATGAACACAAACACTCTAGTCTAAATTCTGCTTGAAAAGCCCAATTGCTATTGGTCCTTCCACATGAAATATAACTATCACAATGGGTATTATTCCAGAAGGAAACATAACCAGACCATTCTCTAGCAAGCTTGAAAGATTCGCCACAAGAAACGAATGTTACTGATCCTCCTAAGTAAATATACTGATTACATTAGGTAGATCTTTATAGAATAATATGCATTATCTTCCTGATTAAATTTGCCGGTGCAACATGAAACATGAAGGCCAAATAGGCTAAGCATAAAGCAAAAAGCATGAGGGCCGGTAAGTGGGAGCTGTAGGCTTCATAATAAGCTTTCTCATTTTTGTATTTCCATTTGGACATGCCTGCTATTACATTCCACCATACTTTAAATCTGATAACAATGCATAAAGTTTGGTCACAAATCACAAGCCTCCTCAAGTTAGGTAATGTATATCATTTGGATGCGTTAGACTTTATCGATTGTTCAAAAGTACCTGCCCAGATTTAAGCTTCCTAAGCATGGCATACTTCTCTTAAGAGTAAAGCAGATGCAAATTCTTTCCCATAGGCAAACGTTAATAGGTTTTTTCATACCAAGTTGTTTCTTCCTTAATTTTTCAACGGGAAATCTAGTTAACGGTAAAATTAAAATTTCCTTAAATCCTTGAAAGAAGATTTTTTCGTATTCTGGTGGTGAGACAAATTATCTACAGTCAAAAATGTTTCCAAAAAGATGTGAAGTCTGCTAGGAAAAAGTCCCAGAAAGTTCCAACTAATAAAATATCTACAATCATAAGACCCTCTAGACTTTGAGATATGAAACTAAATTTAGGCTTTGATTCAATCCATATTACTTCATATCAACAGATAAGATGCAAGCATCGACTCTCTGAAGGCTGCATAACATATTTGCATATTCACCAATAAAGTGAGGCAGAACTTTTTCTAAGCTTCATAGATAAAAGAAAGATTATGACATGAACATATAAACCAACCATGATAAAGGCAAATTTTAAAGCATGCTTACAAATTAAGAGACAAACATAATTATATGCGAAATTAAGAAAAGATAAACCGAGAAGTTCTTAAACCTTTCTTTGTTGGGCATCTTGAGGGGGAGGCCAGAACAACGAAGAGAATTGGAGACCATCGATCCATCTCACAGAAGAACTAGCCATATAGATGGTAATGTGGGAAGAAACAAAGAAAAAAGGAAAAAAGAAGGGAAACCACAATCTTCCGTTCCAACAGCTACCAATCAAGAATCAATATATCGTAATTCAACATTCCATCCTGCTTACTGCCAGAGAACTGAGCTTGACTTCCAGCTATAGATTGCAAAAATGACGATTATACTTCTCCCAGAGAGAAACTTATCTAGCTACGTTGGTCTCGTAGCTTCAAATCTATGCTTCCGTACACTTTCAAACTTCAAAATCACTTAGCTTTTTGTGCCAATTGTCACCGGGATATACTGCTCTGCGAAAATAGAACTAAGAATGATGTACAGTTCATAACTGGAGTTGAACAAAACAAAGAGTTGCAGGTTAAAGCACTCCAGAATTTACAAGATTTACAGGAGAAAGTTCAAAAAAAAAAAGAACAAAGTTTATGCCCTTTCTGAGGAACCCAAAAAAGAGGAAAAAAATACAGATTGAATATGATCTCCCCCAGACAGACGTAATTTCTTGGTACCGGAGAAGCCAATGTATGAACAAGGATTGATTATATTTCCCACCTAGCCATAAGGGAGGAATCTTTGAAAGAGGCGAGAAATGAATCAGAAACCATGAAACTGACCACAAATAACGCTGGGAAAAGGATACCCTTTTTCGAATCCAGAAAAAAATTTTAAAAAAAAGAATCTTGAACACTAAATGAAACTGATATCTAAAATCATATGATTATTTTGCCTTAAATTTTGAAAAACAAATACCTGATTTGCTGGGTTAGAGATTTGAGTCCACCTTAATTTGATTTGCAGACCTGCCTTTGGATATTTGTTTGTCTGAGTTATATTGATTGCTTTCTTTGTTGCACCTTTTCTTATCTAAGCTTGAAATTGATGCAATTACAAAAGAAAAAGGAAAAACTGAAGAGGCACTAAGGAGGTTTGGCTTTGTGATATGGAGCGAGAGAGCACTGTAGAGAGAGGGGATCTTTTTGTGGTCTCTCATCTTAGATAGCCACGCAGACGTGGCAATGATATTTTCCTCTCACCTCAGAGGCCCACGTCATGTCCATTAACACAACATGCAGATTCATGGGCATGTCTGAAAACCAACACATACATCAGATGTACATCAAATCATGCATTGTAGTTGTAGCGACTTTATAATAATCTCGTTATTTCATTGGCAGAGGAAAGAGTGGCGAAACGCGTAAGCTAATGTTAACAAAATACTATTACCTCTTATTTAAAATAAGTGTCGTTTTAGAAGAATTTTAATTATTTAAAATAAGTATCGTTTACGATTTTTCATGCATGTTTATAATTTTATTTCTAAAATTACCCTTTAATTTCTCTTACATCCTAATTATACATATTACATTTTCAAGACAATTTAACATGTAATTAATAAGGATATATCAAACATTTCACTAGCTTTCTTAATAAGTGTACATCTCTCTAAATGACACTTATTTTAGATAGGAGGAAGTGCTTAAAAAGCTATTTAAGAGTTAAATTATTTCATCGTATTAATAATATTTAATTAATCGACTTGTAATATTCATATCATATAAATATTTATATAAAATTGAAAACTAAAAATTCAAGAATTTTTTAAATCAAAAGGAAACTTCATCTCTTTTTCCTAATTAGTAATTTATTTCTAACAAAGTTATATTATTATCCAAATATATCTTATTCAATACATCATCAGGAAGTGCTAAGCTTTTGCATCCTCTCAGGTTTGTATACTTTTTCCGTAGTTTAATAACCCAAAAAAAATGGAAATAATATTCACTCAAATTTTCCCATTCGCCCAATTTGCTATTAGCTTTTATTAGTTCATACTCATCATTTAGAGTGCATATCATACTAAACTAGACCAGAAGGTCAGCGCACTTGAGGGGTGTCTTCTTTCTTGATTAAGGTAGGAAATGCCCCTGAAGTTATCAGTATGATTGACCAATCTGCTACCAACGAGTTCAAACAATGCACACGAAGTGGAGTCCACAGGAGATGGTGCAAATAAAGTCTAAGTTGAGTTGAGCCCGACTAAGAAAACAGGGGCGCTTTTTTATTATTCTAAGAACAGGATGAGGGTGATCAGCGTCACTGCCGGTTGACTTCTGTTTAGTGGAGCAACAATTGACAGCCACTTCGGTGGACGACTTTACGATGAATTCCGAATGTCAATCCTTAAATACATTTAAGACAACTATTATTTATTTATTGGGCACTTTCAATTTTATGTTCCTAAGGTGCTTATTCATAGATTTCGATGTCAAGCATAGAGCATTAACCAGGGAACTTGGCACGGGTTTGGAGTATACAAAAGTTATATGTTTGTTTCTATTTTTATTTTAAAATATAATAAAGATATTACTTTTTTGAATTTTTGGTTTATTTTTTAATTTTGATTTCTTTCAATTTTTAAAAATTATGAAAATCACATCAGTAGTTTTTGTTTTTTGTTTATTTTTTTATAATTTGATTTACTATCAACCAAATATATATTATTTAATATATTCATTATTAACAACAACTATGAATAATGTAATTTAATATTATATATTTAATTAACTAAATTTAACAACTTTATTTAATTTTTATAATTAAATTAAATAAATTTAATTTAAGATTTTAATAAATATCATTAAATTTAAAATATCTTCAAAATATATATATTTCAAATAAATTTTGATTTAAGAGTTAAAATATATTTTAAATAAATATTAATTTATAAATAGAAAGTTATTTTTAATTATTTATTTTAATAGAATAAAATACAAAAGATATTAAAATATATTTATTTGATTAAAAATAATTTATCTTTAAGTTTTATTTAATAGGTAATCATTATCAACGACAAAAATATAATTACATTGACATTAACAACTAAAAAAGTTTTTGTTTTTTTTCTGAAAGAAAAACATAAATGGAAAAAATAATAAGAAAACTAAAAATCACAACACAAAAATAGAAAAGTCAACGTATGTGGTGCATAAGGCTCCCAACTTTAAGGGGTCTAGGGAGAGTCATAATATACAAAACATTCTCTTTATATTTCTATAAAGAGATTATTTTTGTAACTTGAACATGTGACATTATGATCATAAAGGCGAAATTAAACAACCCCTTAATTATCAGGTGTATTCCCAAGGATTGTATTGAGAGGTGTAACCACTAGGCGAGTTGGGGACAAAGAATAAAAACTCTTTTTTCGTTAGATAAATTATATTAAATATCATAAACTAAGAAAAATGTTAAACATATCACAACTTAAACATATCACAACTTTCATTTTATAATATATGTTTCACAACTTATAGAAAATGTGTGCTATTAGATTTTTAATTAGTAAACAATATTTAACTATGTTATCATGATATTTCTTTAAAAATTTTGCAATTTTTAATAATAATCTAAAGCACCATCATTAAAATGTTGAAAATATGTCGCGAGAAGATTATTTTTATAATTTATAAAAGTTGAAAATTTGAAAATCATTAAAATTTCAAACGTCGTCAAAATTTGTAAGGCGTCACACCTAAAAAAGTATTATATACATTCGTTTGAACAATATTAAGTTATATATTATTTATAGCAAGATATATAAATATATATTTTCATTAGTTAAAATATGTAGTTTTTCAAAATAAATGTTAAAGATATGCTTGAAAATTGTTAAAAGATAAAAAATGCTTGAAATAATTTACCTTATTTTATATTACTAAGTTTGATTACAATGTAAGTTTCATATGGTTTATCCAAATGGATATTTTGTGAAGAAAAATATTCTCTAAAATAAGTCATTAGTTATTTCATATATCATGATGAAATAAATAAGTTATATAATTTACAATTAGAATAACTTATTTTTTACTAATTGACTTTGGAGGTGATTAGGTCTTTTTAAGAGAAAAATTCAATTGTTACAATTAACACATCTCTATAGTAAATGACACGAATGGTTAAGTTTGACGTTATCCATAAAACTACAACTTACAATTTGATTGTAACATCCCATCACCGATGGAAAGGTTAATTTCGTAAATTGGGACTGGCTAGATTTGTTGCATTGCATATTATGATTTGAGCATTCTTTTGGCCTCTAATTTTAGAGGAATGAGTCATTTGGCACGTGCACATATAGGTACATGCATTCATGGCATTTCCGGCAATTGACTGTGTATATGATCTGTTTTGTAAATTCTGAGACAATTGTGCTTGAGAATTGGAATTGGAACTGTTTTACAGTGATTGTCACTTGATAGTGACTCTTAGAAAATTTTTTGGCAATTTGGGAGAAAATGTCCGGACCGGAAATTTTCCGAGTGACGGACTGTTTGACTGTATGGTACGGAAATAATTGTCCAATGGTAATGGGAAATCTAGATTCGTGACTTTAGGAAATAAAACGATGAGCCATTGGAAATTAGAGACAGTTTAGACTAGAAATAATTTTGTGTAGAGGAAGAGATTAGAGTGACCCTTTAAAATGCCTTAAGTTTAAAATCCTCCTTTGAAAACTTTGGAAATCTCTTGGCTGGAAAATCGATTTCTCTTCTCCACTTAGGGATTTTTTTCCTCTTCTTCCTCTTGGTGAGTTTCGATCCTTTTGAGTCTGGCTTAATCTTTGATTGTTGCTTGCTTCTTCTTCCCTGGACAAAGGCTACCCCTAATCCTTAAAAAAATGAAGTTGTGTTTTGCTTTGGGTGAAAATCGTGGGAGTTAGGGCTTGGAGAGGACTTCGGAGATTTGAAGATTGAGAGTTCGATTGGTAAGTTTTGTGGCTTTAATGTTGTTTTATTTGTTAGTTAAGGCATTAATGGGTTTTAATGAGGAAGATTGGTGGTAGTTAAGTAGAGTTAATGACTGATTTTAGAGAGGGAGGTGCGTAAATAGGGTCGGAGAAGATGGGCAGGTCGCGGCGATCGCGAGGGCCTCGCTGCGGCGAATTAATGTTGATTCACCGTGGCGAGCTTAGAGAGGGTCACCGCGGCAAGCTCCCTTCGACGTGGCGGCGAGCCCGAATTTTCATGCCGCGACGAGCCTTCTCCATACGTCGCGACGAGCTACGCCCATGCCGCGGCGAGAGGTCTTTAGCCGCTGTGAGCCCCACTTTTCTGAAGTAATGTATTGTAGTTTTTGGGGCATAACTATTGGTGTAGACCTCCAATTGAGGTGATTCTTGATTCGTTATGAACTAGAGAGAGAGGTCTACAATTGATATGATGAATGAAAGTATGAATTTGAATTAATAGGGTTGCAATTATCGAAAGAAAGATGAGTAAGGTTCCCATTTCAACCTAAGGATAATTTCTTGAGAATTTGAGGGAATAATGGTGAGATTTCCAAACGTAATTCGATGCTATTGGGGTCTTCAATAGGTGAATTTGATCTAGTTCTAAATGAAAATTGGTTTGAGGTTTCTCGAGATTAGTTTAGTGTTCGAGATTTGGCCAAAGGAACTGAATAATAGAAATGAGATTTGTGGAGTTCTAGGTCAGTAGATCGAAAGCAAACGTGTCACTCTTGATGAAATGGGTGAAAAGTAGACTTCATCAAAAGATAGTGAAATTGGAATATAGCGTTGGAAAGTCATGAATATGCATAGTACATCTTTTAACTACAACATGTGCATTATTGAATCTTCTGTTTGAGCATCTAGTAATGGGAAATTATTTGACTGTTATAGAGGCACCGCTGGATCATCATTCCGCGGATATTGCTGGGACTTCCAGGCAGTAGCTCGGAAGTTACAGGTGAGTAACCTAGTTGGTTCCTCAATT
>JAOTIZ010000201.1:12091364-12110474 GCA_027123425.1 Erythroxylum panamense | reverse complement strand
AGCATGTTCAGTAATATATCTAATTCCTACTCTTTCAATCAATACACTTACTTGATTTAATACATCTTTTTCACATCAATACCAAAATCTATAACCTTTCATTTAGATGTAAAAATAAAAGTGTTAGGAATCTAAGTGTTCAAGAATCACTTCATTTTGAGGTCGGATAGCAAAATTATGGCTGAAAGAATCAAACAAGTTTTGATCCTCAATCATATCAAACTTGTCTTAGGATGATATTGAATTAAGATCATCTTAGGATGATTTCAAAGAGAAATTTGGAGATCTACAACTTTGAAGAAGACCTTGAGGTCAGATTTTATCATCTGAAGGGTCAAAACGGACCAGACAATAGGATTAGAAGAAACCAAATGAAAAAGCAGAAGAATGAAAAAAGACAAAAGAAGTGGAAAAATTGCTATAACTTTCCCTACAGTTATCGGATTAAAGTGTTCTTTATATGGTTCGAAAAAGGGCTTCAAGATCTACAACTTTTATAAGACCTTGAAGATAGATTCTACCATTAGAAAGGTCAAAAATAGAACAGAAGATAGGCTAGGTGAAAAACAAAAGAAGCAAAAATATAATAAGACACGTCAACAAAACACAGAAGAAGACGCCTCAGCAAAACACAGAAGAAGCAAAACACAGAAGAAGATGACATTATCATAGAAGAAACACAGAAGAAGATGATGTCATCACAGAAGAAGCAAAAGGCAGAAGGTACAAAACATAGAAGAAGCGAAAAGATAGAAGATACATCTTCCTTTACAAGGACCATAACTTTCAGCTTAGAAGTCCAAAAATTCCATACTATATATTGTTGGAAAGATAAAAGAAAGACTTACAACTTTTTAGAAGACACACTTACTCTAATCTAACCTAGATCGATCCAGAATTTTCCTCGAATTCAGAATATGAATTTACATTCATCCAATGTACTGCACCCAATTCTCAACTCCATCTCAAATCAATATCATCCAAAGAAAAATATATGGTCCATGATTAATCATGAACACCAATAACAGAATATACACATATGTACATATTCTTCATCAACCTACTACACAAATCAATATCATTTTAGCTTTCATTCTACTTTTAACTTTCACCTTAATTCTTCTCACTTCAAAATCTTTTATCCATCAGAAACACCAAAGCAAAACTTAGGACATATCCACATTTCTCATTCACTACTTTACCCTTGCCTATCATTTCTTAGTTCACGAATTTTCATCATTTGTTCTTTACTCATGACTAATCTCCAAAATTTCTCTTCAAATAGTTCTAACTTCTATGAAACGTTTGAGGTCCAACAGTTTTTATTGATTTATTATAATTCAAGTATATGTTTTATATATGTTCTAATAGATCTGGAATATTAGTACAAAATCTGTTTTCATAGCATAAAGATTGAGAAATCCTATGTATGAATAGATCTACCATAATTGAAAGGTGCCGATTGCAAACCTAGAGATAGTTTGACATAAATAAGAGATAGTTTGACCTAAATCCTTTGGATTAGGATCAAACATAATATCGAAATTTACAAATCAGTAAAGCAATCCTAGAAACTTTAACTAGAAGAATTTCAATTAATTAACCTAGGATTAGTTGTTAGTAGTCTCGAGAGAGTTATTAGCATAAGATAGGAATTTCCATGGTACAATAGTCAATAAAACAATTGCATAATAAAAGGTTAATTATCTAAAGGTTTTATGGGGATTCATTACCTAGACACTAATTCATGATATTTATTGTTTTCTAAGTGATTTTCTTTGTTCTCTGCTTATTATTGTTTCCTACTTTATTTTATTTGTTTAAGTATTATTTTTAATTAAAAACAAACACTCAATTTGTAGACTAAATGATAGGATTATGATAATTACTAATAACCATTGTCTTTATAGGATTCGACCTATACTTGCCTGTGCTAGCTATGACTACACTGTGCACTTACAGTTTATTCAACATTGATAAACTTAAAATTAGTCAATCATATTTATATATAATGTCAAGATGTTAACTGATTATTAATAATTAACAATTGAAAGATCACATCCCAAACTCATCACATCTGTTGTTTCGTTTAAATGAGAATAATTATCACAATCATTATCGAGAACAGGCATATTACTAAAGGTTAAAATTTCAAGTAGATGAAAATAAAAATTAACAATCAAATGTTGCGGATCGTAATTTAATGCATATATATGAGAAATTTTAAATGTTATATAATTCCAACTAATGAAATTCCAGTATCAATTTC
This sequence comes from Erythroxylum panamense, assembly GCA_027123425.1. Classification (NCBI taxonomy): domain Eukaryota; kingdom Viridiplantae; phylum Streptophyta; class Magnoliopsida; order Malpighiales; family Erythroxylaceae; genus Erythroxylum; species Erythroxylum panamense. Next base: position 12,108,205 of record JAOTIZ010000201.1, on the reverse strand, counting down.
AAATAAATATATGAGATTTGAGGTACCATAAAATTAAATTAGGAACCAAAAATGTTATTTCAAACTCTAATGGAATGTAAATTAGAGTACTTTGAAAATGTGTTATGAAAAAGATAATTATTTACTTTTATCATAACAATTAAAAATATGTTAAAATAAATAAATTTAAATTTTAAAAATTATAAATGAGAGTTTGAATAAATCCCATTCAAACATTATTACAGAATAATGACTGGCAAAAGGGTTACTATATTATGTTTCATTTAGATCTTATTTTTCTATAACTTATTTTGATGCTTGTTTGAAATTTTAATTTGTTAGGCTTATGGGCTTTATGAAAATTTGACATGGAGCCCTAATTGTGGTTGAAGTAATATAAAGTTAAGGGATTGACTGCTCTTTTTAAAGACCTAACGAATTAACGCTAAGTGAGTATGAAAATTCCATAATTGTAATATCTCAATTCATTACTATTTCCCTAACGTTTTCAATTAGTTCTGATGTGATCTATAGAATAACCAATTTCTTACACAAGATTTCTCTTCAAATGATAGTTGATTTGTTAATCATGTGACATATTAAAACATCAATCTCGTTTCACAATTTAATAAAATTACTTTTGACTTTCTCGATTTATTTCCAAAGTATATGCATGCACCATTAACATAACACATAAATTGTATTAAATCAATTGAAATCAAAAAGTCACAAAATAATTCAATAACAAAACTAATATGGAAATTTATAACATAATAAACATGAAGAAATTTTGAAAATCTAGTTTACACATAAAGTTTAATGAAAATAACAAATGGAACGAAAGTTATGTTTCCGTAGTAATTGAAATATTCAAGTTGAATGAAAATTGCATATTATTTACATACACATATACCTATTTCTGTGAGCTTTTGAGTCAAAAGAGCAACTTTTCAAAATTTTTAAACCTCTTGTTATTCTTTCATGTTCGAGTTATCATTGCACAGTAGGATAGTTTTAGAACTTGCTTTTGTTATGCATGTTGAGACTATATTTATTAAATTATAATATGATAAAGGCTCTTAGAATCAATAAGTTATTTTAGCCTATTTCTTTGAAAGTTAACATGTCAAAAAAATTACCTTTAAGAATAACCAAGTTGAGCTTTAGCTTTTTTCATTGACTAAACCTATATATTAACCTTTATCATATTTTTCTTTGAAGACCTGTTTATTGTTTTGAATCTTGGAGGCTATTTACATTATTTACTTGTTGAGACTTGAAATTTGTGAAAGATTCAATATTTCTTAAAGTATGGTAATGGATGTTTAGTGTGGAAAAAAAGAAAAAAGAGAAAAAAGCATAAAAGAAAATAAATAAATAAGTATATAATACCATTAGTTTTGCAATGAAAGGACCTATGTGTATTTGTAAACAAGTTTTAAAATATATTGTATAATAAATTTCTTTCAATTTAACTCCTTTTATTATCCCATTCATACCGTACCTAAGCTCTATTATAACCTACACAAAGACCTTTTGATTTTTTGTTTATAGTTTGTATATAAGTGGTGGAGATGTGATTCTATTGCAAGTCTATACTAAGAGCTTTATTATGCATTGATTGAGAGTTTTGATGTTTTTCACCCTAAACACTTGAGTACACTGAGTGAAATTTTGGAGAGGGTGTAAAAAGATATGCTTTTGATTTCAATGTGATTATTATTAATATTACTTAGGAAGCTAATTTTAGGGTTATTTGATTCTGCTTGTATATTAATGTAATTCAATAGGATATGATGATGTATAGTATAAATGGACAAGTTGTAATCAATGATGGATTGATTATGTAAATTTATAATTTTGATTATTGTTTGCTTGAGGATTAAAAAAACTTAACTATGTGAACATTTGACTATATGTTACCATCCATATTTGATGTATTTTGCTTAATGTTTTATACTTTTATCATATATTCGGTACTTTCCACATGTGTTTACAGAGTATAATTGCCTTCATGAACTTAAAGGAGAAGAATTCAGAAGAAAATATAATAGAAAATGAAGAGTCGACACGTAGAAGAGATGCACGACCATGCATATGCCTATGTAGTTTCCCGTGGCTGTGCACTTTCGCAATATCTAGAGAATTCTGGCTATACATCAAATTGTGCACCTCCCCAGAACCCTAAATTTTGTTATAAAGAGACATTTTGGGAGGTGAAAGAAGGGAGGAGTCAGTAACGAGTTATAGAACAGACGTGGGGAGGTGATTCCACACATAAAACTCGTTTTCTAGGTGCGATTTTGATCCAGAGATGTAGAAAATGCGAAGATATCATTGAAAGATTCATCGAAATACAAGGTTAAATCTCTACATCGCAAGAACATTCAATAGAAGACAATAAAAGAGATAAAGAATTAAGAACCCATTATTTTTTATTCGTATTTATGTTTATGTATGTTTGATTTCGTATTTGATTATGTGTACTAAACGTCTAGTTAGTATTTAGGTTAGATGAGCCTTATGTTAATACTTAGATATGATTTGATTCTTTTATTAATGCAATTGGTTATTTGATATATTCCAATATGATTACGAATTTTATTTATATTCTAATAACCCGAGAATATTATATCATGATCTAATTCCATATGTAGAGATTGAGAAATCCTAGTGTGAATAGATCTAATGTAATTAAAAAGAGTTGATTGCAGCCTAAAGATAGGATGACATAAATCTTCTGAATTAGGATCAAACCTAATAGAGGGACTCATAAATCGATAACGCAATCTTATAAGATTTAACCTTAATAATTCGGTTAGAAACTTTAGGACTAATTGTTAGTAGACTCTACGTCAGCTATTAGGACACCATTGGAGTCTCCACGATCTAATACATTAACAAAATAATTGTATGATAAAAGATCAATTTGTTAAGGATTCGAGGGAATTCAAACCTAGATACTAATTTTTAATAATAATTTTTAGTTAATTCCATTGTCTTTGCATTCATTAGTGTTTGCTATTTCTTTAATTATTTTAGTTTTTGTTTTCTTTTTATTAAAAATCTAAAATCAATCCGTAGGCTAGATAATAGGGAAAAAGTAATTACTCGTATTCATTGTCTTGGTGGGATCGACCTGTACTTGTCGATATTAGCTACAGCTACGCCGTACACTTGCATTTATTACAATATTAATTAACTCAAAATAGGTCGATCAAGTATCTACTATTACTTCAGAGTTTGCTTTTAATACTATCAGTTTGATAATTAGTCCTCATTATGCTTAATTCATCCTAATATTATGAAAGTCCTTATGTGTACTCGAAGTTGGTAGGGAGATAAAGATAATAAGGGTAAACTCTATTCTTCATGATATATTATTTTTCTTACCTTAATAATTTTAACAATCATATATTATATTATCTTATATTGTCTTTTTATGTTAACACAAATTCTAGTATAGAGACAACTCGTTCAACTGAAAATTTATTCGAAAAATATTTGATGAAGAAGATATATTTAATTGTTGATTATCATATATGTTGAACATTCATTTAATAAAGTTATTGCATATGCATGTATAATTCATATAATAATGTTTGATATTTTTACATGTAGATGAACTTGTATGAACTATTGACGATTCTAATTATAATGATTAGTTATCCGTTTCCTCTCATGCAGGTTTGTTATCTTTAATTTTTACTTTTGGATTTACTTTCTTTTTTTTCATACGATTGCTTTGGTTTTTTACCGTTAAAGATATAAATATGTACTAGTGTGTTTTTATGTAGATTAACAAAGAAAACTCTACGTTGTTGTCTTTGCCTATTTACTCAACTTTAGTCTCCACTCTCCATAAATAAATGATATTTTTTTGACTTTTTATATCTTTTTTGTTTGGATAATATTAGCACAATGATACTCTGTCTTTTTTTTAATAAATTATTTGTATAATATTACTGTGATATTTATTATATAAACATACTCATGAATTAATACTATTTTCATATTTTGAATGAATCAAGCATCATTTTATTGCTAGACTGTAGTAAAAAAATAAAGAGATAACAATTTAAAGCAAAATTATTTAAAAATAAGCAAATATATTTTAATTACTTTGTTGTCAAAATCAAGATATTGGAATTAACAATTTTAATTTAATAAAAAGAAATTAATATGGATTCTTGATTAGAGATGTGATAAATTGACAAAAAAAAGGAATTTAAAACATTCTCGACTATGTTTTAAAATTGAACCAATAACATTAATTTCATTAGAAAATTAATGAGATGTAAAACAATCTTTTATATAAAATAAAACATATCAACTTTTTTCATAGAAGATGACTTTTTAAAATTTTAAGTAATTTTTAAAAATTATTTATTTTTAATTATAAAAAGAGTCTACTCAAGTTTGATTAAGCTCGGACCCTCTCCGAAACGATCAGAGCTCAGGGAATCATTACGTTTTGCTTGAGTTTAGGCCTGCCATTCTTACGTGTATGTGGAGCTTCAGCCTTCAGAGACCATTGGATGGTATGTTATCTTCTTTAATATAATAAAAAAAAACAAAATGTAATATGATAATATAGATAACGAAAAGAGTTTACCGAAATTTATTGGGAAATATTATGATGCAATGTAAACCTTTTTTTTTTACTTACAAGATATTTTAGAAATATTTTAATTATAATTTTTTTTTGAGCTATTTATTTTTAAATTAATTTTTGCTTAAATTGGATAAATCTTTTTGCTTAAATCGGATAAATCTTTTGCAAAAGATGAAATGATGATCGATAATTATATATATACGGTTGGATCCCATAAGAGTGCAATGTAAACCTTTAACACGATAGAAGCGGTAGGAACATCACAACAAATCCTGATCATGTCGTAATTATCAAAGCCAGTGGAACGAAGTTTACTCCGCGGGCACGAGCGGTAGCGCTACAGTTGAATGTTCAAATTTCACCCCAACTATTTTGATGCTCTGCTTTAATTAGCAGAAGGAAAAGGAAAATGAGATTAGTGATCATGATCCGTATCTTCTCCCTCATTTTCTTCTCTTTGCTTCTCTCCGTCATTGCTAGACCCCCTCTTCATTCCTCTCTTCCTTCAGGTATGCAGCGTGTTGATCTTCACCTTTTTTCTTTCTGTTTTTTTTTTTTGTTGTTGTTGAAATTAGGCCCTATAATTTGATCTCTTGATTCAGAAATTTCTTTCCAGTCAAATCAGGCTCTTTATTTCACATCTTCTGCTTCTTATTCCTTAGTATTTTCCCAGGATTTGGCAACGGTTCTAGTTATAGTGGTTCCCTGAGGCAGTTACTTGAGGATAACCAGTAAGCTAAATTTCTTCAAGGAAAGAAAATTTTGGTGTTAGTGTTAAATTTCGTATTCTGATCTAATAATTTGGTGGTAGTGTTGATGATGTAGCTCATGGGTATATGAGTAACTCTGATCTTGAGAAGGCAGTCAAGGAATTTGGTCGAAGGTGCAGTAACATTTCTAGAATATACAGGTGATCCCTAGGACTTTTGTTGCTGACTTTAGGACTCTGTTGTTTTTTATTTCTACTTTTAATCTAATAATGCTGACTTGTTCTTTTTCTCTCTCCTTGAGGATTGGCTATTTAGTATTGGAGAGAGTGTTGATGGAGTTCCTTTGGTAACTGCAGCTTTTCTCGCATTTTCCTCGCGTTCTATTTCTCTAGCTTCACTTTTAATTCAATGGCTCACAGAGATCTCCTGTCTTTCTGAATGTGGGTTGTTTTATGTTTTTTCTTCTGTAGTGGGTCATAGAGATCTCTGACAAACCTGGTGAGGATGAGCCTGAACCTGCTTTCAAGGTTAACCATTTCCCATTTACCATTCTAATGCGTGATTTTTCATTACTTATACGGCTTCTCAAATGCATTGGGTTCATGATTTTATTTGGAAAAGAAAGACACGAGAATTTGGAAAATAAAGAAAGAACAAGAGATAGATGTACGTTGAAAAAGAAAACAAAGTGCTTCTAACCAGGTACAGTTGAAATGCTTGCCACTGTAATGGGGCAACTAATCAGAAATTTACCTTCCACATCCCCTGAGGTAGCTTTGGTACTACTCATAACATTTTAGCCATCACATGTGGCATGTGAGGTGCTGTTTGGTGCTGTTTGCTTGGTGAGCCATAAGGGGTTACCTTATGAAAGATGCATCACAAAGCTGGAACAAGAATACATATATGATCTTTGCTACACATCGGACATGGGGCCATGATAGTTTGTAGCCTAACCATTATAAATGGGGAACAAACTGCCATTAGTAATAAATTATTTGCAAATTTGTTGTGATGGAAGTATATGCGTGCCAATGAAAATGTAATTAAGAAATTGCAATGTTAGTTAGTAAAGAGAGACTCACAACATTATTTACTAAAAATAGCTCTTACTTTTACCATAGTAAGGAAGTACTTATAGAATTCACAAGTGATTTTAGAAGCTTTCTCTGTCGAATGTTCCTGTATGTATAGTATGCAGGGATTCATAGTATTGTTTTCCAATGATAAATCGGTGATTTTAAGCATCATAGGTTCCTATCATGCTTTGCTTGCTCCCTTACATTATTATGTAACTCAACATGTAATTCTTTGAACAAATGATCTTCTTTGACTCCACTTAATCTAGAGATGACTTGAATCTCTCTGAGAACATGATGTAGTTAAAACTTTGTTAATGTTTATGCTTTTGGTGCGTACATAAAATGCACATGCTTCTAATGTGTCCAAAGATTTTGTATCCACGGATTACTACTTTGTTCACTTGGAAGAATGCTGGTTATTTCCTAACGATAATTCTGTTTAAGGGACAAAGTATTTGTTTGTTTATTCAATCTTAAATTTCAACTAGATTTTGTGAATAAGTTGTTATACCTTTCCACTTTGATTGTGTTACTTGTAATATGTAATGATTTTATCTTCTAAAAGATATAAAACATTCACCTTTAGTAGCATGGTGATTGATTTTTTTCGTTTGCAGTACATCGGAAATGTGCATGGAAACGAACCTGTGGGCCGAGAGCTTCTATTGATTCTTGCCAATTGGCTTTGTGATAACTACATGGTGGATCCTTTGGTAATTTTCTATTTATTTAAATGTGCACGAGGGTATTTAATTTACGCACTAGAATCAATCTTGTTCCTCTTTTGTGTATTACCTTTTCATTTAAGATATTATTTAATAGCTTTTTGTTTGTTGTTTTTGTTTAATGCTTAGTTTTTTATTTTGATTTCCATTATGTTGCTATTTCTAGAGTTATTTATTTATTTATCACATAAATTGTTATCGTCTTGGATTAATCTATGATAGTATGAATTTTGATTCATTATCAGATATTTGTGTGCATTCTTGGAATGGTTCAGTGATTTGTTCCTCAACTTTATTGGACTTAGCATTATCCTCTATTTTACTAGGTATTTTAGTCATTAGCATTTAGTGGCTGATTCCTAAACTCTTTGGTCAATATACGTAATTAATGTAGACATTTGTCAACTGCTTAAGAATGCTTATATTCTTGTGGATTTTTGCAAATATATGTTTATTCTCACGCTTCGGATTGGAAAATCTTCCTTTTTATCCTTGAAGGCCAGATTGATTGTGGAAAATGTTCACCTTCATATTCTTCCATCAATGAATCCTGATGGATTCTCATTAAGGAGACGTGGTAATGCAAACAATATTGATCTAAACCGAGATTTTCCAGACCAGGTATTGTTTGCTTATTATGTTTAGTTATATGATGGTGTACCAAATAAATAATTTTGAAATTTGCTATAGTCTGTATAGTGCTATAACACATGCTTCTTATAAAATCTGATTGAAATTAGAAATCTATGGATACTGTAAAAGATTATACTTTGGGATCAGTTTCTTTACAATTTGACATCCATTACTAGCTTATAGTTGATGCCTTTAACTTCTTTCTATTTGATAATTGCTTAAAAGCTTTGAGTATTTATTTCATACGGTTTTGGTGGAGAAGATAGAAGCAGAAAGTGCATATTGTGGCTCGGGAAAATAAAATCATGCAAAGAAGAAGCTTGATGGAGAGTTAATTAGCCCTAGAAAGTCTTATTGGTGTGTACTTGAGTTTCTCTGTCAAAATTTTATCCAACAAAAGGTTAAGGAGTTAAGTTTTACCTTTTGTGAGCCTAAATCAAAACTTGAAATTTCTGATTTTTGGATTGCTGTGACTTTTTCAGAATCTTATTTATTGTTGTGCTTGAAACTTAATTGCCAAATTTCAATGTTATTAACATCAAAACATTCTATTGCCTTTGGATTAGTTTTTGCAATTACAACTTCGGTCAATAAAAATCATATTATAGTATTTTTCCTTTTAATGATTGCTCTGCTAGTGATGTATCTCTTTGTAAAATATATTTACTAGATTTTTATACCTGTTTTGAACTTTAATGACAAAAGCTCTTTGGCCAATGTGAAATACCAGTTTTTTCCTGTGAATAATGACCTAGATGCTCGTCAACCTGAAACAAAAGCAATTATTAATTGGATGAGGCAAATAAATTTTGCTGCATCTGCCACTCTACATGGGGTAAGTCTTTTGACTTCATTTTCATGCTATCAATTATGATATCTGCTCATACTATTTCCTGTTGTTGTCAGCTTTCGTTCCATATTGCAAGACATGTTGATGTAGGACGTATAAAAGCATATACTAGTTATTTGATATAACTCGTAAGAAATTGAAAATGCAGGCTATTGGAACTTTGAGTTTAGAGACAGAATTAATGAATAAGGAATTGAAACGGAAGGATAGTAGGAATGACTCTTAGGCTTTGCATTAAAACAACTATTCGGAATTGCACAAAGAAGAGGAAAGCAAATATAAGATGATGTAGATATCAAAGTGGCTACAATCACTTCATGATTTTGTTATTTTTATTGTCATAAAGCATATACTGATTGATTTATGAGATAAGAATTTGTTTGTTGGTTTTAATTTGTACTAGGTAATTAACAAGCATCATGATTTTCATAGGGGGCACTTGTTGCAAATTATCCATGGGATGCCAATAAGGAAAACCGGTAATTATTTTAAGTTTCATTCAAGCTTTTTATCGACATTATGAGTTATACTGTGTATGTATATTATCAAAAACTCTTGTAATTGTATCTTTTCCGTTGGCTCTTTCTTCCTCTACTTTATTGTTTCTTTTTCTCTTTTTGGTTGTTTCTTCTAGACAGCTATTGCTCCCTCTTTTGATTGTTGTCTCCTTTTAGGCAATTGTCCCTAGCCTATTTGTATCTCTATTGACTATTTCTTCTGCTTTCTTTTATTTTCTCGATAATTGTTTCTTACCACAGACAATTCTCTTGTTCCCATTATCCCTTGTCAACGATTTGCCCTTCTATGCTAGTTTCCTTTGCCAATTTCCTTTTCCACACTATTCCTTATTGGCCAGCTTCATCCTTTATAAACAACTCCTCAATAGTGTTAGATTCTTCTTTGGAAACAACATTTGATTTAGTTTAGGGTTTTGAATTAAACCCAAAGAAACAACTAGTTAATCAAGCCTTCCTTTGCTACAATTCTTTTAGTGCCATTTCAATTGTTATTAAAACTACATTTTTTGCGTCCTTTAATGACACGAAATGGAAGAGGAAAATAATCTGTCTTCTTACATTTTTTTGAGTTACATCGTCATATACATTTTAGTATAAGAGAAAAATAGGAAACAATCTCCTAGTATAGGAATCAATCCCTTAGGATCTCAAAATCTTTGGGAATTTCAAGAAATTTACTTTCCTAGAACTTGTACACAACTAGTTTACAACTCGATCCTCCCCCTCAAGATGAGGAATGAATGTCTTCCATTCCTAGCTTGGAACTAATGTCATGAAAACTTGAGCTGTTCAGCCCCTTCATTAGAACATCAGCTAGTTGACTTCCTATCAGAATACATGACATGCATATGAGCCCTTCTAATTTCTCCTTGACGAAATGTCTATTAGTCTCAAAATACTTTATCTTATCATATTGAAAGGGTTATAAGCAATATTGATATCTGATTTATTGTCAAAATATAGTTTCATAGGACCTTCCCACTTAACTTTCAAGTCATCTAGAATAATCTTCAACCACAACAACTTGCACAAGCTTTGAGCAATTGCTCTAAACTTTGATTATGCTAATGATCTGGCCACAACATTTTATTTCTTTCATCTCCAAGTTTCCTATTTCCTCTAAGTAAAGTGCAATAACCTGTGGTTGATCTTCGGTCCACCATGGATCCTGTATAGTCTGCATCAGTATAGGCTGTTAGGGCAAGATGATCATTCCTCTTCATCATAGTACCTTTTCTTGGATTGCTTTTTAAGTAATGCAACATCCTATACGCTGCTCATAGGTGCGACTCTCTTAGATCATGCATAATTGACTAACTATTCGAGTATGAGAAAGGTATATGAGCTTGTCCACGAGCCTTTTTTATTGAGATATGAAAATTCCTTATGTGGAATATACCATCTTGATACCAAAAAAGCACTTCAATTTCCCAAGTACCTTTATATCGAATTCCTTGATTAGCCATTTCTTCAATTCCCCTATTTCCTTTTCATCATTTCTAGTCACAATAATATCATCAACATACACCGGAAGTGCAGTCACTCCCCCTATAGTTGTTTGCTTGATGAAGAGAGTGTGATTACCTTGACTTTGTTTATATCCTGACCCTTTCATAACTTTAGTAAATCTACCAAACTATGTTCTAAGATATTGTTTCAATCTATATATAGCCATTTTCAACATACAAACTTAATTACCCATATTTTCTTCAAATCTCGTGGGATGTTCATGTAGATTTCTTCATCTACATCTCCATGAAGAAAGACATTCTCTACATCATACTACAGAAGTTGCTAATACAAGGATGACAAAATCCTCGTAGTATTCATTTTGGCCATTGGAGTAAATGTTTCGTGGTAATCGACCCTATAAGTTTGAGCGTACCTTTTAGCAACTAACTGTGTTTTGTTGAGTGTACCCTTTAGCAACTAACTGTGTTTTGTACCTCTTTAGTGATCCATCAACTTTATATTTCATTGTGAAGATCCATTTGCAATCAACTATGTTCTTTCCCCTTTGGTTTCTCAACAATCTCATATGCCCTATTCTTATCTAATGCATTTATTTCCTCTCTCATAGCATTCCTCCATTCCCTTTTTGGTAATGCCTCAAAAATAGTATAGGGAATGGAAATGTATTACTCATAATGAATTTTTTGTGGGCTGGTGGACAATAAGTCTATTGGTCCCTTGTTGCACTGTATATTAAGGTGTGAGTCGTTTATAGGAATTTCAACCGATTGTGTATGTAAAGTAGGATCATATCGTATTGTGGACTCATTTCCAGAGTTTGGGTTGGATTTCTTGACTTGTTTAAGGTATTGGATCAATTGCTTTTCTAGAATACAGCTGTGAATATCCTGCAAAATCTTGAGTAACCAGTTGGACACAGGAGAGGGCATGTTTTTCTGTCGGAGTGATTTCTGTATTTCTTAAGATAGACACAGGACTAGAGGCTAAAGATGAGTTTGGGATGGATACAGGAAGTTCAAGTGGCTTAAAAGACTCAAAAGTACCATCTTCCATCATTGATGTCTCTGCCTTAAGATAGGACCAGTCAAAACATGGTTTGTTTTGAGTGAAAGAGACATCAATTGATGTATAGAACTTTCATGAGGAAGGCTATAGCACTTGTACCGCTTTTGTGTAGATTGAAAAGACACATTTGATGGCACGAGGATCTAACTTTCCTCTGCGTTGACTGTGAATATGAAACTATTTCTTAGATAAAGAGCTATCTCCTAGGATCCTAAAATCTTTGGGATATTTAGAAATATACTTTCTTAAAACCTGTATCCAACTAATATACAGTTAATATACACCTCCACATTTAACATGCCACAATTATTCGCTACATTTGTTATTATTGTAGAGAGACTAATTGATTGAAACTGTTCCTTTTGTTCCACCTTTGTCCTTGTTGGTTCTGTAATGCTTATATCCAATCAGAGGAAGCTGTATTATGATTCAGCCAGTTACTGAAGATCGTTTGGGAAACTCTTGTATCATACTGTTATTATACCTGATATAGGCATTCTGGTAAACTGATTAGTCAGTTTATGTCTTCTTTATACACTGAGCATTGGAAGCTGGCCTTTGCGTTGAACAATACATCAAAAGTGCTCCACAAAGACTTGTGCCATAATCATAGTCATATTAGTATATTGGGGTATCCAGATGATGATTATGCAGGATCATAATCTGATAGGCTGCCCACTTCAGGTTATTGTGCATTTGCAGGAGAGAGTAAAAAAGGTACAATGTGATAATTCGATCTAGATAAGAAATTAAGTACAATGTTATGTTAGTTGCAACATGTGAATTATTATCGTTGTCATCTTTTTGAGGACTTTGGGATTGATACGTGATAATTAGGCTGCTCTGTACATTTCTTCTAATTTAGTTTATTACGAGAAACAAAACACATTAAGGTGGGCATCACTTCGGTAGAGTGAGGATTGGATTCTGAGATCTGATTACAAAATTCAGGGTCTTTTTGAGGACTTAATCCATTAAGATTTATGGGATTGATACGTGATAATTAGGCAGTGCTGTAAATTTCTTCTAATTCAGTTTATTACGAGAAAAAAATACATAAAGGTGGACATCACTTTGGTGGAGTGAGGATTGTATACTGAGATCTGATTACAAAATTCAGAGTCTCTATGAATCAGTAGCTGACCCCTTCAATAACTTGTTGAGAGGTTTGAGAATTCAATATAGTTCTATTAAGTTGGCAATTAATAATATATATTTTCCAATTTAAGAGGGGATTAAAAGTATATTAGTAAATATGTATACTAAGTTGCATTCAGTGCATTTCTATTTGTATATAGTACACAACTGTAAATATTATTAACCTATCCACACTTCTTTCAAGTTTACAGATGGCTTATTGTACTGCATCATAGATGGTTTCCAAGTATTTCTCTAGTTTTGACATTGCAGTTTGGCTGGCCCTATGTTGTGTTCCTTGTCTGAAGTTGAGGTTTAGACAATATAAAACTTTTCATAGCATTTGAGAAGTGATATCACCATACTGTTTTCTATATAGTTTCCATGATTGGTTCTAGTCACTCTAACTAGTATTGAAGGAGACGTGACCTCTTAGCTGTGCACTATTTATTCCAATTAATGATGTGTGCTGCATCACCTTCATGCACGGTTTGATATGATACTGAGATTTTCATGTTAATAAATTTGATAAACTTTCCAACCCATGCCTGGTTGGTTTTCTTTCTATTCTTTTGAGTGCTCATCTCTATCTAAATATACGAACCTTATTCCAGGAAAAGTTACTTTGCATGTCCTGATGATGACACATTTCGGTTCATGGCAAGCACATACAGCCTTTCTCACCATAATATGTCCTTGAGCAAGGAGTTTCCTGGAGGAATTACAAATGGAGCATCTTGGTAGGACTGTTTGGAACTGTGTTTTCTAGTTAATAATTGCATCAACTTGAAAATTGTCGAATCGTTCTTCATATGCTAGTGCCTCTTTAAATAAAATTACATTCTTCGTTTTCTTTCGTTTTGGCTCAAGAATTATGATAGTCAGAACTTGATGCAGGTACCCAGTATATGGTGGCATGCAAGACTGGAATTACATTCATGCAGGATGTCTTGAATTGACTTTAGAGATTAGCGACAATAAGTGGCCTATTGCTGATGAGGTGAGATTTCTGCTCAAGCTAATGTTTACTGGATAATTCCATTCTTCCTTCTTGCTTTTCGTTACCATCTATGATGACCCAATCAACTGATTTATGCCACTTGTGTCTGGCCAGCTTCCAACACTTTGGGAATATAACAAAATGAGTTTACTGAACCTCATAGCCAGTGTTGCAAAGGTAGGCAGTGAAATAATTCATTTATTTGTCATCTTTTATTGAATATTGCTCCAGTTATCTGCAGGAATCTTGTATTGCTAACTTGATTGGGTTCAAATGTGTACGAAAGTGGGAATAATTTCACTGCATTATTGAATAGAAAATATACGGCTATATATAGCCTATTACAGTAGAAGTTTAAACCTGGAAATATATCCAGATATATCTAATCTAATCTAATATGATCTAATCCCTTAATTTAAGGAATTTGAACTTATTCTATATGAACTATATACAGCCTGTCTATATCTTAATATAATCTATATACAACTGTATAGTATCTGTAGAAGAATATTAGTATATCACCGACACTCCCGATGAATAGATATTGATCATTCCCAGCTTGCAACTAAGTTCTTCAAATCTGACTCTTGCTAGTGCCTTGGTAAAAATATCTGCAACTTGACTGCTGGTGGGCACATAGGCAAGATCAATTAATCCAGATCCCACTTTCTCTTTGATGAAATGACGATCTATCTCCACATGCTTGGTTCTATCGTGATGTATAGGATTCCTTGCAATCCCTATTGTGGCCATGTTATCACACCACACTTTCATTTGAGTCCCTATTGTGATTTGTAGTTCTGTTAGGAGCCTCTTGATCCATATTCCTTCACATATTCCAAGTGCCAAAGCTCTGTACTCTGCTTCGGCACTATTTCTTGCGACCACTGGCTGTTTCTTGCTCCTCCAAGTAACTAAGTTGTCCCACACAAAGGTGCAATAACCTGTTGTGGACCTTCTATCAGTTACAGATCCGACCCAGTCAGCATCTGTGAAAACTTCAATGCTCCTTACTCCCCCTTTCTTAAAGAATAACCCCTTTTCGGGTGTCATTTTTAAGTACTTCAGGATTCTATACACTGCCTCCATGTGTTCCTCGCGAGGATTGCTCATAAATTGACTAACCACACTGACAAGAAAACTGATATCTAGCCGAGTATGGGATAGATAAATTAGTTTTCCTACCAATCTCTGATATCTGCCTGTGTCCACTGATGTACCACCCTCTTTAAGACTTAACTTATATGTTGATTCCCAATGACGGAGCCAGGAATTTAAGATAGAAGGGCCCAAATATTTAAGTTTTTTAAATCTCGGGGGGCCCAATGTACCATTGGTTTCCAAATAACTCCATCTATATATACATATATATAAATATATATAATATTTTTTTAAATCTTGGGGGGCCCAGTGCACCACTGAGCCCCATATAGCTACGTCCCTGTTGATTCCATAGGTGTTTCCGCTGGCTTTGCTCCTAGCATTCCAGTTTCCTTTAAAAGATCAAGTGTATACTTCCTTTGAGACACTGAGATACCTTTACTAGACCTGGCCACCTCCATTCCAAGGAAATATCTCAAGTTACCCATATCTTTGATTTCAAATTCTCGAGCCAGAGAATTTTTTAGCTCATGTATACCTTCCCAATCATCACCTGTAATGACGATATCATCAACATAGACAATAAGGATAGTAATCTTACCATTAGTCAAACGCCGAATAAATAGGGTGTGATCAGCCTGGCATTGATAGTAATTAAGATTCTTCATTGCTCTTGCAAATCTCCCAAATCATGCTCTAGGTGACTGCTTGAGGCCGTACAAAGACTTTTTAAGTTTGGATACTCTCTGAGGGTGATTGTTTCTTCTTAATCCCGATGGCAACTCCATATACACCTCCTCTTCAAGATCACCATTCAAGAAGGCATTTTTGACATCAAGCTGATGTAGGGGCCAGTCTAGATTTGCAGCTAGTGACAATAGAATCTTAATTGTATTAAGTTTGGCTACAGGTGCAAATGTTTCCTGGTAGTCAATCCCATGTGTCTGTGTAAATCCCCTAGCCACAAGTTTTGCCTTATGCCTGTTAATACTTCCATCAAAATTGTATTTGATGGTAAACACCCATTTGCTTCCCACCACAGTTTTTCCTTGTTGTAAGTCTGTTTCCACCCAAGTTTGATTCTTCTTAAGTGCACGTACTTCATCATGTATTGCCTCCCTCCATTTAGGATCCTTGATAGCCTCCTAAAAATTATGATGTAATTTTTCAGTAGATAACTATGCAACAAAGGTCTGAAAATGGGGAGATAACCTGTTATAAGAGACAAAGTTGCTGACTGGATGCCTTGTACATGATCTTACTCCCTTCCTCAGTGCTATAGGCCAACCCAACTCCTCAGAATTTGTAGCAGGTTCTGATTCATGACCTTGTGATAGATTTCTCCAGTCCAGGTTCACTTGCTACTTGCTGTTCATTTCCTTATGTTGTTCCCTTCCTTCTTTTGTAAAATCCGGTATAATTTCCTGGTTTGTCCACCCTAGTTTCGGTATCCCTCTCCTTATCACATTCACCATATTCAGTGGCATTCTTGTCTGGTTGGGGGTTGGGATCATCTGTTACAATGGGCTCAAAGGGTTGAGTGGGTTCTGAAGTGAAAGTATCAGGTGAACTGAAAGTATCAGGTCTGATTTGATTACGGTCAGGTGAAGAAGGTGAAAGAGAAGCTATATTTTTTTGGGATAGTGTGTCTGGTATGCCATCATTTTCTGAAAACAGCCATTCACTCTCACAATTCTCCCCCTGAATGGGTGGTTTTGGATAATAGGGTTGATTCTCAAAAAATGTTACATCCATTGTCACAAAGAATCGGTTGAGAGTAGGAGCAAAACACTTGTAACCTTTTTTAGTAGAAGAATAGCCCAAAAAGATACACTTATGAGCTTGGGGTTCAAGTTTTCCACCATGGTAATTATGGACAAAAGCAACACAACCAAACACTTTGTGAGGTAGTTGATTAAGAAAGGGAACCAAGGGATAGGTTTCAAGTAATTT
>JAOTIZ010000201.1:12066888-12091264 GCA_027123425.1 Erythroxylum panamense | reverse complement strand
CGAAAAGTTTATCACAATTCAACCCCCCTTCTTGTGTATCTTGATCATATTATTGTTCAATATATTAACGTGTGATTCACTTCATCTACAATCGTGACAAAAGCACCAGAGTTGATCTATGATCGTGATAGAAGCACAAGGAACGACCCACATGGCACGATCGTGACAAAAGGCTCAACCACAAGTTTGTAATATGATTCCACTTGGACATTCATCCAACAATTCTAGAACTAGCTACAGTTAAGGAGGTTCTCCTCTTATTAATCACCTCTTAAACGTTGCTCTCAATCCTGATAAAGAAGACTCTTATCTGGTGGAACAAGAGCTCTTCGGGTTCCTTCACCAGCATATCTTGCAACGAAATATTGACACAAGTTCCATGTATAAACTAGCATAAACTCGTGTGATTGCCTCAGACTAATCCCAAATCCTTAGTCATTCTTTGGCTTGCAGTTAAACGGAGACACTTCACTACATGTAGAGTTAAAGCATACTTGAAGATTTCAACCTTATGCTCCCTTTGTAACTAGGAGGATGAGACAACAGAACTTTTTTTTTCCTCCAATATGACTATTCCTCTCATATCTGGAACAACTTGATTCAGATAAGCCACTTCCCCTCTCCTCCTTTGGATTGGAATGATTTAATAAACTGGTCATGTCAGGTTCTCAAACTTAGAAAGAGGATTCTTTTGTTTACAAAATTTCCTTGGAGACACTATGGTGGGAGAGGAACAGGAGGGTTTTTCAAAACCAAGCAAAACACTCAAGAACGCATTGGTACCGTGAAAAAACAATTAATGGCTCAAGACCTTCATACTTAGTGTAGCCGATACTTAGCTAACTCCCAGAATGTTCTTGGCAAGAGTACACTTGATTGAGAACCCGAAATACAGCTGCAATGGTTCCCCCAAATGCACTCGAATAATATTCTAACACGTCATAGTCAAATTACAGCTTCAGTGATTTGTTGCGATACCTTAAAACGTCAGCATGATCATTTAGCGCTTGAAACGCAATCCTAACTCTAATTGCTGCGTAAGTTAATCCTTGTTTGTTTTTACTTGGGTTACTTTTGTAGCTATCCCCTATCTTCCGATTAAAAATATTCTAATCTATTTGGCTAGCATTTTATTCTTTACAAACTAATCGATGCGACCGAAGATTAATCTGAATATAAATAACTTAAAAACATCTTTTCAAATTTATAACCCTCCTAAAATATCACACGGCTAAAACCAAAAAAAAAAGATATTTTCTTTTACTTAAAAAAAAAACTTCACATCCTCCTGCAAGCACCCCGTAGTTGTAGACTTCAGCCGCCTACCTCAAACCATTAACTTTTTTATTTTCAATTGCTTGCTTGTTAACTTTTGGTGGATTTGATGTACTTTGTTTTTAATTATTATAAAGTTTTCAATTAATCTTTTTTTTTTCTGTTTTTAACAAGAATTCGATCCCGCGACATTTCTGTTGAGGTTAAATGATAAATTCTGCTCGATTATGTAACTAACTCTTGATCATACGATGAAAATAGGGAAAAAAAAAAGTACCGCAAGTAGGAAATATATGATGCTTATTGGAGGAGATAAAAAAATTATACTAAATCAACGAATAAGATGGGACCACAATGCGCAAATTGGAGATTCTACCACGTGGTGATTAATGCAACAGCCAAATGGTTTTTCAGTATCAATCTTGAATTAAAAAAACCAACACAACACATTTGCAACATCCCATTTCCAGGACTAGAAAACATCTGCAGCTTGCATATGCAGTTATCTCAGCGAAGGCGCGTCCTGCAAAGAGAGATGAAGAGATTTAAACGATGTAAAATTATGGAAAAACGCATAATGAAAATAGTTGTCCCTTTAAAAACGCGAAATCCAGGAATATACAACAGTTGCGACTCGTAAATACATCAATTAACTTAAGCTTTACAAAAGCCACTAATCAATGGGGTTGGAGAAATCTGCGGCTCTAAGTGATTCAATATCTACTTACACATGATGCCAATGAACATGCACAAACCCTCATATCTAAGAAACTCATTTCCTATGAAAACTATAGGGGAAACCTCGAACTATGAGCAGTTAAAAATATAACTGCAGATTGCAAGATGGTGACACATTTTTACAAAATAATAAATTTAATCAATTTAAGGCATGACAACATCAAAAGTCGTGAAGTCCTTGCTGTCAGCTAATTGAGGATATGGCAGGTTAGCTTCAATTTGAGTAATGCTCTTAGCAAGAAATATCCTGCAAGTTATGAAAATTACAGTTAGTCACTAGTGCTCATATAGAAGCAAAGAGCAAACATTACAATCAATCACCCTAGTATCCTAATGCTCATAAGAGATTGTTTGGTAGGTTAACGTGTACATAACAGTGAATGGTAATTAAAACCAGGGAACAGCAATGAACCCTATCTTTCCTGAAAGTCGTTAATATTCCAAGGTCTTTTGTTGTAGGATATCGAACTCTTTGGTAGGGTGTGTGTTATCTGTGCTGAAAATTGTTAATCATTAAAATAACCTTTAGAACATTCTTCAACCTCTTTCCTTACCATGATTTGCCTTCCAAGAAGTTAGATCACAGTACAATATCTTTTAACAAAGATCAGACGTCAAAATCATTACTCACCATCTCCAATTTCAAGGTCATTCCTACATCAGTGCCATGCCCATTTCTGCTACAATCTCCTCATTTCCTATCTCAGCATCTGTGAATGTCAGTGCTCGCTGTAACTTTCTAGGACAAAACACCTCAACTTCAGCCATATAGGCAGCTGTTACAGGTCTATGATCAGAAAGTTTAAGCTCTGTTCTCCTATAGTTCCGTAGCTTCATTCCCTTCCCATGTGAAAGAATGCGGTCACACCTACAAAATCATTACATTAGAAGGATGCAGTCCCATCAAAGAGATTGGATTATATAGCTTAGGTAGAACATAAGAAACAGTAAACCAAATGATAAGGCATAGATACAACAGGGTAAAACATTACTTTCTTTGATAAGTACACAAATTCTCCATTCCTATTAGTGTATTATCACTTCCAACAATCAACAAGAAAAATTTTCTCAGTTGGTATGACCAGAAATTAAGAACTAAGAGAAACATTGCAAGCATGTTCTTAAATTGTGAAATAATAGTAAATATTTAAAGCCACATGCAAACAAATTGCAACTGTGATGAAAATAGGTGAATCAGTAGTCTTACTGTTGGCTATTGTTTACTATATATAGAAGTACATACGATCTATAACTACAAATATAAGAGTATATTTTCATAATACTCCCCCTCAAGTTGGAGCATATATGATATATTTTCATAATACTCCCCCTCAAGTTGGAGCATATATGTTTCATATAATCTTAACAGCTACAATAAGAAAAAGAAAACACACAAAACAGAAATGACAACAATAATATCAATATTAGTTATTATAAGGCAAAAGTATACTGGATTAGAAGAAAAGTGAAGGATAAAAAGTAGAATCAGTGAGAAAGGCGGAAATTTGACGTGCATGGGAGAATAAGTGGGAAAGTAAACCTCGTGACCTAAATAGGTTATTGTGCATGCTCTGAACAGCATCTTTCTACAAGTACAGCTTCTACCCAACTTTTCCTTAGACACTACATAACTTAATTAAATTGGAAATCACTTTTTCTATCAGTACATGGAAAACCCCATCTACAGGAATAAAGATACATTTTTCGCTGGCTCATGCAATCATCACATTCTAGTGTGAATTACCATATCCCCAGAATCTCTAGAAAAATAACCACCACAATACATATCCTCGTACAGCAATGGGATGATGTTAAAAGAACTTGTTGCCATTCAAAAGTGTATTTATCAACTGATGTAGATTATAATGATAACTAACAAAAATATGGTAGGAAAGTTGTCTTAGGAACTGTTAGACAATGAAGCTTCTGAGCTTCTAGAGATATGAAAACAAATCTGCTCATATACATACCAAATAAACTTTGTGCTCAGAAAGAAGATTAACAGCTATATAAACATTGATTAGACAGCCATATCTCGGTTATGAACTAAATTTCTTTGGAAATGAAGAGTGTAGACTAGTATAAGTCCAAAATTCTTCTGTGAAGATCACTCAAATCTGAATGAAATAAAGGAATAAGTTACGTTTGATGCCATGTGCTTATTTCATAAGCATGTTCCAGAAATAAGGAATATAAGGCTGCTCCCTCTCCTCTAGATCTTTCTATCTCTCTCTTTCTCACACACGCATGATGTAAGCCTAAACATGAGAGAACATAATAATTAAAGAAGGTCGACAACGGCTTTAGATGAAAATAGTATATAAATAGAGAGAATGCAATTCTATGTGTAGAATTGACCACAATAGAAAGAAAAACATTTAGTAGGCATCTACATTCAGTACTGTATAGATCAGTAGAGGCATACCATGCAGGATTACGTCTCCCAGCTTTTGGATCCTCCCCACAGTACTTATCCGAGTTCACCTCATACTTATATGTTGGTGGAAAGTTCAACATACCCTCAGACCATCCATCAAAGGGGTGACCTTTCCGTAGTTCTTGCACAAGCTGTCACAAGGTGCAAATTAATTTAGCTAGTCATCCCTCACATAACTTCAAACAAAAATTGACCCTTTTTAATTTTTTTTTAAAAAAAACCTGTTATCTAACGAGGACTGGTGACAAAGAATTTCAGTTCACAGGATAATGAAGAAATTTATCCCAATATCTTTATTTCTTAGCTTATACAAGTTTGAAATCCCCTCCCTAGCGATTGTGTACAAACACTCATAAATGGACATTTAAACATCCTTTACCTCACCAATGCGGAATGCTTCAGTGACCTAAAATCTGTCTTGATATACAACTGACCTACCTGATCTCTCTCTATCAACTTGGACCAATCCCTTCTTGAGATAAGTTCTCGTATTTTCTCATATGACAAATTTATACGGTAATTGAAGTCGCCCAACCAGATAATTCTTCTGCAGAAATCCAAAAACAAGATCACAATAAAAGAAAAGGTTCAATTCATGTTAATATAATAAAAAATCATCAACAGTAATAGGTCTCAAAATAGTTAAAAACTTTTCAACCTTATTGCGTGGATCATTGTGCTACAAAATACACTTTAAATCAGAAGAAAAGAGAATCAGAAAGTAAAGAAAAAAGACGGTGAATTTTGTGATTCAATATCGTTTTTTTTTTTTTGGTAAGTGATTGGTTTGTAGATGTTCAGAGGAAAAAGGCTGCAGATGAGGATATATAACCAACACTTGGTGACAGAGAATTTAGGAATAAGAGAAGTTAAAAGCTAAAAGAATACTCAGATGCTTTTGTAGTGAAAAAAAAAACATGATTTTGCTCTTAGTCTGAAGTGAAAATTCAAAACGATGAATTTTCATGTTAAAGTGCAATGATGCGGTCAAAATTCAAAAGGTGTCCTTTGTTTCAAGTTACAGTGGAACAATATGTACTCACTCGTGATCATGTAAACTTTTAGGAAGCCCAGCAACAGAATATGAATGAAATTGAGTTCTTCGGCATATTTCCAGCACATCAGCATTTCTTTTCAATTCATCTCCATCTTTCTCACCTGCTGTGAGGTGGGAACATATGAAACAGAAAAGCGTCTGGTATATTGACATGCTGACTGATATTGATCCCTGAAAGACAAAGGTAATTTCACAATATTAGATGATATTTCAGAAAAGAGAAAAAAAACTTCATCAAAGTTTGTGAAATATTTGCTCGCAAATAACACAAATATCAGAAGCAATATAAAGAATTTGGTTGCTCTATGAACTGTTTACTGACTTCTTTCTTTTAAAAAATTATCTACAGAGGAAGGTTGCAAGTCTCTCACCATTATTTGATGAACCATATAATTTACTTGAATATTTTGAGTCTTTTGATTACAGCATAGTATCAAAATCAGAGAACATCTGCACCACTACTCCAAACCAGATAAATGTAAGTACCATGAAACAAAAAACAGCACAATGGGAGACCTGATTTTGAAGGAATCAGCATATTCTAAGTAGTCCTCTTAAGAGAAAATGGGATGATGCATCAACAGGGGTCAATACTCCCAAAGTAATAAAAAATGAGCTCATAAGTCAAGATTGAAAAGTTAATCTGAAATTCAATATGAGGGCGTAGAATAGAAACAACTGGTAAGATTTCAAAAATTAGACCAAATGAATTTTTTTAAAGCGATCTAATTCTAGGCATAAGATTTCAAGTCCAAGGCTCGGTCACTCAACGCATGGAAATCCATGAACTCAAGAAAAATTGACTCCCTTATATTCAAAGCTACTTCTAACAAATAACATACCTGTGGCATACAAGTCATGCCAAACAGTGACAAAAGCGATCATATTAAACCTAAGAAACCAATAGCAAAGCTTTGACTGATGAATAAATTATCCTTCCCAGAATTCACAAGCAAAGGAACATTAAAAAAACATTAAACAAATCCTAAAATGATATGAACTGCAGGAACATTCTAATGACGTGAAGGCACAAATAAAATCATGATATGACACAAACCTTATTTCCAATGTAGCCCATAACACCAACACCAACAGTTGAGACCTTTAAGTTCTGAATATGTTTACGCAAGCTCCTACGAACCCAAATAGTTAGGAAAATTCCAACCATCTGCTTACTTACTATCCTTACATATGATGATCTTCTTTTCCGCTTCATAAGAGCTTCAAGGTTAATTTCTGCAAGCAAAGTTAATCCTGGTTGCATGTCATTTGAGACAGACTTAAATGAACTATACCTTCCAAAAGATTTGGCTGTTTTAAAAGATTTTATGGATTTAAAGGAATTAGGTCTCTGTAAAATATGCTGAGATAACAAGTCTAACGGAGGCTCTGGCCAGCTCAAGCCAATCCTTTCACTACCACTAAGCATCCTGGTTAGTTTTCCATTCTGTTGAACTATTTCTGAATTTATGTCTTCACATTTTTCTTCCGTTCGCAAGCAATTTAATCTGTCCAATCTCTTGGGAGAAGAATATTGCTTCTGCAAGTCCTTTCCTGAAACACCTAATTTGCAAATATCAGTAGCATCTGAGATTACAGTATCTTTACAATTTTCAACTCTGATTTGTCCATCTCGAGCTTCTTCAAAACCAACAGATTCTTCATCCATTGGATGGATTTCCTCTCCCACATCACTATCACTTTCAAGTAATATATCCTCTTCGATATCTGGAACATCATCCAAAGGTTTAAACTTAGATGGAGAAGGAGGATCACTATAGCACTTAACCTTGGTCCTTGCTGGTCGAATTCTGTTTAGTGTTTCACGAATAATATTTTCCCACTTTGGGACTGGACGGCTATCTTCAGCGCCAAATATATTTCCAGCGTTTAAAGGTACAATCTCCTGAAGACTGCAAAAATGAGGTAATTTTTAACTTTCTCAGAAGAATTTCCAAACATATCCAACATATGCAAAAGATACCAGAAAAGAATAAAGAAAGAAAAACATAGACAAAATCAGAGGATAGCCTATCAATAAAGTAGGCTTTAGTGGTAAGATTGAGTAGAACACTAACTGAGAAGCCACATCGAACAGATTTGACACTATAATTTTCCATCTTTACATAATAAATTGAAAAAAATTAATTCTCAGCGTTACATGCAAGATATGTTAAAGTAGGTTTAAACATAAACGAAATACTCACCCAAGTACATAGATGTCAGCGGGCTCATCGGCATCAATCCAATCATCAATGTCTAGGTCATCAGGTGGGAGTTTCCCTCCAACATTCCATGTGCCAACACATATCCTAAGCAAAGAATTGTACAATTTTTGAAATTTAAAGAGAAAAAGCTCACTCCCCACTATGCAGGAAAAAACCTAAGATAACAAGGGAAAAACCTAGCATTTTATTATTATGTAATCAAAATGAATAAGGGGGCATCAAACCTGAGTTCCTTTGTATTAATATACTGTGCTCTAAAAGTTTCTGAATTTCGTCTCCTTAACCTTGGACGAGCATCTGGGTTCAGAGTATAAATCAAATAAAAAAGTCACTCAGAAGAATGAGTCCAATAGAAGAGAGACGAGGAATTGGGAGTTTAAGAGTACCATTGGGATCAAACTGATCATCCTCCACTTTGTTACCTCGTGACCGGCAATCTTTTTCAAACCGCCCACACTCTGCCATTCAGGGGAAAAAAGCATAAATGAATTTTGAATTGCAGTACGTATTAGAAACATAAACTAAATAAAATGAAAAGAGAAAACTTTAGAGTACCGGAAGCAGAATCATCGGAGTGGTAGTCGGAATCGGAATCGGAGGCGGAGTCGGCGCTGTAATCGGAGTCTCTGGCAGTGATGTTAAGCCATTTACGCATAACAACTCTGGGCCAGAAGAACTGTACGAACCAACAACCCAAACAACAACACGACTCAGCCCAATTTCTCTGCCCAAATTAACTTTCAGCTGTATAATTACCAAAACTTCATAGAGAGAATAAGTTGTAGAGAGACGCAGAGAGATACCTCTGTTTGGTGACTGCTATGCTTATGGTTGCGAGACTTCATGATGATTTGGTCTGTGGTGATAGATGAGGTCAAAGCAAGAAGCTTTTCAAAGTTTCAGAAGACAAAGTCGCAGAACAAAAATGGAGGGTAACAACCACTGTTAGCTTTTGGGGAGCTTCTTAGATAACGGTAGAGAAGAAGGTTTTAGGATACCATAACTGGATCAAAGTTGTAATTTAGGTATATTTTTCCTTTTTAGTATAAATGGATCAAGTTGTAATTTAAAGTATTCCTTTATTTTTCCTTTTTAGTATAGTAGTTGGGAAAATCACAAGACCTACCATCTTTTTGTTTCTTTGCCATCAAAATCCCAGCAACTTGCCGGATTTGGACAAGTTTTATTGATACAGAAACTTACAATTTAAGGGAAAAAAAAAACAGTTTTTGTCATCAAGCTAGTGCTACTGCTATCCGTATATTATATTTTTGTTTAACATCTATAACCTACTGGTCTTTCCGTATTTATTCTTTGTAACCTACATCTTTATTATCATGTCACATATGCATGTGGATCTACTGGAAATAGCCTCTTTATAATATAGGAGTAAGGTTGCATATTATCAGGCTCCTCCAGATCCTGCTTCATTGCGGGACTTCGAAGTATAATGATGATGATGATGTATAATATGTTTTCAAGTTTGAGTTAATCCCTTCGTTTGTACCCTAATACAAAGTTTGAAATTATATACATATGTTTATAATAATTTCCATTTCAACATTTTATTGGTAATTTTATTTTGCATACGTTTATTATACTCCAGTGGCAAGCTAAAGCTAACTACAATATCAAACTAGGGTAGATAAAGATTGGATGAAAAATTAGCAATCTTATAAAGAATGTCGGTTGGGCCGGCGAAACAGTGTGGACCTCCCAATATTGGCCGAACCGGTTCATATTGGCGGTTTAAACAGTTAATTACATGTGCGGACTGCAGAGTCGTGGTGAACCCGAAAATATATAAATGTCGGTTTGATACACGTGGCAGACCAGGAGCCACAAAATTTTTTTATTAATAACCAAGAAAGTAAGAAGCGACATGGACGTGGACGTACAAACGACCAACAAATTAATCTTGTGTTTTATCCTTGTAAGTTATGTTCTCTTTATTTTAAATATGAAGTTATTACTTTCTCTGACCATTAATTAAAGTAGTTTTAAATTTTAAAAATATATGTTTTTATATTATAATGACATCAGTATAATTATACATGTATTTTTTAAAAATTTTAAAATATATATTTTTATATTATAATGACATCAATATAATTATACGAGTATTTTTTAGACAAAAAGACCTGTTGACTAAAATATATTAAGTCCTTTTTTTCTTTATTTCATTATTCCCTGTATTTTAAAAATAACTATTATTTTAAGCATGAATTATATTTTGAGCATTAATAAATTAAAAAATATTAAAAATATCATTGCACAATTGCACTTTACTATTAACTTATAAAAATCTTTTAAAATTTTATTTATTAAACAAAATTAAAAAAATTAACAATAATAAAATAAAATATCACCATTTTTATGTTTTGCTTTTATTCTATAAAGTTATAAATTATGTTATGTAGGCTCTTTTTCAATTTTCTAAGTCATTTCTTTATTTATAGGCTCTCTCTCTCTCTCTCTTATTCATTGTTTATTTCTCTCTCCTCTTTTTTTCCCCCCTCTCTATCTTCCAATGGAAAATCCCCTTTAGTTGATATGGGAGATTAGCTTTGATATTTTTATTTGAATGAAAGCAAAAACAAGTCATCGTTTGCTTTTTTTTTTCAAGAATTGTTGAGCTAATGATATTATTAGAATTGTTATTATGTTTTTCTTCAATATGGCAAAATTTGTTTCAATGTGTTTCAAGTTTTTTTTTTACTTTAAAGAGTTAGAATTTCTTTGCACAAAAAAAGTAGTTCTTACGTCCAAATCTGTTTTTAAGAATAGAAGTATATTAGTTTGTATAATTTCAAAGAAAATGACATTTTCAATTTTTTATATTTTTATATTTTTGAAATAATGTTGAGAAGGTAACTCAAAAACAAAAACTTGTAATTTTTTCATTAATTAATAGTTAGATCGTAAAATTATGAAAAAAAAGCATCTTCAATAAATTTTCTTTCTTTTTAAATTTTGTTTTATAAATAAATTTTCTTTTTAATGTTTTTATAAATTAATGTCATGAAATACAGTTATGAAGATAATAGTATTTTTAGTAATTTTTCCCTTTTATTTATTAACAGTCAAAATATAATCCATAATTAAAATAATTTTTATTTTTGAAATAGAGGGCATAATGAAATAAAGCAAAAAGTATATAGAGTTTAATGTATTTTTGTCAACAAAATAAAGTATTTTTATCCCAAAAAATACAACATGTACAGTTGTAATGATATATCATAATGCAAGGGTAAAAAAGTCCTTTTGAATTATAAGCAGGGTAATAAGTGCATTTTTAAAACAAAGGGGGCATAATTTATTAGGGGATAAAACATAAGCGAGTTAAATGTAATTTAACCTAATAACAATAACAACACCTAATAAAATTTTCACTCAATCGTAGAATTAATTATACAGTCTTAATCCAAACTATTATATATATAATTATTTGCCTCATGACAAACACTTGAATTGATGGACGAGTGAACTTCGTGCCCAACACTTAAAATTCTTTGGATTAATTACTAGGTTAATTAAACAATTGGACACCAAACACATGGTGGGTACGATGACAATGACATTAACATGTTTAATTTTTAGGGATTTATTAATTAAGGTCAAGGATGAATCTATTCTATGTGGTTTCTTAACGCATTATGTACGCATGTATATGAAATAACATTCATAAGTTTTAGCAGAAATAAAGAAATGAACTAAGAGAAGACCAACGCGTACCTGATTGCAGCAAGAAGATGAATTTAAGGAGTCCAGAAATTTTGGGATGCGCTGTCTAAATCATCGACCTGTAAGAAAAGCATATTATGAAAACCCGCTGTTCTGCTTTTAATTATGGCTTGTCATGATACAAGGGGGATGTGGGGGAGAACCTGAGCGTTTTAATAAGCGACAGGCCAAGCTGGCAAGAACATGGATTTCAACATCAACTGCAAATTTGAATCCAGTTGGAACGTGACTTGATGACAATAGTGTTTGTATTCTAATGAAGTGCATTATTGCTAAAGCCTCGTTCTGTCGTTCATATAAAAGACAAATCTGGTTTCGGCTCGTTGTCTTGTAACCCTTAAACTACGCTAAACAGGTCCATAAAGATCAATAAAGATTTTTATTTACACTTAGGAAGCCCAAAACCTGATGCTAGTAGCCGAGAGGAAAGTTCTTCAATTGAGAAAAACATAGATAGGAAAGTTTTTAACTTCGATGATAAGCAAGCCTTTCTTTCAAAAACAAAAAAAGAAGCAAGAGCAAGAAGAGCAAAGCCTTTCTTCAAATGCCCTTCTTCCCTTTTGCTTTCAGTAATCGACTAGTGTCATTGATAACATCTCAACTATTCAATATTTGCAGATAAGATTGGATAAATCTTCTGTTTTTACTTGTATATTAAGGCTTACGAGTATTTCACCATATTAATGAAAAATAGGGAAACAAACATTTACATCATTTTTAGTATGGATTTAATAAATAAAGGAGGGCGAATCAAAAGATGAAAATGGGGCCCCTCACGGGGTAGCCTAGTGGTAGAAAGGGAGATAAGATTGTGAGCGGTCCTGGGTTTGAGCTGTGGGAGGAGCAGCTTGTATTAAAGTGATGTAATCCTCTGGTGATGAAAGCTCATCCGTTAGAATAGGTACCTCTGATATTATCTAGGATCAAACTCGAATTTATCTATCTATAAATCTTAGTGGGTACGTAAAAACACACGCACAACTATTTGGCATCTGCTATTCACGTACTTGACGAAATGAAGTTGTACTAGCTAGTTCTACCCACCGCCTTAGGAATTCAGGCAGTAATGTCTACGAATGCCGTGCCTTGGACACCACATCCTATTGTTACGTCGATTATGTACAGACAACAGACGATGATAGACAAGTGAGAACTGAACAAATAAGCTTCATTATAGATATGCGCATATATGACCTGGGGTAATGTCTGGTATAACCTAATGGAGATGATGTCTATATTTGATGGTTAATTTACGAAAATTTTGATGTAATGGATTTATTCTATTCATAATATTATGGTATACAATTTCACTCGATCTGGGGTTGACTCTAGACTGGAGTAAATATACCATTGCAGTTATTTTTTTCCAATTTATTAAAACAGAAACATCACGTCCACCGACAGGGCAAGTGGACGGAGATGCAAACATCCTCTCTCGATATACATACTGTATCAGTTAGATGTAATTTTGAATTAGGAATCTCCAATAAATTACGGGAGAAGGTGACATAGGATTCCAGATTTGATAAACTTAAAAATTAATTTATAAATCTTTAAAAAAATCGTCATAAGACTCATATCATTGATTGAGTCCTCAACTGATAATGTAAGTTCTATTAAAATAATAGGAGTGAAGTTTTTTTTATAAAACTTATTCGATAATTTATTTTTTGTCAATTTAAATTTTAAATAGAATATTTTTACAATGTTAAACATATTTTTAACACTTGGATTACATATTTGATTACAAATAGCACAATAATTATTCATACATGACTTTGATAGCGTTTCTTTAAAACGTTGATAGAGTTGTTTACTTTCTTCGTTGTATGACTGAGTATGATTATGAATAATATTTTCAAAATAGAAAGAGTATTTTCAGAAACATTTATAGGTTTTCTAGTTCTGTTTCAATAATAAGTTTATTTGACTTTTAAAATAAAAAATATAATAATAATAACAATAACCCAAGTCTTTAAACTTGAGTTAACTTTTAGGAAAAATGAAAAACAGTTTCTTATTTATATCTTCTTAAATTGAAAAAGAAAATCGGGTAAGAGAAATTATTGAACCTCATCATAGTGGCCTACTCATTTTACTGTCATGAAAAAGAAAAGCATAAAGATGTCTTTTCCCTCCCAAAGCATAAAGTGAAATTAATTACAGGACACTTAAAGATCGAACCCAGAAAGAAATCTGGGAAATTTTGATCATGCACCCACTTTTAGCTAGCTTAATTGATTTCTTACCAGGTTGACATGTTCAAAAAGTATAACAATATAATGGGAAAGTATCTCGAAAAGTCACAGCTTGTGCATATATGAGTCACGTACCTTAGATTAACCCCGATCATCAACTATCTACTTGCAGCATGTAGCCGTAGGTATAAGTATACAGACCGAGAGTCTCCCTTGTCTCCTTTCTGAGCTTATGAATCACAGCAGAGAAATAAGAAATGGAAGAGTAAGGTTTGGGTGGAGATCTGAGGCCTGAGGGAGGGGAGAAGAAGCTTTGGATTGGATGTTAGGAGACATCAGTAACTTGCTGCTTACTGCCCCTTATATAATTCGTCGCTGCTGAGCCACGTGCCAGGTCTCTGTTTTCTTCTTTCTTCAAATCAAAGCATCCATTCCTTTTTATGGGTTCCCATTTGCTTGTTTTGTCGGTCCACGTAGATTGTCGTGTTTCTCTACTATATGTTCCTATTTCTTTTTATTTTTATTTAAATCATTATACCTCTTGAAATGTTAGTTTGTAATTGTATTGGTAGAAAATTATATGCATTCAAAGAAATTTGAAATATATTAAAAATCAGTTTCACTTCTCTTATATTCATTCAAATAATTTGAAATGTATTTGATTTTTAAATTTTAAAATTTTCGGCTCCACTTCTAGGCAATGCAGATCTAGAGCTACTTGAGTTTTTTGGTTTCTCAGAACTTCATGTCGGATTAAAATCGCTAGTTAATTTAAGTTCATAAAGACATAGTATAACTGTTGTTGAACTGTTAATACTTATTTTATAGTAGCCAAATTCTACTCTTTTCCCGAACATTCAGAAAGCCTCCATATATCTAGATCTTAGGCAATAAACTCATATTCTTTTTGAATTTTTTTTAATTTTAGAAAAGTTATTCCCCTTTTTAAAAAGTTAAACTGTAAAGTGCTATATTTATATATATTTATTGAAATGTCCATTGAGTTAATGTGGCGGAGGTTCATGTTTCTTTAGATTTTAGCAACTTCACTGATACTTTTGCGTGATGGTTTAGAAAGACTTTAATTTGTGGGGTAGGCAAAGAGATTAAGATATGATAGTGCCGTCTAATTTGTGATGATTCGCAGCGACGCGTTATATCCTCATAATTAAAACATTATAACTAAGAGTTAAATCAGTGGAGGCAGCATGTAAAACGATGAGGTTAAACATAGTACAACCTTTTTTTTTTAATACAAAGGATTAAAAAACGAGGCTTAAGTAGAGGGCCTTGGGGTTAAGACCCCAGACACATCCTCATAATGAATTGCAAGGCATCCTGAAGGGGATGGGTTAAAGAAGTAAATCTGAATCTATACAATCTCGCATTAGAAGCTAGCCAATCAATGCATTGATTTCCTTCGCGAAAGACATGATAAACTCGAACCATCCAGGATTACGCCAGTAGGGCGTAAATAGCCTGCACAAAGGAAGAATTTGTGAGTGGGTGCGATGAAGACGGTGATAGGATGTTGATAACATCTAAGGAGTCGACCTCAAGATCCACTCGCCGGTATCCCTTATCCCATGCTAGGTTCAATCCCGAATAAACTCCCCATAATTCAGCCTCCAAAGGTAAACAAAATCTCATATTATGAACAAAACCTCCCACCCACCTATCAGTACTATCGCGTAGGAGGCCCCCAGAAGAGGTAGTCCGATGGGATACTGACGTAGCTCCATCTGTATTCAGCTTAATCTATCATTCACTAGGTTTGGTCCATGCGATGTTCTTGGTGTTACTAGCCGTATAGCCTACCAGAGTCCGAGCCGTAACGGTACAAGCCTTGATCACTCGAAAAGCATAGTCGAGAATAGTATGTTTACTAATAATAGGCCAGGAAAAGTGGATGTCAAATATGTTATTGTTATGCCATTGTCACAAAAACCAGCATGATATACCGAATAGTTGTGACCATCATATCCAGGTAGTCTTTGTGTGATTAAGCAAATTGGAAGTCAACTACTCGACGCGACTATACAAAGAGATATCCGTCTGCTCCACATCATAATTAAATTGTAGCCAAAATTGCCGCACCCTAGTGCAGTTGCGAAGAGCATGTAAGCAAGCTTCAGGTCAACCACAATGCGAACAGCGGACATCGGTGGTGATGTGTCTAGCAGCCCGTTGCTAATTGGACAGTAATTTATCCTGATCTACTAACCATAAGAACGATATGATCCTCAATGGTTCGGGCCATTTTTGAGTTAATAAGCAGCTTGAGCTTGGGTCGTTGAATACAATTTATACATGGGCATTTGAATTAATTGATAAGTAATTA
Source organism: Erythroxylum panamense (assembly GCA_027123425.1). Lineage (NCBI taxonomy): Eukaryota > Viridiplantae > Streptophyta > Magnoliopsida > Malpighiales > Erythroxylaceae > Erythroxylum > Erythroxylum panamense. Next base: position 12,075,246 of record JAOTIZ010000201.1, on the reverse strand, counting down.
AATAGCCAGCGGATTTGTACTTACTATCTGTATCCATCTCACTGTGACTCTGCCCATGATCTATGAATTTAACTAAACTTATCCTACTAATGTTGATTAATTAAGATGATTTAAAGAGTAATATGATGGCTAATAGTAGATTTAAGTATATAACATAACAAGCCTCTTCTCCTTTCGAAACCCTGGCCTTGGTAGTTTTGAATTTGTTGTCCCTCAGTTTATTGTGATAGAGCCCATTTTATTTTAATTTGTGTTACTAATTCAATTTTCTCTTCTTTTATAATCTACTTGAGAAATTTTTTTCAGGTTTCTACACCTCATTTCTTTTAGATCTTAAGAGAATATCCTCAACTTTCATGTGGTAGCATGTTGGTCTCTTTAACACTGCAACAAGTCGTTAAGAGTGAAATTTCACATTTTCAAAGGTGTAGATCTAGTGAAGGCATCTATTCTTAAAATTGTTAAAATTTTAGATCATACAAGCACCAACATATATTACTCACAGGCCATTACCGCAGTCTCTGCATTTATTTTTGCAATACGACTAAATTTAATTCCTTATGTTCGTAAGTTGAGCCAAATGGATAGCAGCAATTAAAAAATAAAGAATGTTTAATGGATGAATTGTCGTAATTTACCAAAAAAAAATCACAAACATATTAATAATAATTGAATCTCAAAAGCTGTCAAACCTAATATTTGTATCTGAGTGAGCAATTATATGATTTTGAGATGGTTAAAATATATTTAATCCTATTATATTTTATCTTTTGGTATGCTATATCCCTTCTATTTCAAAAATAGATTTACCATCTCGTTTAATCATCATGAGGTTAGAATTTAAAAAGACATTTTTACTACTACATTATGATGATATTTCCACAATTATACATGTTATATTTTTGGACAAAAATATCATTTTTATCTTTTATTGATTAAAATACATTAAAGTCCTATTTTTTTTTTACTTCATTTCATTGATTTATCTTCTAATTAGCTTAGAAAAATTAAATAAATAGATAAATTATGAATTTGATCATTCCAGCTGTTAAAGACTCCGTATTTAACTGCAGCTATAGAGCCAGAGAAAAGAAAATGAACAAGAAAAAGAAGAGGCAGACTAACTCAAAATGCCAATTGATCGACGCGTTCGATATTAATTAATAAGATTTCAGTTGAAGTCGCAGGCGGCCGGCGGGTGCATGGATGATCTAATCGAACAACTGCAAAAATCCATATAATATGCCGCATCAAGTCAAAGCCTGAGTACATATGTACGTTCATTCAAAGACCATCGCTTACACAATGGACAAGTGTTACTATATTACAGTCCATAGCTGTCTTTTCGACTTCAAAATATTCTAAAGATCACGGTCTTATCAGTAGACATATTAACAAGCTGGATAGAAGTTGAACACCTGTATATAATCAAGCAAAACCCTGAAAATGTAAACAGGTTAGTGTTGGTGCGAGTAGTTCAACACTCTCATCTCTTAATCAGAGGTCTCGAGTTCGAATCTTAAGAATGAAAAAATCTGTTTAGCCAGTACTTTACCCCTCACGGCTGACCCGGTACGAGCAGAAATTAGTCTGAGAGTGGATAATTTAAAGGCGCCTTCTCACAATTGGGACCTTCTTATGACACCTCTAAGACTAACAAAAAAACAAGCTGGATAGAAGTGGAACACCTATATATGCATGTATCATGTCCCAATTAATTAACTAGCAAGCAGCCTGTTTATGTAAGTTTTAACATTAGCAATCTTGATGACCTCAGGTGATCCATATTTCTTTTCTGAAGATACCTACGTACTAACTTAATCATCAAAGTATATCATTAGAGGATAAACTTAAGAAAATCCTGGAGCGTAATATTTTAGTACTTGATTACAAATGCTATTCAACGGATGCGAATTATTCTTTGCTAATTATGTGAAGCCAGAAGTATTACATGGGCATTAACTTAAAACGATTGCCAATAGTGCTGTTCTATCTGCATTTGCATGCACATGGGGTTGCTACATAAATATGTTTTTATATAATCAAGCAAAACACTGGAAATGCAACAATTTATGGTTTAGTGGGCGATTCTTTATACTAACATCTTTTTTAAAAAATAGTTGTTCAAACTGATCAAGATTAACTAATTTAACAATAAAATATGCTTTTAAACATGAATAATTAATCAAATATTATATACAAAGACGAGACTAGACATGAATTCAATGCATATATTTAAGGTCCATCAGCAAGCAAACATAAATCATGAAAAGCTTCCAATGCCTTCCATTTGTCTGTTATTAATATTGCCTACCAATAATTAAAGATTCAGACCTAGATTTTGGTTTAAGAACAAATTTAAAACGAATTAATACTAAAGATTGGACTTGGATATGCACATATCCCCAAATTTCTTTTTATTTCATCATAATACAACAAAGAGTTGTTTCAAGTGGGATTGCACTTTCATTCCTACCACTATAAGAAAATTTGATTTCAGCAACCAAATTCTCAGCAACTATAATAAAATGGTTGCTAATTATATACATTTTACAACCAAAAATTATTTGATTGCAATATATAAGTTACGTATATTTTTTACCGACCAATCAATACTTGGTGACTGTAGATGGTCACTAAAACTTATAATTCATGGATAATAATATAATGACCAAACTTAATAATTTTAGCGACAACTTTAATGGTCGCTATAGAAAATTATTAATAACAACCAAATTAACAACCAACTATTGAGTGGTCATTACAAGTATTTCAAATTTTCCATTAGCAACCAATAAATTTGATTGCTAAATTTATATGACTTCTTTACAGCAACCATATTATATGATTACTAAAGAAGTATTTACAGCAATAAAATAATTTGTCGCTAAGTATGTTAGAAGAGATGAAAAGAGTTCTTTAGATTTTGGTCCATATAGTTTAAATTAGTTTAAAGGTTCGTTTTTATAATAATTAATTATTATAATATAATTTATATTAATTTTTATAATTCAAAATATATTTTTATTTGAGGAAAGAAGTTACCTAATAAAAATTTATTCACTAAAAAAATAAGGCAATCAGCGATGTTTTATTGATAAAACGTCACGAATTGTAAAGACTTTTTGTAACGTTTAAAAACGGTCATGAAAAATTTGAATATTTTGCGACGTTTTATGAAAATATCACAAATTTATAACCTTTTTTGTGATGTTTATCAACAAAACGTCACAAAATAAAAATCGCAACGTTTTGTTGAATAAAACGTCACAAAAGACATTTGCTTTTTTATTACTTAAAACATTTTGAATTATGAGACGATAAGGTTTGGAGGGAGAAAGAGGGGGAATTAAAATTACCATCGATTTGCCTCTTCAAATTTCCTCTTTTGTTTTTTTGTCTACTCTCTTTCTATTTCTCGTTCAGCTTTTTGTTTCTCTCTTCTTCCTTATTTCTCTTTATTCTCTCCCAAATTTGAAACCCTAGCGAGGATCAGCGTTTTTAGTTGGTCATTCAATGGATTCTAACCACTGAATTGGAAAAAGCTTTTACCATTATCGAGTCTCATTCCGCAGTCGATGAGACCGATCTCTGAGTAATGGCCAATGGACACCCACCGCTTTACCGATTTCAAAACTTGAACAGTTCATTCTCGGGCTCCACTAGGGTTTCTATAAGGAATTTGGTTTAGATTGTACTTTATTGCTGTTGTTGTTGAGTTACATACGAGGAGTGTTATGGCGCCGGCGGGGAGAGGAGGAGGAGGAGTTGTGGCGGCGACCTTAGTGGTGGAGAAGGTTAGGAGGGGTGTGCGAATGGTGATATTCATGGTGACGATGGTGGCGTTGCTGCTAGTATCGTCGATGCCAGTGTTCGTGGCGGTCGGAGACGTGTTAGTACCGCTGGTGTTGTTGTCGAATTTCACGTGCTTGAGGTGATATGGAATTAAGGAGCATTTGCGTAGATACACTTTCAAGAGCTCTTTGACTGATGTTCCTCTTGTTTATGTTCTTAGATCTTTTATCATTATTTACTTCGAAATATATGGTTTCCCTGGAAGGTCTTAGTTTTTGGTGATATTTTAGTGACTGATGGTGCTAACAGTGGTTGTGGTATGTTTCAGTTTAAATGAGTTAAACACATCGTTGAAATCCTTGAAGATTCGTCGAGATTCATTGTGCTCAAGATTGAGCGATGTGCTTGTTTGCAAAGGTTCGACTTTAATCCACCCCATCCCATTTTGATCTTTCTCTCCTTTACATCATCTGAATATTTTTAATGATCATCAAACATTTTTATGTAATGGAGACAAGGGGAAATTACAAATTGGTTTAATTTGTTTGACAATAATTAGGGGAAGGCAGATGATCAACTAAATTGGAGAGTGCTTCAGAATGAAAAGCTTGCCAGCTTAAGGGAGAAGCTTCATCAGAAAAAGGAACAACTCGTACAGGGTTTGTTCTTCATCGAGTACCATTAAACATATAAAAGTTCTGCAGCTTGTGTAGACTGATTTTTGTTTATTGTACTTCCCAGGAAAGGCGAAGGTTGAGAGGATGTCTTATGACTTGAATATCAAATATGGAGTTCTTGAATCAGCTCATAGTGTGGTATGCCTTGATTCTTCTTATTTTGGGATTTTATGATGTTTATCTATTGCATTGTTATAATGCACTACTCACTTGTAGGTATTTCCCTCATGGGGCGAATTATACCATGCACAGTTTGTTTCCCTGTGCAGCTAGAAAGAAAACGAGTGGAACAGCTAGAGAAATTGAATTTTGGTAGGTTTTTGGGTTTCTTTTTTTTTTCTTTTTTTAAAAGGTGTGGGTGTAATATTTGCCCTGTTTTTAGACCTTTGAAAGCAAGAAAAAATGAACTTAACTTCGTAGAATTTATTTGCTATATTCTAGTATTGTTATAGTTAAATGTATTGAAGCACGGATTTGATTGCGGTACAACTACTGCTATGAAAACAAATCCAAATAGGTACTTGTTGATGGCCATAAGTGGAGGACTGAATCAACAAAGAACAGGGGTGAGTTTCCTGGACAGCCTTTTGAACTACTCATGCATTGTGTTATTGTTGTCCCACCTCACATTTTTAAAAGTCCAATTGGCTTCTGGCACTTACGCATTGACTTTTTCAACTTGCTATTGTTTTACAGAAGAAATAAATTCATATGTAACTTGGCTTAATCATTGATGGCTGCAGATAACATATGTTATCGTTGCAGCTTATATTTTAAATGCCACTCTTGTTGTTCCAAAATTGGATAAGAAATCCTTCTAGAAAGATGCTAGGTATAGGGCTAGTTTTGAGTCATGCATTTACTCTTTCTTTACCTTGGGAAATTACATGGCGCTGATATTGATTTGGATCTTTAGTGCAGTGATTTTGCTGAAATCTTCGATGTTGACTGGTTCATATCATTCCTTTCAAGAGATGTTGAAATCGTCAAATAGCTCCTAAGTAAAGGTGGGAAAGTCTTGATTCCACATAGCATGCATGTTCCAAGGAAGTGTACTCCAAGTTGTTATGAAAATCGAGTTTTGCCTGTCCTTATTAAGAAGCATGTAAGTTTGAAACCTTTTACCAGACAATTAGATATCTCTATTGTATTTAATGGGACTTATCAACTGTGCTTCGTAAAATCCTATGCTCTCTACTTTTCTAATAAAGGCAGTTTCTGTTATGCAATTAATTGCACATCCTAGAACAGTGCCTCAAGTTCAATAAATGCAGTTTACATAATACATTACCATGTTCTCTACATAATAATCTTCAGTGTTAATCATAAATTGGTATTCTTTTACGTAGGCAGTGCAACTTGGGAAGTTTGATTACAGACTCTTAAATAAGTTGGATTCTCATTTACAAAAACTGAGATGTAGAGTAAATGATCATGCTTTGAGGTTCACTGATCCTGTTCTTGAAATTGGTAAAAAGTTGGTTGAGAGAATGAGAAGAAAAGGTGAGCACTTCATTGCCCTTCACTTGAGGTAAGATTATCTCAATTCTCATTTAGTAGTTTTGGTCTATTCTATTAACTGGATAGTCCTTACATGATGGAACTTATAAGTTGAACTTCAAAAATACATTATTGCATTTAAGTAAGTTTGGTAATTTAATGATGTGATAGATGTTTAAGAAATGTGAGTGATTATCTTCATTGTGAGAGAGAAGCTAATTTTATCTTTGACGCATAGGTTTGAACCTGATATGCTTGCATTCTTTGGATGCTACTACGGTGGAGGAGATAAAGAAAGGGCAAAACTTGGTGGAAACGGAGTAGCAAATATATTGGGCAGAGACAAGGATAAGTACCTTCGAAACCCATGTTCTGTGGATAAGAAATTTGTTATGATTGAGCTCTCGGAACCTTTTTACTTTCAGCATTCGATGCATAACAATATGAAGGACAAGTACCTTCGAAACCCATAGGAATCTTGATACTTTGCTTTAAGGTATGGTTAGTCATGTACTTGAAGCTCCACAACTGCTGTTGGTGAAGACACAGTGTCAACTTGTAGTATTCAAAAGAAGCACAAGAAAAGTAGGAAGTCTAATTCATTTAAGGAAGAAGTTTCAAACCATATCCAGCCCTTTAGTGAAGTTGTCATAGAGGGATATCTTCATCAATCATCTCATAACTGCAAGCACTTGGCATTTGATATACTGCTACTTCTTCAGCCCTTATCTTATGTGTTACAAACTTGTACAGTGTCTGATGGATGTTCTTTCAACAATGGACTTTTGGTAGTCAGATGATAGATGAACCTTAAAATTAATTAGTGTATTATGACATGTTTGCGAATTACAATTATTGTATTTTGATATTAATTAGTGTATTTTTAATATTAATTAGTATATTATGATATGTTTGCGAATTGCAATTAAATAATACATTATCTATAGGTATGAAATTCTTGTGATACATTAATCATTATTAAAATTAATAATATACTAAAAAAATTGAAAAATATTAAATAAATAAAATTTATAAATAATATTGAATAGTTATTAAACAAATAAGATTAAAAATTATATTTTAAAAAATAATTATTAAAATTAAAAAATATTAATTTAATATGATTTTTGAAAAATGAAAAAATACTAAAAAATAATACTAATAATAATATGTCTTCCGCGACATTTTCAAAAAAACGTCGCAGAATCTCTAATATTTCACGACATTTTAAAAACGTCGAGGAATGTTAAACAATCCACGACATTTTTTAAAAACGTCACAATTCTGCGACGATTTAAAAAAATGTCGCGGATTGTCCAAACTTTCAGTGACAATTTTATGAACATCGCTGAATGTCAGTGTTTTCTGTGACATTTTATATAAAACATCACAGAAAGCTTTTGTCTACACATTCCGCGATGTTTTTTGTGACGTTTTTTAAAATGTCGTACAATACATTCTGCGACGTTTTTAGACATTCTGTGATGTTTAAAAAACGTCACAGAATGCCTTGTTTTCTTGTAGTGAAGCGGTGTATTTAGAAACTTCAACTTATCTAAGATTACCAACTTCTCCGTATATACCAACCACATGTTAATTAGATAGTACCAAGGAAATTGATTAAGATGAGGTTGCAAAGTAATTGTAAAGAAAGCATTTCTGAAGCTTGTTAATAGGTGTTTCAACTTGATGTCATTAGCTCGAGGGATGTAATCAAGTAACCCATTAGTAGCATAGAGGGATTGATTAACTTGATGTCATTCCTTACTATAGAGCTTACTTGGGAATTTGTTGAGAACATATAACATAAGCTTTGAACTAGTTCAATCCTATATATGGGACCCAATTTACCCTAATTATCAAATCAGAAGGACGCTTCTTTCTCTTTCCTAATTATGTAAACTATAAGTTGAGAAAGTGGTTACGTCAACTTTAGCTGCTGAGACATTAACCATGATGAAGTGGTTTTGCTTTAAATTCCCATAAGCTTTTGCACTTCAGTTAGTATTGGTAGATCCACTTTACCCTCAAACTCTTAGATTAAGACCAATGTAAAACCCAATCTTGAGTGAAATAAATACCATGACTTCGTATAAGAAATATTTTTTTAATAACGGGTTTTTAAGGTGCTTTCTTGTAATTAATAAATCTCCATAATTGTTTGTCTATTAAGACCTTATTTTACAATTGATACTAATATTATACCAAACCAACATCTTGTTTAAGCTTATGTACTTTACATCAGTTCATATTGTAATAAGGTTTCTTAAATGATTTACTAAACCATAAAAACTTTCTTAGCATACATTCTGTTGGGACCCGTATTCGAGACCCAACTACTTATACAGATTTCCTCATACGCATACATGATTCCTTAAGAACTCTT
>JAOTIZ010000201.1:12039533-12050671 GCA_027123425.1 Erythroxylum panamense | reverse complement strand
TGTTGATTGAAGATGTTTATGAATGAAAGTGGGCCCTATGTGATGATTGACTTCCGCATATGTTGATGTTTCAAAAAGAAAATTTTGTACCGAGTCTTGACTGATTGAGTGTTCTAGCAAGCCACCCTCACAGGACACGGACTCAGATATCCCTCAAGATGTCGTGCACATGTCTCTAGGGAGTGGGGTGTTACATTCTTAGAGTGTAAAGACTCTGTAGAGATTAAAAGTTTTAAGATAGGAAAGACAATGAATATGAATGGTCATGAACTTAGGCCCTATCTTGAAGAATCTTAAATGGAGAAAGTACAAGTTGTGACACCTGAGGACCATAACTTTGTCATGTGATGAGGACAACAAGTTGTGACACTCTCTAATCATGACTATATTTGAAAGTTCAAAAGCTAAAGTGAGTAAAAAACACATTCTTAGAGCCATCATCTTAATGTTCAAACACTATTAGAATACGAAGAAGATAGATTAATGTGAGGATTGGACACGAAATTGCAAGAACATCAATTCAATATGATCTGAGAGATACACAACCATGTATCTACTTACATAATCGTGTAAGGGCACGAATTGGGCATATTTTTATGACATACATGGTTGGGTACAAGGCCATGTATCCAATCGTGTGACTCCGCAAATGAGCGGCTAAACATGTATGGATCGATTTTGGAAGAAAATAAGGGATAGAGTAAGCACTCTTTAGAGACCTATGGAGGGCTAGACTTCCTCAATCTAGTTCTGAGGTGAAATCGAAGCCGAAGAACACTTTTGTAAATATCTTTATTGTGTAATGTTGAATCATTACCTTTTTAGGGATTGTTTATGTTATCCTACATCTATTGATTGGGTATTTGTATAAAGATGATCTGGATGTGTTCATTAGGTTGTTTTTATGAAAACTCATTGCTAGAATTTTGAATACAATACATAATCGTTGAGTTTTTTTATTCATTTGTGGCAATTAATGAAGTTGAATCAATAGGTATAATGTAACATAGGTTAAATGACCCAAGCTTGTGTGTATATTATCTAGATTAATCTATTTTCTTAATTCATAGTGCAACTGCCTTGATAAATATAGAGAATTTATTCTAGGTTGTTTGATGACTAGGTTTAGTTAAAGAGTTTGTTTTGATTAAATACGACTTAAAGGAAAACCAGAATTAACAGAGTTTGTTGTTAACCTACAATTAGTAATTTCTAGGAGAGGAGTGAAAACAATAATTCAATGATGTATGTTTAATTGGGTGTAGGTAGAAGTTGAACCTATGAACGAATTCCAAACTCATTCATAACTTTTATCACTTTTTGTCTTTTTTTTTTAAATTTGCTTTCGTTAGTTTAATTTCACCTTATTTTCTTATTTGAATCGCAAAAGTTACATGAACACTTCATGTGGATACAATCCCTACTCACCACTCCTATAAATTTAGTTAGGCAGAACTAAGTTTTATTTTTTGGGGCATTCGACATGTATTCGATGTGAATAAGAGAATCATTTATATGATATATTAATACATTCAAAATTAACCACAGTAATGTCAAATTTATTAGATTTATTATGTATCATTAAAATAATATTGTTGAAATGTAAAGACTAATTTGTTGATTACTGAAATATTATAAGATTATTTGATATTTAATCCGTTTATTTATTACGAATTAGTAATTCCTTTACAATATATATTTCTTTTGTATATCTCTCACGAACCCTTGTGTCACAATTGGCCGGTTTAACAATAGAACCATTATGCAAGTAGTAAGCAAGCGGACGTGGACAACGATAAACACCATAGAGATAAGTAATTACTTAGCAGATTAGGTGCAGAGAATATCCAAAGATGCAAACTTTCCTCCACTCCTCGAGCTCTGTCTCTCTTCTCAACTCTTCGCCACCACTTCAAACTCACCATTTCCTTCTCAACCACTGTGGCATAATCCATAGTCCAAAATCTTCCACTTTTCACTCGTTCCCCGCTACGGGGTCGCTCAAAATCACGTCTATTTCCCAGCATTTTCAACCTTGGAAAACAACCGATGTTTCTTTTTTCTCTCAAAACGATGCATTTGATGGTTTTTCGAGTAGCCAATTGCCGGGAAAGCCGCAAAATGATAGAAATCGAGATAATGAAGAGCTGGAATTGCTAAGTAAGCCATCTCCAGTAGCCATAGATGTAGAAAAAGAAGAAGAAACTGGTAAACAGACTGAGCAACCTGATGAAGATGAGGCCTTGGCACCTTTCCTGAAGTTCTTTAAGTCTAAAGATCCACTAGAAGAAGCAGAAGTAGAACTAGAGAACGAGGAAACTAATTTAGGTGTAACAGTAGAGAAGAAAGATTTGGGTGGTGGAAGTAAGGAGGCTCAGAAGGTTAATGTGGACTATTATGAACCAAAGCCTGGCGATTTTGTGGTAGGGGTTGTGGTTTCAGGTAATGAGAATAAACTGGACGTTAACATTGGAGCGGATTTGTTGGGTACTCTGTTGACAAAAGAGGTTCTACCGTTGTATGGAAAAGATACGAATTATATGTTGTTTGATATGGAAAAGGATACTGAGAAGTTGATGGTTAAAGGGAAGATGGGAATTATTAAGGATGAGGCTGCAATGAGTGGAGGGCCGGTTTCGGGAAGGCCAGTTGTGGATACTGGAACAGTGCTGTTTGCTGAGGTTCTTGGGAGAACGTTGAGTGGACGGCCATTGATTTCAGCTAGAAGGCTATTTCGCCGGATAGCTTGGCATCGAGTGAGGCAGGTTCTCTTCTCACCTAGTTCTTTCGCGTATTTTGAAGCTGGTTGGGTACGCTTTTCATTTGAGGAATCATGCGCATACTGGTTCTTTTTTTCATGTAAAATTTGTTTCTTTCAATTAAATGTTAAATTCCTGTTAGAGGCTAAGGGATTTTATTTGAATCTTAGTGTTCCAAGAGGAAAGCAAGAATGCATAATAAGTTTTCTGTATCCGAATTAAGAGAGAAAAAGAATTAAGGGAAACATTGTCATGATCTACGGGGACCTACATCTTTACACCTCCTTTTGCCAATAGGCGAGCTAAGTACGAATTTCTGACAGCAATTACTCTTGTGCAGATCAAAGAACTTAATCAACCTATTGAGGTTAACATTACAGAGTGGAACACTGGGGGTCTCCTTACAAGGATTGAGGTTTCTACATCTTTGGTGCATCTTACTTGTCTGTTCATGTGCATCATATATATGTTAACAATAGGAATTTTTATATTTTGTTTTGCAGGGATTGCGGGCTTTCTTGCCGAAGGCTGAACTAATGAATAAAGTGAAAAACTTCAAGGAATTGAAAGAAAATGTAAGCTGCAAATTTTCAATATCAGCTTCTTGTTATTTTCATTTTCTGGAGTGTAGCATTATCTGTCGTTATTGGTTTCACTAGGTAATGTTAATTTCTCTTCAGTGGCTTGTCTTCTGCTGCAAGACTTGCTACTTGGAGAGCTAAATGAATTAGAATGTATTTAAGTGAAAATATGGCTACAAATAACTGGTTTTACTTAATATTCCCGCAAATACTTGGTTCTACTGAATATGCCCAATCTTAATTTTGTTTACTTATAGCATGTTGGTAAGAGGCACGTACAATCCTTTAACTGGCATCAATTTTGCATGTTTGCAATTACCTAAGTTACAAGCCGATTGTGAGAATTTATTATTACCTCAACTGGAATAGGAAGTTCTGCACATGCCAGAAAATCACCTTAACGTCTCATTCTATTTCTTATAGGTGGGCCTATTTCTTCTTTTGGATGCCTGTATAAATTTATAATCAAACCCTTGGATTTCTGTTCATTTATACATCAGTTTGCATACCATGCCTGTATCTTTTGTTAGTAGATAAAAAAGAGGTGGTGGGAAAGAGACAGAATAACTTCTAATTTACTATAGCCGATTGCAGCTGATGAAGTATCAATAGGTTTGTGGATCTTTGACTGCTAACCAAAAGCACATGATTGCTGTAGTGAAATGTGTCTGATTGAGCAATGTTCTTTCCTTTGTTTTCTTGTTTCAAACCTTCTAATAAGATTTTATTTCATTTATTAGCACTTGTGATGTCAGACCTCTAATCGGTTTTCTGTTTATCTGTGATAACTTGGGCAAATGCTTAGTAATTGACATCAATAAAATTGCTGTATAGAGATAAATTGATAACAGTAATTGTCTTGGTAGAAGGTAAGAAAGGAAAAAGAGAACTATGCAACATTGATGATTCAGAGTTTGTCAATTAAAGTTAAAAACTATGTAAGTAAAAGTTTTCAAAACCTTACCAATTAGCGGCTCGAACAAGTTTTGACATGCCATCACATGCATTGCATTTTTGACTTGGGACCAAATAAGTAATTACAACTGAATTTCTAATTCTTTCACCACCTTCTTTTTGCTGCATTTTCCATGAATTGTTTCGGTCTTGATCCTATAATATACAGGCTTCTCAAACAAATCAAAAGGGGCTAGAACTTTGGCAGTTTGAATTTTAGGATGCCTAAGTGTCACCTGCAAGTACATGTTGAATAATTGTTTGTTGAAAATTTTCCAAACATTTGAGTGTAGTCAAATGACACAGAAGCTAACACTGGATTAGATTTACTTGGAGCCAATTCACTGACCTGGTCAACTCATGTTGCCATATCATGCGAAGACCTAGTGAGGAAGCCCAAGTCTTTCTTGTGTGGTTTCTTTACTATACTCAAAAGTCAAGACTATAATCATCTCCACAGTTTTAATCTGCTGATCAGCTACCGTATTTGTATATTTGTTGTGTCATTCTTATTGTTCATTATTGTGGTTTGATGATGCAGGTTGGTCGCCAAATACATGTATTAGTCACTCGAATAAATGAGGCCAATAATGACCTGATACTGAGTGAGAGGAGAGCTTGGGTTAGTATACATGTTGTCTTGCTTTCTTTTGTTACTGTATAATTTGGTCGCTTGAGACATTCACGTTTCTTCTTATTTTTTCATATACATTTCCTGAATCATTGCCTCCTTTGGATAAATTGTTGCAGGAAATGCTAAACCTTCAGGAAGGAACACTTCTTGAAGGAACTGTCCAGAAAATTTTTCCTTATGGAGCCCAAGTAAGAATTGGTGAAACTAACCGAAGGTGAGAGTGGCTTAGTATTTCTGTTGTTACACTTGCCCTTGTCCTAAGCTCTAAATTATTATACTAGATGGCAGGCTGTTCTTCACGAATTGTGGATAAATTCTACTTGGATTGCAGCTGCAATGCATGGAAGAAACTAAGGAAGTGTGCAGTGATGTTTTGGTAGATTGCTTTTGAAAGATATATTTAGGAGATAAATAAGAAAGTTCTGAAAGAGGGCTAGGGACAATAAAGCATAAAATAAGAAAGTTCTGAAAGAGGGCTAGGGACAATAAAGCATACTGACTATATTAAAGTTATTTAGTTGGAGAACTTCAAGTAGAAGTCCATTTTGCTTTGGTTTTCTCAAGACATTACAATTGTGGGAGACTAGTAATGAGCAACACAACCTTTATATATGGAAATGTAGCATCTCAATTTTATATACCCTAAGCCAATCTTCTGTTGTCATTCTTTTATGGTCATTAATTTGTGACATGGAAATCAACCAGGGGCAGAGTCTGAAAATAATTTTAGTATGTGAACATTTTGGACAAATTCAAGATAATAAGCATTTTAATGGGGGCATTTTTACTAAATATTGTCAAATTTTTAAAAAATAATGCCTGATAATTAACTAAGATTTTAAAGAAATTCTATTTCAAATGATGAAATGTTATTGATTCCAAAGAGTAGTAAATACTTTGCAAGTGCATATGCTTGCAAAGACCATCTCTAATGAGTTTGAGTAGCTTAACCCTTAGTAGCTCTTCCCTGAGGTCAATTGGATATGTTGATGGCAGGCACCAGGCTGATTGTAAATTTCTAAATGTTGTTCAATATCTTGATTTCCCATTTTTGCCTGTTTGCAACATGTTTCTATTAATATGTGAATCTTAAATGCGATTTATGCTCTTTTTTACTTGCATACCATTTGTGTAAAGCTTTAAAAGAGTTTTCTTTGATCTTTTTATGGCCGCATAAGCTTCCATGCAGGTGTCTTCTCATTCATGCAATATGAATATTGAATGCACCTTGAAGTTCAAGTGCAGTGGTCTTAATACTGTTTGTTTTACTGCATAAACTTTGAACAAAATTGTCAGAAAATATGGTAAGTATAGCTTATTTAATCTCACTTCTGATAAAGGAGTAATAGGAAACTTTCTTTGCTCATTTCAGTGGGCTGCTGCATGTCTCAAACATCACTAGAACCAGCATTACTTCTGTCAGTGACATACTTCAAGTTGATGAGCATGTTAAAGTCCTTGTGGTAAAGTCAATGTTTCCTGGCAAAATATCTCTCAGGTAATTGTGGACTTGGTTCTATCCTTCTTTTTTTTTTAAAACTCAGTTGTTTGATTCACCAATCACTGTACTACTAATATCCATGAGACAGTCACTATGGAGTAACCAACACATCTAACAAGTCACCGTATGATCCATATCAATGTATACCTAGTAGAATGTTCATTTCTATTCTTGGCTTTCACTAGGGCAAGAGCTGAGGCTGTTGAAGGTGATCCCATTTTGGTAGGAAGTTAGGAACATATGAAACCAACTGCTCACTCTGATCCGGAAATAGAACTAGTAATAAGCTTAGTCTAAGCTATATAGAAGCAGATTGACCCTATATATTGCAGAGGATTCAATGAGTTTCTACACCTGTTCTATTTCCTATTAGGAGAATTTAAGTCTAGAACTAACCAGTTCATGGCTTGAAGAGCAAGAATCTTTAACCTGACTATTCCAACGTACAAGTGCTTTCAGTTCAAAGATCGGCAGTACATGGAATTAAAATTTACTGGAATTCATGTGAGGATGAAAGAAAAACTTAAATTCTCTTAAGTCACGGTAGATTTCATTCAAAAGCTGCTCGATATGATTGTCGCAGCTGCAAACCTAAATAGACCTAAATGAGTAGATGTTTTCTTTTTTGAGAAAACACATAACACTGTTTGACATTGTCTTGGCATATATTTGCAGTTTTTGTGAGTTCAGGTGTAAGGTTAGTAAGTGGTATATAAGTATTTTGTCTGAAGCAAAACGTGTTGTAAATAAGAACTTGGGTTGCTACTCAAGGGAAATATCATTCATGAAGGAATGATTTTGCAGCTAACACACCACTAGAGGGTTATTCAGATCTCAGTTAAAATTGCAATTACCATGGACTCCCCAGTTGGCATAGTATTGTATGCAAGCTTGCATTATAATGCACAGTTGACTGTATGCATACCTTTGGTTCATGCATGTAGTAATTTGTAGGAGATCCTAAATCATGTTGAGGGCACTATTTAAACTGTCGATTCACTTCTAGTTTCAAGTCTAGTTTACCTGGTTAATGCTGTAAGGAGTACCGTTTGAATAATTTATCAATCAACCTAATAGGATACTACGTTATGTAAAAGAACAACTTGATTCAATCAACTCTTGTAGTATTATGGAAAAGGGAATTTTCATAAAAAGGTAGCAGCCTTTCGAGAGGGCTGCGGCCTTCGGCAACAACAACCAAATTCACATGTTTTCTCTCAGTCCTAGCGATAGCCTATATGTACCTTTTCCAGATTCGAAAGTAGCGGCATAACAAACATAACAAAATAACAATAAAGTAAGGAAAGGGAAAGATAACAAAATGCCATATGCTTGCTCTAGGATCAGCCAACTGTCGCCTCATTCATGGGCCTTCTTTTCCTAGAATACGTGAGTCGAATCAGAGGTCTATCATTACCCTCCCTGTCGAGTTCCACCTTGTCCTCAAGGAGAAAATTAGGGAGCTGTTGTTGGATTGCCTCGCGAGATTCTCAAGTGGCTTCAAAATCAGGTAGTTCACACCATTTAACCAAAATCTCTTTGCCCCTCACGGTGTCATGCCACTGCATTACCTTCTTCAGGGTCACAACCCATTCCATGTCTGAAGTCAATTGAGGTGGAAGGGGCTGATTGATCTGTTGAAATCCAAATGCCTTCTTGAGTTGGGAGACATGAAAGATCGGGTAGATGTTAGCACCAACCGGTAAATCAAGTTTATATGCCACTGCTCCAATCTGCTCTAGAATGCTATAAGGGCCGAAAAACTTCGGTGAGAGTTTCTCATTCTGCTTTTCAGCCGAGGAGCGCATTCTATAAGGCCTCAATTTGAGGAAAACCAGATCACCCACATCATATTGAACTTCTTTCCGATGTTTGTCTGCGTGCACCTTCATTTTTACTTGAGCTTTTGCAAGATGAAGCTTGAGTTCCTCCAAAATTGCGTCTCTTTCGTTGAGCTGATTCTTCAAGTCAGCTACTCTTGTAGTTTGACTGCCAAAATGCACTAAAGGTGGGTGCCCCTGCCATCTACAGCTTTGAAGGGAGTGATGTTAGTAGATATAGATAGGAAGTATTATACTAGTGTTCTGCCCATGGAAGCCAAGAAGTCCACTTCTTCGGTTGAGTGCCCACAAAGTTACGCAGATAGATCTCTACGCTTCTGTTTACATCTTCGGTCTGACCATCGGATTGGGATGATAAGCTGTATTTCTGCCGTAGGACAGTCCCTTGTAGTCTGAATATTTCTTCCCAAAAATGCTCATGAAAATTTTGTCACGGTCTGAAACAATAGACCTGGGCATTCCATGAAGTCGAACAATCTCACGAACAAAAATATCAGTCACCGACTTGGCTGTGAAAGGGTGTTTTAAAGGCAGAAAATGCGCATACTTACTTAGCCTGCCAACAACCACAAGAATGGAATTATAGCCCACTGATTTGGGAAGGCCTTCCACGAAGTTAAGAGAAATATCTTCCCAAATTCTATTAGGAATGGAAAAAGGTTGGAGTAGTCCCAAGGGAGAGGCAGTTAGGTATTTGTTCTGTTGACATACGGCACATTCAGCTACAAATTTCTGAATATCTTCCATCATACCCCTCCAAAACACCTCACTTTTAATTCTTTTATAGGTCCTTAAGAATCCGGAATGTCCCCCAATTGGACTAGTATGAAATTCGTGTATCAAGGTAGACAAAATACTGAAATTGTTGGGCAGAACCATTCTCCCTTTATACAACAGAGTGCCATGTTGCAAAGAGTCTTGCAATTTCTGAATTATCTCAGCAAAGTTGGAGTCCGCAGCCACTTCTTCTCGTATTAAATCACTGTCTAACACCCTTGGAATAGAAATAGCAGTCAGTTGAAGTGGCTTAGGCTGACAGATTCGGGATAAGGCATCAGCTGCAACATTTTCCCTTCCCGGTTTATACCAGATCTCAAAGTCATTCCTGATTAATTTAACAACCCACCTGTGATATTTCGGCTGCATAAGCTTCTGTTCTAACAAATGTTTCAAATTTTTTTGATCAGTTTGAATCACAAAATGTTGTCCTAACAAGTAGTGCCTCCACTTTTGCACTGCCAACACAATAGCCATCAATTCTCATTCATACATTGACTTAAGTTGGTAGCAGGTTGACAAAGATTGGCTGAAGAAAGCAATAGGGCGACCATCTTGAGACAAAGTTGCACCTAATCCCATACCTGAAGCATCAGTAAAGGCTTGGCAAAATTGGGTAAAGCCAAGGTGGAAACAAGTGTCATAGCTTCTTTCAATTGTTGGAATGTCTTTTCTGCTTCTGCGTTCCAATGGAAAGAGTCCTTGAGTTGTTGTGTCAATGGCCAAGCTATATTTCCATACCCTCTTAAAAATCGCCTATAGTAACTTGTAAGGCCTAAGAAGCCCCGAAGTTCCCTCAAGTTTGATGGTGTAGGCCAATTTACCATTACTCTAACCTTCTCCTTATCCACCTTAACCCCTTGGTCTATCACCCAATGCCCTAAGTATTCAATCTTCCTCTGCCCAAACACACATTTCTTCTCATTTAAATGAAGTTGATGTTCTGTCAAGGTGGTAAGAACCCTATCCAAGTGCTCAGCATGGGCCCTTTCATTTCTACTTTAGACTAATATATCATCAAAGAAAACTAAGACGAACTTCCTTAGGAAAGAATGAAGCACATGATTCATCAAGGACTAAAAAGTTGCCAAGGCGTTTGATAGCCCAAAGGGCATAACCCTAAATTCGTAGTGACCCTCGTGAGTTCTAAATGTCATCTTTGGAATGTCTTCCACCCTTATCCGGATCTGATCATAGCTTGATTTTAAATCTAGCTTTGAAAAGAGCTTAGCCTCATGTAACTCGTCAATTATAGGTATCGGGTAACGATCTTTTATTGTCACTTGATTAGGCGCCCGATAATCTAAGCAAAAGTGCCAGCTCTCATCCTTCTTAACTAGTAGCGCTGGACTTGAATAAGGGCTCGTGGAAGATTGAATAATTCCTGCTGTAATCATTTCCTTGACCATCTTCTCGATCTCATTTTTTTTGATAGTGTGGGTAACGATAGGGTTTAACATTAATTGGCGACATTCCTATTTCCAAGTTAATTAGATGGTCGATATCCCTTTTAGGAGGTAGTTCTATGATAGGTTGGAATACCTTTTGATGATTCCTTGGCACTCATTGGACCATTTCCGAAACTACCCATTTGTCACTAGTAATTTCTCCAAGAAGCTCCATCTGACATAATTCCACAATCAGCCCCACTCTTTGTTGTATTGCCTTAGTCATGGTCTTCAACGAAACTCCTGTCTTGCATAAACTGGGGTCCCCTTTTAGCACCACTCGAGAACCATCAACACAAAATTCCTTGCACTAGGTTAGTCCAATTCACCTCCATATTCCCAATACTTCCCAGCCATTTCATACTGAGAATTATATTAGTCTAGCCTAATTGTAAAGGCAAAAAATCCTCAATAATTGTTATTCCTTGAACCTCAATCCTTACTCCCTTGCAAATGCCCCTCCCTTTAATTGTTATACCATTACACATAATTACCCTGTAATTGTAAGTGGAAATGAGGGGTACTTGTAGTTCTTCAATGATCTCTAAAGATAGGAAATTATGGGGAGCTCCACAATTGACCATCACTGTCACGTCTCTCCCAGCCAACGTCCCTCTCATCTTCATGGTGCCTCATGTGGTCA
>JAOTIZ010000201.1:12011114-12033396 GCA_027123425.1 Erythroxylum panamense | reverse complement strand
TAGGTAGAGGACGTAGGTCTTAGCACCGAACCTCTATAAAAACAGTGTTTGCTCTTCTTCCCTACTCTTTTCATTTATATTTGATTATATTGTTTGTGTGTGAATTAACTTCTGATTTTATTGTAGAATTACAAAAAGCTTAAAAGATCTATTTAACCCCCCTTCTAGATCGCTTACAACTTGATCTTTGTTTATCATCCCTCTTTAGCCAGACGTATGGACTTGATCTTTGTTTATCATCCCTCTTTTCATCCTTCTCACAATTTGGATTACAATCTCATAGTCATGTGTTTATCTCTAGAGGGGAAATCGACAAGTGACGAGGAACTAGTGGAGATCTGATAGTTTTGACTGAGTTGGTTCAGCCGATTTGGTATTTTAGCTTCCTCTTTGTTGCTTTTTCTGTATTGTATTTCCTCTGCATCTCTTTCTTATAAATATGTTTACATTCCGAGCGTAACTTCAAGTTATACATTCAGTGAAGTCACGATAGTAGTGTTGCATGTCCGATTGAAGTTTCGAAATAGAATAAGCTCTCTAAATTTATAGAGGATCTCATATACGAGAACCTCTTTGGGTGAGTTAGTTCCACCAAACTTTGTTAAAGGATAATGAGTGGGCATTTTGTTCTACTAACTAAATCCACGTTTTATTCCTCATAACAAGCTTTTTTTCTATTAAAAAAACAGGAACATTAATCGAGTTTATTTTTCAAACAAAAAATTATTAGTAAAAAATAAAAATCATATATTTAAAATAAGACAATATATATATTTATATATATAAGAATAAGTGGATAATAATATGAAAATAAAGATAAGATATCTACAACAATTTAGACACTAACATTAAAAAGATAAACTATAAATTTATAACGAATTTAAATCAACTTTAAATGTTGTTTTTTTAATAAATATACAGTAAATTTAAAATGAGTTAAACATAAATTTATTTAAATTAGATTGATTTTTAAATAACTAATTTTACAACATTTATACCATATATATATATTAACTAGTAAGGAATTGTATTTTCTTCACTATAATATTTTGTACATTAACATTTTAAATAATAGTATATTAAAAATTAAATATATCTTGATATTTTCACTTCTTAGGCATATATATATGCATATATATTAACTATGGTTGCTTTATATCCTCTTTTCCTACCAATCATAACGAAATAAGATTTTTTTAAGTTATGTCCTCCTAAATTATTTTATATATAAATAACTAATATTAATCAGTTAATTTTAATAAATATTTTTAATAAATAATTGATGTTAAAATTAATTAAATCAACTAATATAATTTGTTATCAACTAATCGCTGATGTAATTATTGACAGGTCATTTTTTATATTACATTAGGTATCCTGGCTTAGTCAGATTAATCTTAAGCCCCTACGATCCAACCCCAAAAACTTAAAGGATGTAAATCTAGAACCCCAAGATCCCTTATGTTCCTATTTAGCTTACCAATTCTAGTTTCAACCAGTTTGTCGTCTTCTTGCTTTTCTTCTTTTTGTATTTTTACTGTGTGTAACCGAATTTTATTCTTTTATTTATGAGAGTTGTCTCCAAGTCCAAGCTATGCACCCTCCCTAACCTACCAACCAGTGTAGATAGGGTTTGGGGCTCCATACGTGAAGTTGAACATACGAGACTGCTATTATTTATCTCCAAAGTAGCCGCCGTTACCTTACCATTTCTTTAGCATTATTTTATTACACATCTGTGTTAGAAAGTCTATTTCATATCTAAGTTCTTCTTGCTAACATTTAAAGATAGTAGTCTATCTTTCTGAATGATGGTATTATGCGCATTGTTTAATGATTAAGCTCAAAACTTATATGCCTCACAACTTATCACAACATGTTATTAAATAATCAAAACCCTTGAGTATTAAAGGTGTAAACCCAAACTTCATTAGCAATTAACATGAATCATGAAACCCAGGTTTTTAAATCAGATTTTTCTCATATATTACGATGTTTAAAACGTAAGTTTAATTGAGAAATTTATCTTAAATAATGAAAATATTTTACTCCTATAGATAAAAAATCTATTATTGGCTTATCAAAATGATAATCTTCATATATCAAATTGGTAATAATCCATTTTAACAAGCATGAACTCAATATTGATATGTTCATCTTGAAATGTGAGCTGTTTAATGATTTGTTAATTCTATTTCTTCGAATCTTGGAGCTAATAATATAAGGATAATCACTCACTTTTTTGTTCTAAAATTTTTAGAACACAATTCTATTGTCTCATATATGTAAGCCTAGATCATTAACTTCTTTTTAAGTTACATATTCTGCTAAACATGTATATCGACCCCATTAATATTAAGGTGTAGATACTGATTCTAATACTTTATATAAAAGCATAAAAAACAAATATTGAGAATTTACCCCAAAAAAACAAATATTGAGAAACTTAATATATATCTAACGTGGAGTATTATTTAAACCTTATATGTTTTTGTTTAATTTGAAAATGAAGTAGCTTATATTAGAAAATACAGATTTCAAGTTAGTCCAGATTTTTATTTTGAAAAAAAAAGATATGTACATTTGATGCGATTACAAAGCAAAATGGGCTGTTGCAATAACGATCACATTGAAGGAATTCTAGATAAAAATTGGTAGAATGACTTTGATGACCTCTTAGCTTCGATTAAACTATTTAACAACTAATCTAACTTATTAGCATTTTATATTACTATATGAATTCTTATTATTTCAAAAAGTATTTGTATCCTCTATTTGGACCTCGTTGTAATTGAATCATTTTAGACTTCATTATTAGATGTAATTTCATGTCTATTACATGGCTTCATAGAAAATTTATATTTACTATTTTAGTGAATTAAGAAATAAAATACCTTCTTATTCTTATAGATCTTCTAACATACTTTTTATATTCTAATTTCAAGATAACAGGCTTCAATTGACATGTTCTTCGTGAAGTGTACGATTTAAAATGGTTGTTTTCTCTTAACAATCTATTATGTTAAAAAGCAACGAGTTGGTATAACTTTAAACTTTTACTTTATTGAGCAACGAGGGACTCAGATAAATATGAGTGAAGCTTCGATCTTATCAAACTCAATTCATCTCCCTTCATCTCTTTCTTTAGGATAATTTTCATCTCATCTTAAAAAATATCTTTTTAACAAAATAAAAAACCTTGTAGAAATTACCCAGTTACCTGAAGACACTAAATCTATGATACTCAGCTACCTTTATTAAGCTCGTATATTTTATATCATAAATCCAAATCTTTTGCAAAGAGTATTCACTCTTTAATATCCACACATAGACCTCAACTTAAAGAATTGATCCAAGGATCTAGATTGAACCAATGTGGCCTAAAATCCATTTCTACAGAACAATATGTAACTCTAGAGTTTTCCTTTGAGCTAATCTTATCATGGCTAGATTAGGGTTGCACACATATCCATATAGGTGTTATTCGAATGGTCTTAATACTACATGGAAGAAAAGGAATACTAACAACTAGAATTTCTTTCCTTTATACAACATGTACATCTTAGTAGAATGCTTTGATAGGCAATCTCTTGACCACTCGTAATAATAGAAGTGTCATCATGGTCTTAGCTCTAGACCTTAACATTAAACTTGATGATCCAACTCTACCCACAAGACTAAAAGTCCAAACTTAAATTGATGAAGTTGATCAAGAACCCAATGCTATCATGGCCATACTTTATCATCAGATCATTTATAGATTGAAAAATCGTACTTTATATCTAAACTTTCCAAACTCGACACGGGATGTCCTTTATATGATGGCAAACAGGTCTCAGAATGAGACAACAATCATCTAGATTCCACGACAATTGTCATCACAACAACTGGCAGAGTTAATGCTTATGAAGTGGATCATAAATTAAGAAAAAGAGTTTCATACTCCTCATCAATGCTCCATTCACACAACCACTCCTCCAATCTTATGAAGTCTAAAGTATGGAACAGTGAAATGCGTTTTTAGCAAGCCTAGAGAAGAACATCCATAATCATTTAGAGCCTCTTCTAGACTAATAATGATGATTAGTCTAGCCTTTTCTCATGAAGAAGGTATTAGTGTCCCTCCAATTCATGTTGCCCACCTCGATGGACATGAGGTGTATGTCAGCCATGTTAATGGCCATTTTATCTGAGATGTTGATCCATCTCTGGGTGATTTAGACTATGACTGTTGGATGGATAACAATTCTGAAAGTGAAGACAAAGTTGATGTCCCTTGATGGAGAGAAGAGCTGAGTAGAAAGTCAAAATCTTCATGCCAGCTACAAAAGAAAATCCAACCCAAGTATGATGATGATGATGACTTGAAACCTTGGGTTGTTCATAGGAATCTTAAGCCTAGACCAAAGACCCGCTTTAAACTATTGAGTGCATTTGGAAAACAACACTTGATCTAACCAAGATGCTCTGTACCAATAATTCCTTCAATCTTTAAGGAAATCCCCAAATCATTGCCTTGTATGATGATAAGATCATACGAGAAAGATTTTCGACCTTTGGAAACCTAGATTAGTAAAACCGTTAGAGTATTTATAAGGCCATACTCATGATCTATAAGTATTAGCTCACATGGCAGTCATGTACCTATCTCTCTAACAAAAGAAGTACTAAATTGACAACACAATGTTGTAGCACAAAACAATATCCTTCGTGGAATTGATTTAAAGCTTGATGGTCTATCCTATTAAACATAAGGACTAAATTCAAAGGTTGATGTTATTTCTCTTCAAGTCCAAAAATTACATCAACGATTACTCAATCAAGTTGCCTTACTTAATTTAGACTTGAAAAGATATATTGACCAACATTATTATTGACCAAAGTTCTCTAAGAAAGAAAGAGAATTCCAAAGAGTTAGAGAAAAACTCATAAGAATTGAGTAGATATGGCTAAAAACAATCTGGAGCTATATATGAACCATAATTTCTAGCCATACAGTCTACTTATAATACCCCATCCTATCCTGATGCTACTAACTATAGAAAAGTCTTCAAAATGTCATATCCATTTTTTTAACAAACCTTTACAAAACCATCCGAACCTTCCAAGCCAAATTTTCCAATAAAAGACATCTTGTCCACTTCTAAACCTTCACATACACCAGTTGTAATATCCTAGTTTGGTTATTATACTATGTAATATATTGTACATGCATTTTATAGAGTATGCTCCATTTATGGTGTACTAGATAATTTAAGCATTTAAATATGTTATTGAGGTTATAATGGAGATCATGGATAGACTAAAGATAGTTCTAGATTCGAATGAAAATTTCTCAAAAAATTTCAAAAAATCTAAAAAATTACAGAATGAGTTCGAACGAGGTTTAATAACCCTGAAATGTGCTTTGAAGATTTAGGTGATACTTTTAAATGAAATCTAAACGATTTTGGTGACATTCAGTGATTTCTAGATTCAATCCAGAAATTCTTCCAAACAACTGAAAAAGTTACTGAACAATTTCAAAATATGATGAAAAGCTCCAAAATTAGGATTAGAATCTATAGGAACTGAAACATCTCAAAATGGAGGTTGTTTGAATAGAATTTGAGTAATTTGAAATTATTAGACTAAAATGCCCTTTTCTGGAAAATAATGAGTATTGAGGATTTTAAACTCATTCGAAATTTTTTAAAGCATCCAATCAATAAGAATTGACCCTAATTAGAGTATTTCACGGTCAATTTAAAAATAAGATAGTTGTAGAATGTTTTTGAGAATTAACTCAGTTAGTTGGTCAATTAAATGCATTAAAAGGAAATTTGGTCTTTTTGAACTTATTAAGGGCAATTTGATCTTTTTACATGCTATTAGTAGATTGATGAGTCATTAAAGATGACCAATGTGGTAATGACATGTGTGTGATGAGTCATTAGTAATGAAAAATAGGAAGGCGATATGTGTAATCCATTAAATGACTATAAAAAAGCAAAACTTGAGACATTTTGCTTCATTCTTTTAACAAAAAAGTGAGAGTGGTGAGAGAGTAACCGTGAGACCAAAAACAAAGGGAAAAGAAGAGAAGCCAAAGGTGAACATCAACCAAGAAGAGAGGAAGAAAAATGTAGTCATTTTTTTTATGGAAATTGATGGTGATTTAGAGGAATCGTAAAGTATTCATCAAATACCCAAAAGATTGGAGAAAAAGTGGTAAGTTTCCTAGCTATCATTTCTAAATTTTATGGGTTTTCTTGAGTGAAATGAATGTGTTTAAGATCAATGTTGTCTTGGTATTACTTTGATGTTTCTTTGTATGGAATTAGTTGAATGTGACAAGAGAGGAACGTATAGTGGAATTTTGTCTTAGGTTAATTTGAAACAGTAACATTGTTTTGGCCATAACTCGACCTACAAACCTCCAAATTGTTTGATTCAAATTGGAGAAAAAACTTAAAACATAAAAATAAAATTCTTTAAAAGAAACCTATACCTAATTCTAAATGAATAACATTGGAAATTGGGATTGAAAATAGTAACTTAATATTATCCCTGTGTTGAAATAGCTTGTCATATTTGGTACATTGTTTCATGACTTATAAGTGGAAATGACGTCATTTTTAATGATATAAAAACTATAGACATAGAGGAACAAATGTTTAGAAGACCTCAAAACCTAATTTGAACGTTTGCTATGTGAGAATTAAGAAACAAGTAGAGGTATGGATTTTGAACATAGGTCATAACTGTGACTCATCATGCATGATTGTGATATGGTGAATTAAATTGGGTGAGATTGTGTTTTGAAGAAATTGGTAAGTTAGAAAGGGTAAAACATAGTTTTTAAGTGACTTTTGAAGTTAGATTTGAAAACGAAAAACAATAGGTTAGCTTACAGAAGTAATGAGAAATAAGATTATAGTACGAGTTACGCGATTAAATACTAATATCAAATTTGATTATACCGAATTATGGTTTTATGTCATCATTATGTACTATTTAAGGAAAAAATGGAAAATGGAAAATGGAAACTTGTATATTATAAGTTTAAGGTCGAAAAACATTTTGTAATAGTGTTTTAGAAAATTGAAATTTTGTTTTATGAAATGTTTTATTATTACTAGATTTGATGATGCACGAATAAATTGTTATACAAATACATTATCATGAGTTTTATGATTGTATGAGAATATTGTTATAAAAAGTTAACTTTTAGTAAACTAAATACACTCACTGAGCTCATTTAGCTAACCTTTATTTTTATGTTTTTAAACAGACTAACTCAGGTATGCATCCAGGTGTTATTGTAATTAGGACTCCCCTGTAGGATTAGTTGTATTGTCGGGTGCTATTGTGCTTGTGTCATTTTGATATGTACATTTGTGTAAAGAATTGATGTTTATAAAGGCTTTTAAATGAAATGCATAAATATGTTTTAGCTTTTTATTGTAGTGATCGTTGAGAATTATTTATTTGGGGTTGCTTGTGAGTTGACTTGAAGTCCAAAATTTGTAGTTGAGAAATTGGTGTGAATATATAAGTGTTTTGAAATTTTACAAGGCTTTTGAAAATTTTAGGAATATCAATATGCAACTATTGTGCTGCAAAAATTTTTAATAAAATGATTTTAAAAAATCCCTCCATTTCCAACACTTTTAACTTTGAAAATATAAAAGGTTTTTAATAGTTGAACAACTTAGCTTTACTGGAACCCTTTGGTTGAGTTAGATATCGATTGGAAGGCTACCGTGGGGTCGCTGGGAGGTCTCCATGGTACTTTCACCACCACCTTCTCCACTAAAAGAAAAACCTTCCCTAAATACAATAAAATACATATGCCCAACCAAAAATTCATAGTTACTATTCAACTAGTCCCAAATAGCTCTGATAGCCACACTAATAACCAAGACTATGATTCTTTTATAGAAAACTCAAAAAGCTCAAAATAGCTTGCATATCTCACTCAAATATCTCAAATGATGATAGTTTTTCCACACTCTTCTCATCCACACATAAAAGTTGAACATTAGGTTGACGATGTTGAGTCAATGACTGAACCAATCAGACCGCAAGCAACTCCTGTCTACAAACCTACTGCAGGTTCATGATTCACTTTTGATAATGTCCCATCAACAAAATGGAGAGGTCGACTACATGAATTCTGTGCCTAGATAGATCATCAATTGATAAGATCAGATATGTCTCTTAAAGACATCTTGATAGAATTTGTCTTAACAATGATAGGAACTTTAAGAGAATGGTTCCAAAGCCTTAGTGAATATAGGTGCATACAAGTCCTATAATTGTCAGAAGCCAGTTCTTTGTTAAGAATGACCCATAAAGAGTTCATTAGCAATTTCTAACTTATTGATAGATAAAGGAGACATGAGTACTTTGAAAGGAAGTGTTGCTTTATGAACAGAAAAGATTTACAGAAGCATTTCTAAAGAATGTATGAAAATATTATATGTTCAATGGCTTCAATGATTTCAATATTCAGTGCAAGTTCATTTCTTCCTTTCTTGATAATTTGTATCCTAAATTACAAAGAACAATTAATTCTTTTCACAGAGATATGCTTGAAATCTCTCTCGAAGAAATCTACGAATTAACTTTGGTGATATTGGACAAATTACGTAAACAACTTAAGTTCTTCAAAGTTATGCTAAAAAGTGGACCTTAACTAAAACAAGTATGTAAGAAATCGTACTTAAAGATTAAATGCAAAGACAAGGAGAAATGTATATGCAATATAAAGAAGGAGAAGCCCTTATGAAGGAAGCCATTAAGAGTTTACCCTTTTAACAAAATGAAAAAAGAGAGAATAAGATTCTTTAAGGGGTGTACTTATGACACTATAAAACCAGACTGGTGTTACTTTTATGGATAACTAGGTCATTGTGTAAAGAGGTGCCTAAAAAGTAAAAAATGATATGAAAATCCTACAGTCCATGGAAGCTATGATGCCTATAAGAGATGACGAGGACATCGAGTCCCTTTTTGAAGAATAATATAGTGAAAATGAATAGTCTTTGTTTACAATTCCTGAATGTGAATCTACTGATGATGAAGCCTTTTCTCTTGGAAAAGAAGATGACAAACCAATGTACATAATGAAAGAATGTTGTTTTAAGCTAGAGCTTAAGAAGCCAATAGTCATACAACCATATGTCAAACTTCAATTGATTCTAAAAAAATTATCACAAACCAATCCTAACTATTGGTTACATGGATACAGGCTCTTGTAGAAGTGTAATGAAACCACATATTCTTCCTACTGAAGAATGGCATCCATATGAAGAATACTTTTCTACAGCTGATGGTAAATCCTTCAAGATAGACCTTATCATGAAAAGAAGGATCAGGATAAAGTTCTTTCCAAGTTGTATCATTTGGATGAAAATGTTAAAAAGTAATCTTCTTGGTCCCAACATACTTATGGGAATGGATGTCTATTGTTAGATCTTGCAAAAGGATATTTGTTACAAACAAGATATTTGTGAGTGTTTTGAAGACCATAACATCTCTAAGTTATAAGATGTTCCTTCTGGATATAAGCATATCAAAGATCAACTCTTACACTATTGTCCGACGAGTCATGACTAATTTAACCATCCACATCCACTGTGGAAGAATTAAGAATTATATGTCCAATTGCCATTCAAAAAGAATGAGGACATTAATCCAACAAAGGTCACTCATTTGGGAATGAATCTAGATGACCTAAAGATGGCATAAGACGAATATGCTATACTTCTGAACAAGGTCTAATCGAGATGGCCAAATCACATTAGGCATGTAAATCTTTTTATTGAAAAAAGAGTAAAAAATAATAGAGAAAAAAAGAGGCTAGTTATTTGTTATAAGCCTCTAAATCATTTTCTTCAAGATGAAAAGTTTCCTCCACCAAGATAAATACGCAGGTGTTATTCCTAAAAGAAACCAAAATATTCTAAAAGTTTGATTTAAAAGGTGGATTTTGACAGTTGGGTATTGACCTAAAGAATCGACATAAAACAACATTATATATTCCTAATACCCAATACCAATGGGTAGTCATACTTTTTGGGCTAAAAGTCGCCTCATCATTGTTTCAAAGCGCTATGAATAGGGTCTATGATGGTATCCTATCAAGTGCTCTAATTTACATTAATGATACCCTACTATACTATTATTATACCCAATAAGAGCATCAAGCCTTATTACGATAATTCTTAGATATTATAAAGGAATATGGGATTATGCTCTCATCCCACAAAAATCAAATTGATTCAGCCTATAGATAATTTCTAAACATGAAATTTCATTATAGTTTCTACCATCCAGGACCTATATAGCTAGTAAACTACTAAATTTTTAAGGCACGAACCTTACCATTAAACAAATCTATCAGTTTCTAAGAATTGTAAATTACATCAGGGATTTCATCCTTCATATGTTAAAATATATCAGCCAGTTGTCAAATCTATTAAATAAAAGGTCGTCATTATGGGGTCCTGACTAGACAAAGGAAGTCAAGTAATTAAAGAAGATTAGTTAACATCTATCTCCACTAAAGATTCCTAGCATAGGAAAACAAATCTTATAGACTGATGTTAGTGAAGATTTCTTGGGAGCAATCTTAATAAAGGAAATAGAAGGAAAAAGGTTCTACTGCGGACATGTTAACGGATAATTTAGACCTTCATAAAAAGAATTATTATGTAATATATAATGAGATTCTAGCAATCAAAAGAGGTATTAAAAATCTTAACTTCCACCTTAACCCTTATCTCTTTACAGTAGAAATGGACAATACATCCTTTCCAGATATAGCAGATCAAATAAAATAATTTCTACCAAAAAGCCAACTGTTTAGCTAGAAAGATTGGTTCTCTCATTATAAAATCACATTTCACCACATCAATGATAATTAAAACATCCTAACTGATTTCCTGTCTCGACTTCAAAAATATATCGATCTTATCACTCCCTTTAGAAATATTCCTCTCCTTTTACTGGTTAACCTGCTTAGCACTATAAAGGCAAATAAATTCTTTCCTCCCATTGTAAATGGACGCACTATTGTTGACAAAATTGCTTCTCTTTCTCGGATAAGCCTTTTCTATTATTTCCACCTCTTTCTTAATGAAGTATAATTACATTGCTACCCATCCTTGTTTAACCTTCAAACACAGTATTTCTTTTTTATCAATGGCCCGCTCTACAAAAATGTATTATAGTACCTATGGTCAATCTCTACCTTCTATACATGTATATGATAGAGAAAATGAAGGTTCCCTTTTATGGACTTTCTTTGAGTGGTACCAACCATTTATGAGATGGAGGTTCCAACTCTCACAGGTTATTGAGGATCTTAGGTTATAAGAAACTTAATTAGAGAAGCAATCCACCTATTTCTTCTTTATTCTTCATCGAGCATATAACATAACACAAAACGAATCTATCTACTCTGAGAATCAGGTATATTTCCATCATACCTCAGTCAAATGGTCAAGATATAAGGAAAACATACTTAAAAACCTTTATTATATTCTTACGGGTTTGAACCATTTTCCTCAATATAAACTACCAACTGTCTCTACATCTATTGAACCTTACCTAGAAGAATACATTCTTGGTGAATCACAAATGCCAAACTTTGACATCCTAGATAACCCGATAATTTAGGTTTGGACACTGTTGGACCATCTCAAACTCAAGCCTCCTCCTTCCAAGATTTGTACCTAAATATTGTTGGACCATCTCAGAATTAAGCCTCCTCTTTTTAGGATGCCCAAGATCTAGATGATGACATTCCTATTATAGATGAAGAGGAGCTCACTAAGTTTTATTTCAATATTTACACAAAAAGGAAGTGAGCCCTAATAAAAGATTGCAAACAACTAGTAATGATACTAATAGTACAAGTGGAGAAGCTTCCCCATCAAATATTCTATCGTGGCAAGTATTCCTCTTATTATTGTGGGTCACTCTATTTAATATTTTTTCTTTATATTTAGGTTTCTTTTGTCATGTGACATCATTCTTATCTATTTACTATATGATGTGACATCATTTTTATCTATAATAGTTAGCGTGATATTATTCTTATCTAGAATAGTTGATGTGGCATTGTTCTTTTCTGTTTACAGTGTGAAGTGAATTTGATCTTATTTAGATATATTTGTCTTTTTTGTACTCTCTTTACCTATTTAAGCAAAGGAACTCTTCTATTGTAACTAAGTTCAGTTTTATCAATAAAAGTTATCAATTTTCATATGACTTATCTATAAATATCTCTCTTCCCTGAATGTTTGAGTCCTCTATAAGTTTACTTCTACCACACAAAGATACAAGTATACTCTACACTTATCTTTCTATAAGGATCATGTGCATAAAAAAGTATTGGAATTATGATCATATTTAAGTTATAAGTTATACGGGGAGGATTGATTAACTTAGATCCCTAAGAGGCAAGCCCTGATATTTGATGCCTATTAAAGAGAAAGGGCTTGTGTCTCAGTTAGTATACCTGGGGTCTTAGCCTCAGTCTTCTTTTTTTTATCTTATATCTCTTATAGAGTTTTGTTCTATCATAGAGCCGTTGGTTTGTTTCTATCCCCATAACCCTCTAGCTAGGTTCCCAAATGGTATCACTTTAATCAAAATGTTTGTCGATGTTGGTTTATATCATACAACTAATTAGTTAGTTGTATCTTATGATATAAATATTTAAAAGAATTATTTATCTTATACATGTTCGTTTAATTAACTAATGTGTAAGATAAAGCCTATAAGATAAATACATTATAAATGAAATTATGAAGAGATCATAGTTATGAGATTTATATTACATTTACTATTATCCCTAAATTATTTTTATTTATTTATTTTTATTAAGACTAGATATTGATAGAGTATAAAAGGATTAACACATGTTATGCTTCTTTTTTTATAAATAAAGTAGTTGATATTATAGACTAAAGTATGAAAATATTTCAACAAACATGTGTGTATTAACTCACTCCATATGAGAATTCCTTTCAGAATATTACTTTTATATCTATAGAGATTATCATTATCATTATAGTATAAGTGATCTTTTAACTTAAGATTTCTAAAATATTTCATATATGAATTTTTATGTTTTTATATTACTTATGACTTAACATTTTCAGAGGTAGTTCAATTGGTAGCCATTAGGTATAACACAAATTATATAGAGGTAGTTGAGAGATCAATATAGTATTTATCATTATAAAGTGGTTAGAGAGAATGTCCTATCATTCTTGATTAATAGTAATTTGGAAAATCTTTAATCAAAGTGAAATGACAATTTAAAAATATTTTTAAATTTTATTAATATAATTAATTACTAGTGATGAAAGATTAATATGATTGAACTTAAATAGGGTTGACATTAATTCTACATTCCATATCTAATAGTAACATTATATGATAAATTGAATTAAATTATACGAAAAAATCACATATAAAAAAGTTAATCAAAATCATTTTGATGTTAATAATATTTGGATAGTAATGACGCGTTGTTAAGTACCAATCTTTATCTATTAATATAAATTATTTAATTAAATATAAATTTAAATATACTAATCTATTTAACCTTAAACATGATTCAAAGTTATAATTTATAATCATTATTAACGCGTTTATAAATTTAGTGAGTCATACACAAAGAATCATCGAAAAGAGAAAAATATATTTTAAGTAAGCTAAAATTGATTGTAATATTTTAGAAACTTTAGGATTGAGTATGAGATATTATATTTTATTTAGACTTAATTAGTATTTAGTTATAATTAATTATACTTCTATTTAATTATAATTAATTATAGTTCTAATTAAAGTTTAATTGAGTTGTGGGTGACAATTCTTACATAAAAGAATCCATACACATGTAGTATTATTTATACTTTAGTAAGAAGTGTCATATAAATATCTCTAATGGGGTATTTGGTTGACTGGAATCATTTTGATGTTAATAATATTTGGATAGTAATGATGCGTTGCTAAGTACTAATCTTTATCTATTGATATAAATTATTTAGTTAAATATAAATTTAAATATTCTAATCTATTTAATCTTAAACATGATTTAAGGTTATAATTTATATTCATTATTAACACGTTTATAAGTTTAGTGAGTCATACACAAAAAATGGTCGAAAAGAGAAAAATATATTTTAAGTAAGCTAAAACTGATTGTAATATTTGAGAAACTTTGGGATTGAATATGACATATTAAATTTTATTTAGACTTAATTAGTATTTAGTTATAATTAATTATAATTCTATTTAATTATAATTAATTATAGTTTTAATTAAAGTTTAATTGAGTTGTGGGTGATAATTCTTACATAAAAGAATCCATACATATGTAGTAGATTATTTATACTTTAGTAAGAAGTGTCATATAAATATCTCTATTGAGGTGTTTGGTTGACTGGAATCACTATTACATTCCTGATCTATTCTTGGATTGGTTATTCCCTTGTTTGATTAAAGAAAACATAAAATATATAATCTAAGGGTTTACTTATTCCTTGAGTTTGAGGAATAAGTAAACTCATCATTCCCCTTATTTTTATCTATTCTAAGTGAATTGGAAATAAAAATGAGGACTTGTTAGACAAAAATATCCTTAAGGAATCTACATAATTACTTAGTTATAAAAATATAATTATAAGAATAATAATATAATTATTATTATTATATAAAAATAAAAATAAAATAAAATGGTAGCAACAATGATGATGATGATGATGATGATGATGATGATGATAATAATAGTAATAATAATAATAATGATGATGATGATGATGATGATGATGATGATGATGATGATGATAATAATAGTAATAATGATGATGATGATGATGATGATGATAAATGAATAACTAACAAAATGAATATTTTGATTTTGTTAGTTATTCATTTATCATTCCAAATTTATGTTTTAAAACCAAATATTGGTATTATACCATTACTAAAAATTCTTAAGAATAAATCAAATTATATTTTTCATTTATGCTATTCCTAAAGAATCATTATTTTATTCTTATTTTTGCTGGTGAACCAAATGCCCTGTACTAGAATAAATAACTCTACGGAAATTTTAACGTAACATTAAAAGCTTATAAAAGAAAAACTAATCCATTAGCGAAATGGAAAAATTAGAATGTCAACCTGAAAGATGGGAACCCTTTCAAAAAAATTGTTAAATTATAGTTACTTGTCAAATGAGTGAGTTCCATATAATAAATAAAAGTCCCTTTAGTAGAATGAAAAGAAGAGAAAAGGAAAGAGAATATGAAGGTACCAACAAAATGAATGTTAGTGGCTTCCTTCTGGATCCTAGCTAGATGGGTTCATATTTAGTACGTTGGAAGCAAATTATCAATTAGACTAATTATCAGGTAAATTGAAATCCACTCCTGAGATGTATACACAATCGTAAATAAGTAAAACATTTTGTAAGCATCTATGAAGTGGCACATCAACAGCACAATCTTGGAAGAATCTTACCGCTTCGATAGGTAACAACTTGAACCTACCAACATCCATATTTTGGTCTCATTTACACTTATGTTGATTACTCATGCTTGTATTTATAATGGCTTATTTCTTTTCACTAATCTCTTTTTGAATTGGATAAATGATATCACTTTTACGGTGCCCATAATACAAAAGAAAAGTAGTATATTTCATTCTCTTACCTCTCTTATTAATTTAAGTCAAATTATAAATTATATAAACCTAATTCCTTACAAATTACTTATATATAAGATGATAAGAAAAGCTATGCTAACTAGTCATTAGTTTAACCCTATCATTAATATTCCTTTATAACCTTACATAAAAATCATACTACACTTAATAAACCTGTTGAATTAAGTCTTTCATGTCTCTATTTGATCCAATTTTAATAAAAGACTAATTAATTGTAGTTTATATACACAAAAATGTATACTCACTTATTTGGACAAAACAATAAGGATTTAGTACTTTCTTTGAAAATGATTCGATTGGGTCAAGTAACAAATTTGTTAAGTTTGCGTGTAATTTTGAAAAACATCTCATCTTAAAGAATTCAATCAAATGAATAATAAATATTAGATTATGGTAGTTAATATATTGTAATCAATATACTACTCTTTATAATTATATGCATACGCAATTCACTAACTACTCCCTTTGATGTAGTGTTAGTGTGGTGTGATTTGTATTTACAATAACAATAACAATAACAACAACAACAACAATCTAGTGAAAGTCCAAAGTCTAGAGAAGTTTAGAAAAACACAGCCTTACATAAAATCATGAACCATGTATAACCATATCAGTCTAGTCTTAAATTAAGACATCAATCTCCAAACAAGACTTATATAAAAGAAACCATTAATCTTATATAGAGATCAATTGCCAAAAATGGCTTGTTCTTTAAAGAGTCACGGACCATAAAGATCAATCATGAAATAAACTATTCACTTTTATAAAGAATTCACATCACAACTTGAAAATAAAAGAATTCTATGTACACAAGTTCAATAAGATAACATCATGAATGTATTTTACAAATCACACTATAATTAAAAAATGAAAATTTTGTAACTTTATTAATCTTAAGTACTATAACATGTAACACAAAAGTTACAAACTCTCACTATATCAAAATATCTAAGACAACATAACACTTACATTGTTTAATGTTTATGAAAATCTATAGGCCTAAGCCCCTTAATAAATATGTTTACTATCATGTCTATAATGATAATATATTTCAAAAATATATCACCATCATCAACCCATCCTCAAATCTTAAAGCGCTTAAACTCAATATACTTAACTTGTCTAGAGATTTTTATATTATTGAAAAATAACAAAATAAATAAGTTGTCATAATGAATCCTAATGGACCTACAAATGAAATAAATAAATCATAATGTTCAACCACTTGGCATGCACTCCTCCTTTAAAACAATTTATAATCTTAGCTTTCATTGATGAAGTCATCATGACAAACTAGTTAAAACTATTCTAAAACATAACTTATTTAGCTAACATAAAAATGTAAGATGATGTAGATTTCTTTTTATTAAAAAAATATTAAACCAACAAATGATTCAAACTAGGCTTCTACTTATCCATTATTCAAATGGAGTTTTGGGAAATGGAATATTATGAACATAATTTAGGATATAAAGTGTTGTCTTTAATTTATCTCTCAACATATACTTAGGAAGCTTTAATCTTGCCATCATGCTCCTCACTATATGCTTTAGTGTGCGACTGGACATCTCTACTACTATAATTTTCTTAGTTGTATTATGCATGGTATATACTATGTAACTATATGAAAAACTCTCTAGAAACTCAATAAAATAACTTATCTCTTGACCTAAATCTCTATGTCTACCATAATAATCTATGCCAAAGTGTGATATGACAATCTTAATATGTCTATTCAATTACTTCTCAACCTCTACGTTAAATATTTTGATCTTCTATAAGGCCTCATAATTATTACCAATGTAATACAAGAAATCATATTGAGTGTAATCATTAATGAAAGTTATAAAAAAATTTCTATCGATAATGCGATCAAAAGATCCACTACTATCATATGAATAATCTAAAAAACCTCGTTATTAATAATAGTAGCTTTTTTCATACTTTTTTAGTGAATTTCTAATACAATCTCTATAGCCACTAACAATATCATCATAAACCAAATTAGGGAGGATTTCCTTGAACAATCACTAAACTATTCCCTTAAATGACCATATATCTTATATCATAAAGTGAAAGACTTTTCCTTGATTAATCTCCTTTTAATTCCCTATTTTTCAATATTGATAACCAATTTCATTATGATATTTTAAATCCAAATAATAAAAATCATCATTTAATAAACATTCACCAATTAAAATTGAATGAAGGGATGATAAAATATTTTTATTACTAAAAATAAAATTATATCCAACATCATATAGTTTAGAAATTGAAATTAAATTATGTTGCAAGATGCCACATTCACCATTTTATTTAACAGTATACTACTATCTAATATAAATTGTATCTCTATATCTCCTATGTACTCTACATCTACTATAGTTCCACCATCCATAAACATATTCATTGACTACTACTTGACTCTTTTTGTTCCTCATTACTTATAATGTAATAGAAATATGAATAGAAGAATAATATCCAACTACCAACTATTTGGTGCTATATTTATTAAACACGACTACAAGAAAACTAAAACCTCAAAGTCACCTAGTTTGCTTTCCTTCTTTAAAAAAAGCCTTATACTTATGACATACCTTTCAAACACCAAATTTGTTTTATCATTATTCTTAGAAACATATTAAGATTACAATATTTGTACCTTCCCAATATTGTAAATGTCTACAAAGAATTAAATTCAAATGAAAAAGAATTTAATACTTGTTGGATCAAAAAAGAATATGATAATGGGACCTAAATCCTATTTAGCCTATTAGTTATGTTCTGCATCCTGAGCATGTAAGCTCTAATCCTTAAGGCTCCATCATGCTTCAGTTAAGTCAAACTATCTATAAGTTGTCTATTGGGCACCGTTTCTGGAACCTAACTTTTGAAATCATAAGACGTGAGCTTATTCTATTGAAGTCTCCTTAACCATCATCGATTCCTCTTCTTGTTTTGATACCATAACTGTTGCAGTCCCAGTTGCGGAACCCAAACCTGGAGAATCATGATAATGAGAAAAATTTTCCTATAGGATTATTTCCGTAAACCCTTATTAGGCATTATCCCACAAGGGTGGCGTGCTCCTGACAATCAAACATTAAAAAAACTTATTACTTCAACTCAACCATATTAAGAGGAAGTCAATATGAACATACATAACCGAACTACTTCAATCTATCATTTCATTTCTAAAGCAACAAAGTTCGAAAAACTTTATTTACATAACAAAAACCATACCATTGGCTTATTAAAAAAAATACAAAAATAGCAAATTTGCGAAAATTCCCTTAGGCTCTTGGTCACTTGATCTCTTAGCTATCACCTGAAGATGGAATAGAAAGGGGGTGAGCTTGACAGCTCCAGGGTAATAATTTATAACAAAAAAATAAGCAAAACCTTTGAAATCATTTTACTTATCATAGAAAATTTTCATTGAGTTCATAAAACACATGTTTTCTAAGCTTTCAGCCAAAATCCACAAGTTACAAAATATGAATGCATCAAACTTGTTAACATAACATAAGCACATAAGCACATCAGAATGGTTTGGGTATATCTATAAACATGACGCACTACACATTTTCACATAATGGTCCTGTGTAGTCATAAACTTGAGGGAGTTTATGAAGGAGCTTTGTGCCACTAGCGGGCAAGCGAAAGAAGCCTTTAACTTGATCAACATGCACGTGACATTCTTGAGCGACTACCACAAACCCACATAGTACATATTTCATAACTTGTAAACTTATTGCCCAAAATGGCATGTTTTGAAAACTTGCTTTTCATATACTTGATATATTTTGAAAATCATTCTCGAAAATAGATTTCATAAACATTTATCTTTTCAAAGAGAAAATCCTTTTTAGAGTCTTTTCATCAATCATCAACACAATTAATGTAGCAAACATATAACAATTTCACAATTCATTCAAGAAGCAATAAATGCAACACTTATGATGCAATTTAAATCATTCAACTTACTTGATTCAAAGAAAAACAT
This sequence comes from Erythroxylum panamense, assembly GCA_027123425.1. NCBI lineage: Eukaryota > Viridiplantae > Streptophyta > Magnoliopsida > Malpighiales > Erythroxylaceae > Erythroxylum > Erythroxylum panamense. The sequence continues at coordinate 12,013,658 of JAOTIZ010000201.1, read as the reverse complement.
TTAGTGGCTCATTTACTCTATTATAAACATGTACTCACCTTAATTTCCTTGCTTATAGCCTTGCTCAAAAATGCCTCTTCTCTTGTTCCTTTTACCTCTTTTGATCCTTTTATACAATAACAAAAATCTCACTCAGTAGGGTTTACAATTGAAAATCCCTCAAGCACAATCACTAAAATTGGTTCTAGAATACTTAAATCCAAGCATTTTCTAAACTCCATGAACTAAAATCCATCCAAAAATCTAAAAATTTTAAAATGATCTTACATTCATTCTTCACCAAATGAAGGGATCCTTAACTCAAAGGAAAGCTCTTCTCTTCCTCTAGTTATTTCCCTTATTGAATATCCTCAAAATCTCTCTTGAAGGCTAACATAATTGAAACCCTAGCTTGTTTTCTCTTCTTTCTCTCCTTCTCTTCTTCTCTTTGTATTTCTCTCTCTTCTTCATGACACTCACTCTTTTTCTCTTCAATTTTTGTTCTTCTCTCTTCTTAAAATGCAAGACAACACTTCTTCTTCCAATTATGCCCTTATGATTAAGAAAAATCCCATTTGCCCTACCATTTATGTCTTATGTCTTTTATATTTAAATGTCCTGCCAAAAGTACCCTTGAACATTCTGATATAACACTTTTTTCTAGAAAATGTTCCTCATTTTTTTAAGTTTCTAATGACACCAAAATCAATCCATTTGGTTCAAAACTCTAAAAGAATTGCCCCAAATATTTTCGGACTGCTTTTAATTCCTCCAAGAAATTGAAAGTTTTAGAGTCTGAATTAGATTTCGATTTCTTCATATCACTTGTAGGATGTATCTGGTTTATCTTGAAATAAGAAGCATCTTATTTGGAGCTATACTGATGAAGACATCATCAAAATACCGAAGTATGTTCAGTAAAACATCCCATTCATACTCTTCCAATCGATACCCTTACTTTGATTCAATCTATCTTTTTCATATTCGCACCAAATACTATCAAATTCTATGGAGGGACAGAAAAATATGTTAAGAAACTATTGGTTCAAGAATCACTTCATTTGGAGGTCGGATAACAAAGTTTTGTCTAAAAGAATCAAATATGATTTTTCCCTCAATCATATTGAACCTATCTCGGGACAAATGGCATAAATATCTCTATAGATGTCAGATTAAGATCATCTTAGGATGGTTTTAAAGAAGATTTTGAGATCTACAATTTTTTTGAATTGCTTGAAAACAAATTCTATCATATGAAGGGTTAAAAATAAACTAGACGATAGGATCGGACAAAACCAAACGAAAAAGCAGACGAATTGGGAAAATTGTCATAACTTTCCTTATAGATATCGGATTAGGGTGTTCTTTGAATGGTTCGAAAGAGGACTTCAAGATTTACAACTTTCATGAAGATTTGAAGACATATTTTATCATCTAAAGTGTTGGATCCTGATTCCGGAACCCAACTACATATCAACTTAACACTCATGACCCCACTGCTTAAACTGAAAATAAGCAACCTTAAATCGAATCCGAAACGGAACGAAAAACAATGAATCGGATCATATAGCGAAGCAAACACATGAATCGGAAACGAATTCCAAAGCGAATGAAATGAAACAAATACGAAGCTAATAGGATCGAATACAAATGTAAATCGGATACGAATGCGAAACAAACGGATCAAATCGAAACAAATAAAACCGAAACCGACATCCGATACAAATATCTTATTCATAGCGTTGGAAACCTTGGACTAACCAATCCGAAATCGGTATAAATTTTTTTTCTTGCTTTCTTATTAATGCTTTTCGTCTATCATACTTGGAAACTTATCCTTAAACTCATACTTATCTCAAATTACTTAATTCTTCTTATTCATCATATGTTTATTCTTTACCATAACAATCTCATACTCATGCCAATAAGCCCTTAAACTTGTACACTAATACATGTATCCATAAGCTACTCTATGAAAAACGGGCAGCATAACGGCTGCACAAGAACAAAGCCCAAACCTGCAAATAGAAAAACTCACTTCTATAACTTTCAACCAATCACACATATATCATCATCTACCGGACCCTCCGTCCGGGATCTCAGCAAACGCAAACCTATTTCTAATTCTTTTCCCAGTCATTTTTCATATCCAATTCATATTCATCACATTCAAACTCATAACAATTTCCATTAATTCATATACAAATCTATGCTTCCATCAAACCCACAACCAATTGTATTTGTAAATCATCACAAAATCATATCCCAACTTTAACCACATTTATCCATATCTATAAATATATCTATCCCAAGTACATTTCTAATTCAATTCCATTTGTATACAAATCCAATATACACCATCCATAGTCAAATACAATTCTAAACCCATAAACCAAGTTCTTATACAATATCATAATCCAAAATACATTATGGACCAAATGTTTACAATACTCTAATGGTATTCCAAACCATAGACCAAAATCAATATTCTTAAACCAAATACACAAAGTACAAAACATGTACAAATACTGATGTCTTGACGTCTTTCATCCGATCTCCTGCTCG
>JAOTIZ010000201.1:11875514-11891451 GCA_027123425.1 Erythroxylum panamense | reverse complement strand
CATGAACTATAATTTATTTATGGATGATATTGAGTTGAAATGGAGTTAGAATAATGGGGAAAAGATGAATAATTGAGCTAGAAGTGATAGATTAAGCATTTGGTGTTGAGTGTGATAAGTTAAGAGCTAGAAATATGGAAAAATGTAGCAAGAAAATGTTCATTGTGTATGCTTCAATCTTTTACCTATAACTTTTTCTATAGTTATCCAAATAAGATGATTCTTAATTTGGGTTAAAATAGAGACGTATAGTTACATTTTTTATGCAGAAGTTGAATTCAAATTCCATCTAGCAAAGTCTCAAAATCTGACCTGAAGTTGAAAAACTGGGTATGCGTCTATGAAAGTTCACTGCGACAAACTCCTTGCTTTGCCACAGGAAACTTGAAGGATTTAGCTAGGATTTCTTTCAGGTAAAGTTCGCCGCGACCAACTCTAGGTTTCTCCAAGGCGAACTTGTAAAAATTTCATAAGAATTCCTCTCGGGAGGAGTTCGCCATGGCAAACTTCTGGAACTCGTATCGAACTTTTCTCTACACTGAACATGTTTCCGTATTTTGAGCATATCTCATTCGGTAGCAATCCAAATGGAATGATTTTTTATTTTGAGTAAACCAGAGACATAGAGATACAAATTGTATGAAGTAATAAAATTCTAATTCGGTCTCTAAGAATTTCAGTTTCTGGGTGGAAGTTGAGTATAGGGTACTGTCTCAGTATAAGAACAGTCCGAAATTATTTGGAGAATAGCTTTCAAAATACTGAACCAAATCGAATGATTTTGGTGTCTTTAGAAACTTAAGACAATGAGGAACATTTTTCTAGAAGAAAGTTTGCCAAATTACTTCATTTGCATTGTCTAATTGATCACAGAAAATAGACCCGAAGGTTTGGGAATTTGGTGAAATTTATAAGAAGAAAGGAAAGTTTGGATAATGTGTGATCTTGTAATGTTAGAATAACATTAGTGAATGAATTATTGATATCAAAGTACCAAAGGTATGAGTTCGTTTAGCATTATTATACAACGTGAATATAATTGATATGAATGTGATTTGCTTATGTTGATGTCAGACAATGAAGGTCTAGGACTTGATGCATAAATGTGAATTTAAAGTGCTACTTATATGTGAATGAGAAGAAACAAGTGTTTCTCAACATTTATGTTAAATGATGGACCATGGTCTGATGATAAATATATTCTGAATGTGAATGTGTATATGAATAAGAAAAGTGATTCTCAATTTAATTGTTGAATGCCGGACCAAGGTCTGATGATGAATATGAAAGTGACTAATTGAAAATATATGAATGTGAGGCATTCCATTACATGAATGCATGAAACATAAAGGTAGCTGTGACTAGAGTAGCTACAGAAAAAGAGCTTAAAGCTCATACTGTGAAAAAGAGCTTCAAGCTCAGAAAGTGTATAAGAGTCAAAGGCTCACTATGTAAAATGAGCCCGATATCCCCGATGGATACAGGACAGTTATCAATGAGCTTGCTATACATAATGGATACGGGACAGTTATAGGCACTCAGTCACAACAAAGTAATAAATGAAAGTGAGTTTCAAATGCATTGCATATAAAATTGATATGTATGTTTCAAATGAACAAACTGAACTGTGTGACTGCTCTAAATGCGAATTATGAAATCATTGATCAAAATGATACGTGATGCTATTTAATTATGATTGAAATGATGTGAATTAAGTGATTGCATAATCTATATGTGTTTTGTGATTAAGTGAGCTATCGAGGACGGTCACTCACTGAGTTCGTAAAACTCACCCAAAATTTGCAATATTTTTCAGGCTCAGAAGAATTGCCCCGCTGGGTAAACAGGAGTATAGCCACTGCATTCAAGTAAGAGATAGAGGTCGAGATCAGTTTGCGTCTGCATTTGTATTTTCTTATTTTTGTATCAAATTGAGTCTTCCGCAAATTATTTTAAGATGTATATTTAAATATTCTTCTTTGTAATAACTTCCCAAAGTGGAAAGATTTGTAAATGAGAATGATTTTGAGTGTAATAATAATAATAAATGTGATTTTGATGTTATGAAAGAAAAGAATGGGCTCAAAATTGATTATTGATTTATACGTACACGTACAAAAATTGTTTTTGAAAAAAATTGTACTGAGTTTTTGAGAGTTTGACTATTCTAGCATGTCACCCTTGCAGGATACGTACTCGGGCATCACTCAAGATGTCGAGTATGTGTCTTGCGAGAGTAGGGTGCTACATTTATAGTCTTCGTGGGATCAACTGGTACTTACTGGTATTAGTTACAACTATATTGTGCACTTATGGTTTATTACAATATTGACTATCACAAAATGAGTCAACTAAATTTTTGGTGCCATTGTCGAGGACTTTGATACTAGTAAAGCTCGAATGTTATTACTCTAGTCATTTTTTATTTTTTCTTTTTCTTTTTCTTTTGTATTTATGTTCTTTTCTATTCTTTATTTTATTTTACCTTATTGTATTTGTTGCTTATTAATTTAATTCTTTTTTGAATTTCTCTACTTAATCTTGAGTTTGTGGTTTATTGTAAGAATTATGATTCATTGTCATAGCCACATCTCACAATGGAATAATGGAGTGGACAAGATTTTTATAGGAGCTAGAATATGTCTTCGCAATCTATATCATCACCCTATGGGAGAAAAAGGTGTTCTCACTTGTTTTCTAGAGCTCAACAGATATTCAGTCCCCGTTACGAACTTAGTGTGAGTTATCTCTAAAATCATGATTGTCGAGCACTAATTTATACTTTGGAGCAACTGAGCATGTATAATCGACTTCAAGGTGCATTATACGGGAATAAATACAATTCAGAATGGAGCAACTCACACTTACGGATGGGACAATTACACTCTAGTTAGATATTTATGACACCAAGCACCCCCAATTTACAAGCCAACTTTGGAAGATATGATGGTTAATTTCATTTAAGAATCAATCATAAAGCATCAAGAGCAAGAGGCTCAAATACAAAATTTGGTGAATCGGATGGACTAACTGGCAGACATGTTATTTGACGAGATCTAAGGAAATGTGTCTAGTCCTTTTGAAACAGACGCTAAAGAATATGGAAGGGAAATCAATTTCAAGTGTCAAGACAAGCTCGAAAGTCTTAGAGATAAATTAATGGAAGCCATTGTTGATTCAAAAGCTAACTGACATAAATTTGAGAGTAAAGAAAAGGTTAAGGTTGGCTTTATTAGTGGAGTGACATTCCAAAATAAGCTCTCAAAAGAAGAAGAAGAGGAAGCAGGTCTTAGAGATAGAAATCCTTGCTAAAATCAAAGCCTACCGATGAAAATTTGAGAGTGAAGAAAAGGAAAGGTTTGGCTTCATGAATGGAGTGAAATTTGAAGAAGAGCTTCCGAAAGAAGAAGAAGTCTCCATCCAAAAAGAGGAAGTAGAGAAATGGCAGAAGATAAATGAAGAAGCTGAGCTAGAAACCTCTATCTAGGAAAAAGAAGAAAAGTGGATAGAGGTGGTTGAGGAAAAATTGTTGGAGGAACTAAGTAAGGAAACTACTGATGAGATGTTGGTAGTGACCTTAAGTACGGACAAACTATTCGAGCCAAGCGACGTTTCAAGGAGTTTTACTATTCCCTCTTTTATTAACAATTTGTCATTAAAAAGGGAATTATTACTTGAAATTGGATTTAATAATTTGATAAATTATGTCCTTATTATCTTGCAACACGTGGCTTGTTTATAGGCTATGAAACCGCTTTGTGAAGCAAAGGGTGGAAGCAAGCTGCTGATTATTGATTTAGGATGATGTTAAACATGTAGGTTACATCGAGCTACTAACAGTAAAGAATAGTTGAATGAGAGGCAACCTATGGGTTAGTTTTAATTTTATTTCAATTGCTATATTATTTTGTTTTTACTTTCTTGTTAGTTAAGGAATTTATTATCTGTTATGTTATTTCTTTTATCTTTTTTTTATATTTTGCAAGGATGTTAGTCTCATATTGGATGGATCCAAATTCAGAAATCGTCATATTCAGGAAAGTAACAACTCAAGCCTCTCACTCATTATTCATGTTTATATTATGTACATTGAGGGATAATGTAGAATTTAAGTACAGGGATGGGTTTATTGAATTTTTAAAGTTTTTCTTTAAGCTTATTATAATCTTGATTATAATATTTTATAAACTAATATCTTGAATTATTTGAGATCTATCCATGAATACTATATGTTTTTATCAAATATTGACTTGAATTGGTGTGCAAAAGGATGATGGTCAGAATGAAATTAGTTTTCTATGTCTTTTTTTTTTTGCAATCATTGAAATATTCAAGTTGAATGAAATTGCATATTATTTACACACATATACCCAAATTTTTAATGAGCATTTAAGCCTAAGGGCACATTTTCAAAACTTTTAAAGCTTTTGTTATTCTTTTATGTATGTGTTATCATTGCATAGTAATATAATTCTAGAACTTGCTTTGTTATGCATATCAAGACCATATTTGTTAAATTAGAGGCATTAACATGATAAAGGAACCAAAAATCAACAACTTGTTTTAGCCTATCTTTTTTTATAATTAGCATACCTAGAATTGACCTTTATGAATAACTAAGCTGAGCATTGGCCTTTTTCATTGATTAAACCCACATATTAACTTTTATCCTATTTTTCTTTGAAGACCTTTTTATTGTTTTGAACCTTAAAAGTTATTTGCATTATTTACTTATTGAAACTTGAAATTTGTGAAAGGTCCAATATTTCTTAAATTGTGGTACTAAATGTTTATTTTGAAAAAGAAAGCATAAAATAAAGAAGGAAAGAAAAAATAAGGAAAAAAAAAAGAGAAGAAGAAGAAAGAAAAGAAAGAAAGAAGAAAAAATATATGATACCATTAGTTTCGTAATGAAAGGTCTTATGCATATTTGTAACAAGTCTTGAAATATATTGCATAGTAAATTTCCTACAACTCAACCTTTTTATTAGCTTAATCTGTAGCACCCACATACCCCTAGAAGGATATGCAAATACCACACAAAATAGAACTAAAACATACCAAACATTTCAAAGCACTTCCAGAAACTCAAGCAAACATACCAAAATACTCTAGAAATTCATTGAAAATAAGATAACATACTTCACATTCATACTTTGCTGAGTTATATACAGAACATATCATACATATTATACTTATCAAAATACAAGCCATAAACATAATCCATACTGTAATAAGGTTATTACAAACCATTAAACAAAATACGAACTATCTCATATTCTCATATGCAACTCAAAAACGAACTCAAATATACATCTTGTCAAAACAAAACACATCCTCCTTTGGCCACTGTGATTGTCCTAGCCTTAGATCTTCTTATCACAACTTACATGGAGGAAAAACCACTATGCTAAGCATAAAGCTTAGTGGGGAATAACTAAACAAGACATAAGTTGGCGTTGTTTATAACAGTCGCTTAACATTCACATATATTGAATTAGATCATATCTCAACAATCTTTAATTGTTCATATTATAGAGCAATTCAAACATTATGTGTCTCATAATAGAATATGATTCATTAATATAGAACAAGACATATAAATATCATAACAGAATGTTCGAGAATCAGAATAGGATATATTTCTTTCAAATCAGAATATAACTTATTTAGATCAGGATATGTCTTGTATCAAATTAGAACTTATTTTGTATCAGAACAAAACTTGTTTATAACAAAACTAAACATGTATCAGAATACAAAACAAGTTAGCCTGCTAATCGTTTTTATAGAAGTGGGTAATAGGACCAGCATAGAAGATACCTATGTTTGGTATTTGAAACAGAAGAGACTTATGTCTTTAAATCCAGGAACACCGTAGTGTCGATAATTAGGGACACTATAGTGTCAATAATTAGGGAACATCGTAGTGTCAATAATCAGGGGACACCTTAGTGTCAAGTTACAGGAGCAGTTGCAGACCCTTCTAGGCATGCCTATTTACCCAAGACTAGGACTTGACAGTTTTAAAATAAAACATGTCACATTTCAGAATTCTTATATAAAAGATATATTACTAAACATATGACTATATTCCACTTTGCTCAACTTGAACATACTCATTCACATTTGATCAAACTCAACATTCCTTATAAACATAAGCATTTGCAATGATGGACTAAAGGATATATTAAGTAATTACACTTCACATGTACTCACTTAAGTTCCCAATTCATAAACATTCATAACTAACACATCATTTATATCATTTAAATCACATTTGTGTTCATAAGTATACTTCATTTCTTTAATAACTTATAAGTTCCAAATTAGATACTTGTAATTAAAATAACACCTTCCATGGTTATTGCCTCAATTGAAAATCCAAAACCTTTTCAACTTTTAACCAATTAATCTAATCTCAAACTAGGTTCATTGCAAACCCTAATCAACTTCAATTATACCAATGTAAGGTATATTATCCTACTATGGTTCAACAAGTACATAAAACAAAGATTACCATGTTAAGGCCTTGCCCACTATCGTGGGGTACATTGCCACGATAGTGACAGAAGCTAATGCATCTGGCCACAATCGTGGGATGAGTGCCACGATCGTGGACTACCCATTTTCTTACGAATTCCAGATCCAACATCTTCTTCCAAATTTCAAAATACAAACATGACAATCCCTAAATCATTCTTCAAGTATGCCTCAATTATATGCCAACCTCTCATCAATTTCATATCCAGTTTCAACTCAAATTACTCATTTGGAAACTCATAAGCCATTGTCTTTCATGTAACAAACTTGATATGTGCTTAATTGATTGTTTAATTATTTCATAACACTTAGCGATTAATGACATGAAATTGCTTAAGATACTCATTTTGACATATATGTGATTTTAGGTATGAGTCGGAAGCAAAGAAGTTAAAGTGAGTTGAAGCTCTATATTTTGGCCATTTTCTGAAGATTAATTTTTACTTGTCTTCATGGAGTAAAAAGAACAAAATTAAAAGAAGAAAAAAATGCAACGAACAATAAATGAAGACGGACAGCTGGAAAAAGAGACAAAAATAGCAGTGAAGCATAAAGAAAATGCACAGCTCCAAGACGTCTAACATTTGAGTGAAAAACGCAGACCATATCTGCATTTCACGCAGACAACATCTATGTTTAACGTAGACAACTGCGTTAAACGTAGACAAGGAGTGCGTTTCAAGAGGGAACAGATGCAAGGGTTTTTGCGTGAACAATAATGTGGCCAACATACTTATTCGTCACATCAAGAACAGTGAGGGGCACGTAAGAGAGCTGCGTAGGAGAGTAGCCGTAGAGAGGAGTTAAAATGTGAATAGTAGCGTGACCCAAGGAGTTTATTTGTCATTGCAGTAAATAGTGAGAGTAAATAGAGAAGAGAGTTGCGTGAAAAAGAAGATCGGGAGGAGCATTTAAGAAAGCCGAAGGGGGTTTCGACTAGGGACACTGAATAGGGGCTGAAGCATTTTTTTAGGAGAGATTTATGGTGAGCTAGACGTCCCGTTGTCAGTTTGAAGGTGACATCGATATCAATGACCCGAGTTAAGTATTTTTTATTATTTTGTTGTTTCTTTCTCTCATTAGAAATTAATTGTGTTATCCTACGTTAATTGATTTGGGTATTGTGTATGGATAATCAAATTTTCGTTATTGTTTGGTTATTTGTGTATGAAACCATTGGGTATTCTGAAAAGATGATTTTAATGTGTTCATTGAATCGTTTAATTGCAAACTCATTGCTAGAATTTCGATATAATCCATAATTGTTATGTTGAAATTCATGTGTAGCCACTAATGATTCGTAATCATTAGGGACAACATGACCTAGGTTAAATGACGCATCGTATGTGGTTGTTGCCTTGATTAATCGATTTTCCTAATTCGTAATGTTACTGCCTAATTAAATCTAGAGATCATATTCTAGGTTATTCGGTGTTTAGGTTTAATTAACGATCGTATCTTCATAATTAAACAAAACCAAAGGAAAAACTTGTGTTAACTATTAACCCACGATTAGTAGTTGCTAGGAGAGGTTATGGAACAACAAATCAATGAAATATGCTTAATTAGGGTGTAGGTTGAGATTAAACCAAAGAACTAGGTCACTACTAAATTCTCCACTTTTATCATTTTTTGCATGTTTTCTTTAATTTATTTTTATTAGTCTAGTTTGATTTAATTTTCTTGTTAAAAAATCTAAAACCCATCTTTTTCCTAAGCACCAATTAATTTCATTTCATTAACTTTATACACACTCTTTGTGGGATTGACCTAGACTCACCACTGCTATAATAGTAGTCCAGTTTTTATTTTGATTAGTGTAACGACGCTTAGTTAAAAAGCCATAGAAAAATCCATCAAACAATCATCATGTTCTAAACCTTATTATATCATCAATTCCACACATATTCCATTCTAATTCAAGTAACGTAGAATTCATGTTACAACATGCCATCAAGTTAGATTTCCCTTACCTATTTAACTTCAAATTCTAACTCCAAAGAACCAGCTAATTTAGCCTTTCCAAGTAACCAGCACATATCCAAGATCAAGGTGCAAATCTTAACACCAAAAAGACATCATAGAAGATAACAAGATCTAGCTTCCTTGATGCAGCATCTTGCAAAGATTCCAAGTGATGATGGTCCAAAATCAAGCAAAAATTCTAGAAGTTGAGAGGGAGTGAGAGGTTTTGGTGGTGAGAGTAGTAAGAAGGAAGCATAAAGACCAAATGAGCTGGAGTGATTTAGCTCTTGCTTTGCAAGATGTCCTAACTTTGAAGAGACACATGTCCTTCCATCGAGTGACCTATATAGCCAACATAGGAGTGAGCCACTTGTCTTCTTATCATGCTGCCAAATGTCGTAACTCAATTAGGCCACTTGTCACTCAACCAATACTTTCAAATATCAATGCATTAGATATGCCAAATGTCACTAACTTATAGGCTTAGTCATCCAATTGTCCATGTACCAACTTGTCTTGACACTTGACATTTTCCTAGTCCAAATGTACATTTTAATACCTCAATTTCCTAATGATACCAATTAATTCCAAATCACTAAGTATGATCCATTAAACCAAAATTTAAAACACATACAACTTATAATCATGTCACAATCTTAACACCTATCATATATAACTTCATGAATATGTAACATTTCAAACCAGGGTATAATTTGGGGCCTTACAGGTAAAGTATGAATTATTATTGGTCTCAAATTATAAATAATAAGCATGTATGTTTAAGCTTGCAATTACTCAGACTGTGAATATTTCTGATATTAAGTGTGGAATTCCTGAATTGAGGGGTGACAGCTATAAAGGGAATGGAAGAAGAGAATTCTCCTTCATTTGGGCTAGATGGATATAGAATATGCTATTAGGAAAGATGAACCACCGAGTATAACTGAAACCAACAATCTGGATTTTATTGCTCTTTATAAAAAATAGGAGAGATCTAATAGCCTCTCCGTGATGTTCACAAAGACCAAAATACATAATAAAGTCAAGGATATATTAAGGTCATTAATGAGCAATTCGCTACATCTGATAAGGCCCTTGCCAGCACCTTGATTATTCAATTGTCATCCATGAAGCTCTATGGTATAAGGGGCATACGTGATTATACCATGCGTATAAGGGATATAGCGGCTTAGCTGAAAGCCTTGGAGGTTACAATATCGAAATCTTCCATAGTATATTATATTCTATGCATTCTACCCCAACAATACGATCATTTCAAAATCTCTTATAAGACACATAAAGATAAGTGGTCGATCAATGAATTGTTGACCATATGTGTGCAGGAAGAGGAAAGGTTGTTGATGGAATATGGTGAAAGGGTGAATTTGACTATTTCAGGAAAGAAAAGGCAGGATGATGCCAAAAACAAAAGAAAAGGCAATATTCCTCCTCAGTTTGATGTAATGAAACCCTCAAAGTGTTTCTTCTATAAGAAGAAGGGACATATAAAGAAAGACTATGCTAAGTTTAAGAATTGGCTAAAAAAGAAAGGTAATCCATTTTTATTTGTTTGTTATTAATCTAATATGGTCAATGTTAATCATAACACATGGTGGATTGTTCTGGTTCTTCAATCCATGTTTCAAATACCTTGCAGACTATGCAAAACCTAAGAAAGCCGGTAGGAAGTGAACAATACATCTATTCACGAAGCAAAATGAGTTCACACGTGGATACCATTGACACTTGGAATTTAGTTTTAAATAGTGGTTTTATTTTGTGTTTGGAAAAGATCTTTTATGTTCTAGATTTCTCTAGAAATTTGATTTCTTTATTAAGACTTGTACCTTTAGGTTTTTCCTTTAATTTTTCATATTCTGGTTTCAGTTTATATAATGGATATGAAGTTATTGGTTATGGTACATTATTTGATGATCTTTATTCCATTCAGTTACAAAATGATGATGCTTATAATTTTATACATATCATTACTGGGTTAAATGATGTTTTATGAATGAGGAATCCTCTATATTATAGCACTGTAGATTAGGACACACCTCTATTGAGAGAATTAAGAGATTGGTAAATGAAGGGGTACTTAGTACTTTTGATTTTGCTGATTTTGAGACTTACGTGGATTGCATTAAGAGTAAGCAAACTAAAAATTCTTAAAGGAGTGCAAAGAGGAGCACAAACCTATTATTAATCATACATACAAATATTTTTTGTCCAAGTATGGATGTGAATAGTCTGAAATACTTTACAACTTTTATAGACGATTATTCATAATATATGTATCTCTACTTACTTTGTTTTAAGGATGAAGCTTTGGATGCCTTTAATGTTTTTAAGGCTGAAGTAGAGAATCAATGAGGAAAACTAATTAAAATCATGAGGTTAGATAAAGGTGGAGAGTACTATGGTAGATACATAGAGAATGAACAATGGTCTAATTGCAAAGTTTCTTCAGGATCATGGGATTGTTGCCCAGTACATCAGGCCTGATTCTCCTGATCAGAATGGTATGGCATAAATAAGAAACCAAACTCTAACAAATATGGTGAGAAGTATAAAGAGTAACACAAAACTTGCTTAGTTCCTGTGGACTGAAGCATTAAAAACTACTATGTATATATTAAACTGAGTTCCAACCAAGGCTGTCTTAAAGACATCATTTGAGTTATTTAAGGGTGGAGATGCTTGTCTAAATTGAGAATTTAAAACCCAAAAGAGAATAAGCTAGACCCAAGGACTATTAGTGAGTATTCCATTGGATATGCTGAAAGGTTTAAGGGATTCTATTGTCCATCTCACAGAACTAGGATTGTAGAATCAAGAAATGCAAAATTTCTTGAGAATGACTTGATTAGTGGGAGTGATCAATTTCAAAACATAGTTTTTGAAAAGGACCATTATAAAGCTTAACCTTCTAGTTCAAGTGATAGATTGATTATCATTCACACCCCTCAAGTTGAAACAGGTGTTAGATAACCAGTTACTAAAGTTCCACAAGTTGTTAATACCAATCCAATAAATTAAGTTATAAATGAGGAACAATAAGAAATTGTTCAGCAACTGGATAAACAACAGGTTGAGCAACAAGTTCTTTGAGAGGATGATGATACAATTAAGGCGATTTACTAGAGTTAGAAGGTCAACAATTCCTAGTAATTATATAGTGTCTCTATAAGAGTTAGACTATAACATTGGAGCTGAAAATGATCTTGAAACATTTTCACAGGCTACATTACAAGAAAAATAAAGTTTAGTAACGAAAATTACTGACGAAATTTGTACACATTTTGTCAGTAAGCTTATTTAGTGATGAAATTTACTGAAGAAAAAAAGCGTCGGAGATACGGCCATAGGTAAATTTACTGACATTTTTTTTATACCGTCAGTAAATTTACCGATGGAAATTTTGTTCAGTCAGTAAATTTACAAAAGGAGAAGATTTCTCTGCCAGAAATTTACTAACGGATTTGGTTATTCCGTTGGTAATTACCTACAGAAAAAAATTTCTATCGATAAATCCAATATATTTTACCGATGGACTTTTTCCCGTCAGTAAATTTGTTAAAAACTATTTTTTAAAATTTACCTGCATCTAAGCATATCATATTATACTATAATCTAAGCATAATGCATTACAAAAATATCAATGTAATTTATATCATATTTCAAGTAAAAGAATTGAAATTATGAAATTCATACTAAAAAAGAACTGAAAATAAAGAACTAAAATCTTTTTTTCAAATAATAGACATTTCATCAAATACCTTACATGCATCATAAATTTATCCCAACATCACAACTAAAATCACATCTTGTCCCTTCTATCACTAACATTTATACCTTAAATTTGTTTTCTAATCACAAAATATACAAATAAACGAAAGTAATCAAATATCCAAATTAACTTTCATCTAATATAAGAAAAACACATGACAGTAGTTGCAAAAATACCTCTACTGAAGGACACCATGACAATGACCAGAGAAGATAACGCTGGCGAGCTAGAAAAAGAGTACACAATAGAGAAACCGGAGAGAAGAAAATCGAAGATGAGTCGCAGGAGGAAGAAGAAGATGCAGGTGGGAAGGGGGAGATGTCGGGTGAGTTTAAATTTAAAAAGAATTTACTGATGAAAATTTTCGTAGGTAAACTCAAAATTTTTTTATTCCGCCAATAATTTCTGCCTTTTTACCGATGAATATCTTATACTATCGCTAAATCCTTTACTGACGGATATCTTATACCGTTGCTAAAGTCCATCGCAAAATTTACCGAGATGATTTCCCTCCATATTTAGCGACGGGTATTTGTACCGTCGCTACATGAAATTTTTTTCATCAATTTTACCAACGGAAATGGATTTTTCGTTGGTAATATGCAACGGTATATTTTTGTCAGTAATTTTTTGTTACTAAAGTCTATCGCAAAATTTATCGGGATGATTTCTCTCCATATTTAGCGACGGATATTTGTACCGTCATTGAACAAAAACTTTTTTGTCAATTTTACTAACTAAAATGGATTTTTCATCGATAATTTGCAACGATATATTTTTCGTTTGCAATTTTTCGTGGCTAATTCTCGCTTTTCTTGTAATGCTATGAGTTCTAAGGAATTGTATTTGTGGTACAATACTATGAAAGAGGAGATGAATTCTTTGGCATCTAACCAAGTTTGGATCTCGATGAGTTGGCCAATGGTGTGAAATCCGTTGGATGTAAATGGGTATTTAAGACAAAGAAAGATTGACGAGGCAATATTGAGAGACATAAGGTAAGGCTTGTTGTCAAAGGGTAATCAGAGGGAAGGAATCGATTACACAGGGACATTTTCTCATGTATCTAAAAAAGATTTTCTCCATGTAATCATGACATTGGTAGCTCATTTTGATTTTAAGTTACATCAAATGGACGTGAAAATGACATTCCTCAATGGTGAACTAGAGGAAAAGGTTTACATAAAATAACCTGAAGGATTCTCCTCTACTAATGGTGAGCATCTAGTCTACAACCTTAATAAATCCATATATGGATTAAAATAAGCTTCTGGGCAGTAGTATTTAAAATTTCATGAGGTTATCACTTCATTTGTTTTTGAAGAGAATGTAATGGACCAATGTTTATGCCAGAAGGTCAGTGGGAGTAAGACTTGTTTTCTTATGTTATACGTGGATGATATTTTAGTTGTGACTAATGATAAGGGTTTGTTATATGAGGTGAAACAAATTCTCTCAAAGAATTTTGATATGAAAGATATAGGTGAGACATCTTATATTACTGGCATTAAGATCCATAGAGAAAGATCTCAAAATATTTTGGGTTTGTCTCAAGAGACTTATGTCAACAAAGTTTTAAAGAGATTTTGGATGAAAGATTGTACACCACGTGTAGCACCCATAGCGAAGGGTATAGATCCAATTTGAATCAATGCCCGAAAAATGATTTGAATGGAAACACATGAAGAACATTCCATATACTTTAGCTGTTAGCAACCTTATGTATGCTCAGGTATATACTAGACCTGGAATCATATATGTTACTGAAATATTAGGTAGATATCAGAGTAACCTAGGTGTTGACAACTGGAAAGCTGCAAAGAAGGTTATAACATATTTTCAGGGCACAAAAGACTGTATGCTTATGTACAGGTGAACTGAGAACCTAGAAGGAGTTAGATACTCTGATTCAGACTTTGATGGCTGCATTGATTCAAGAAAATCAACATCTAGTTATATTTCATGCTAGCTGGTGGAGCTGTATCTAGGAGAAGTGTCAAGTAGACCCTGAACGCTACTTCCACTACGGAGGTTGAGTTCGTATCATATTTTGAGGCCACCTCAAATGGTGTATGGTTGAAGAGTTTTATATTTGGGCTTTGAGTTGTCGACTCAATTTCTAAGCCATTGAAGTTGTATTGTGACAACTCAATTTCGGTCTTTATGTCTAAAAATAACTAGAGTGAAAGTTGAAGCAAACATATCGACATTTAGTATTTAGCTATAAGAGAACGTGGTAAGGAAAAGAAAGTTGTCATTGAGCACATTAGCACTGAGTTGATGATTGCGGATCCTTTAACTAAAGACATGCCACCTAAGCAGTTTAAGGATCAAGTAGTGCGAATAGACTTGATTCCCTAATGTGATTTTCATTAAACATTTGTTGTTTTAATGGAACTCTTATTTAATTTGATATTTTCTCATATGGTTTTGTGCACTTATATTTGATTGTTTTGAAAAATATCATTTAGTTTGGAACATACGGTATTTTTTCATTAAGTTTAAGGGCTAGTAATGAGAGACTTTATATATTGTAATATATGGAAGATAACACTCGCTATAAGAGGACCTATCGTCATGATTCATATATTTAGTTTCTTGTTATGTTTAATGTTGAGTTGAATGGACCAAGTGGGACAATGTAGTAGGATTTTCCCGAAATCCTAGGATATCCTTACTATTTAATTCTGGTCCATTTAATAGTTTATCCCATTAATCATTTAAATGCCCATACACATCATATACATCTTGTGTGATGGGTAGAGATAAAAAAGGGATGAAATTATATATTTTGGGTCCTTATCCTCGAATTCATGCAAGAAAATGAGACACCATTGGATTGTGGAGATCAGAGGCTAGAAGATTTAAAATTTCTCATTTTGGTCATGAGCATGTTGTTGGACAGAGCTTGTAAGCAATGGTTGGAGGCATTTTAATTTTATGTTATACTTCCGGTTGACGTTTATACATTTATTTAGCATGCATGAAGGTTAATCATATGTAATGAATTTTTGTGTTTAAGATGCATGCTATATTTTAAACATAACAATCAAACAAAACATGTAATGCTACAAGTTTAGGATAGAAACTACATTTTAGTTTCAAGATACAAAAATATAAACATATGCTGCAACTTCATGATAGAAACTATTTTTTAGTCTCAAGATAAAAACTTATAAATACATATGTCATAACTTTAAAAGATAAATATATTCCTTGACAAAAAATACAACTTAAAAGCCCATGAATATACATTCAGAAGTGTCATTTATTGAGCTTATGTGATAAAAAACACAACTTAAAAGCCCATAAACTTAGATCCGGAGGAGTCATTAGGCTCTTCTCTTTAAATTGTGCCTTGTTCATCTTCCCCAACAAAGTTTCAAATTCCTAAAAGTACATTAGCCAAGTAACTCAACAATCTTAATATTATTTTTGAAAGAAAATTTTAAAAAAATGTATAATTAAGAGTGAGAGACTAATGACACCAATGAAATAAAATTCAATAATAATATTTAAAATTCCAATGCTTAGAGTGTTAGACATTTTTTGCCCCATAGGGCAATTTTGTCAATGTCTCTGAAGTTGGACTAACATTAATTGCAATTTTAGTTTTTAAATAAATTACCGGTTAAGTTA
>JAOTIZ010000201.1:11846361-11874463 GCA_027123425.1 Erythroxylum panamense | reverse complement strand
CTACCTGATCCGTCACATTACTCAAGTAATCCCATCCACGACAAGTAGTCGAAACTACACCTGCTAAGGAGGGAGAAACTACCTTGGTCTCCAAGAGACCAACCAATCCAAGGTCGTGATGTCGAATCCAATCTCTAACTGCTCGCTGAGTGTCAGGACCATTAAGTCCCCTAATATTCCAACTTCCTATCATAGGAAATGGAATATAAAAAAAAATGGCAAAAATCAAGGAGAGGGGGAAGTCCCCTCACTCATACCATCGCCTGTCAACCCCTGAATAGGAATGGGCGAGTCACCGAGCGAAAAATCTCCGAAGAGGCAAGGGAAACGAGAGCCCTGGCCACTACTAGGAATGGAGGCCTCAATACTGAGGAGACAAGGCATCCTGCTAGGGGTTGACCTCATCTCTGTAGAAACCATGGGACTAGGTGTCTGACTCGAGCTAGCTCGCAATTCAGAGGAAGCAGAGTGCGCGGGCTCAGGTCGACGTGGAAGAGGGGTAGTTCGACCAGTAGTCGCAGTGTCTGAAGCAGTTGGGGACCTCGAACCATCCGGAAGAGGGGTCTATATCATGTCCCTAGCCACTGGGGAAGCAATAGGAGGAGCAGGACTCAAACCGGGGTCAACAATCGAAGGCGCTGCCGAAAGCAGGGGAGCAGCTACAGGCATGGAAGCCACGGGGGCCGGGATCACCTCCCTGGTCACAGGGGCAGCTGAGGGAGGTGTAGGGGCAGCTAGAAGCTCGGCTACGGGTGGAGAGATCAATGGTGCAGTAGCAGGTGGAGGGGCACAAGAGTGTCCAAAGACATGACACTTGGAACACCGCTTGGTTGTCCACTCATACTCGACTCGAACATGAATCGCCTCGTCACTCAGACAACAATCAATCTCCAATTCATGTAGCGGCTCATCAGTAGCAGATAGCTCCACACAAACTTGAGCAAAGGAGAGGCGGGTCCTATCGGCAGTGTAACGATCACAGCTAAGGGGACGCCTAATCTGACTAGCCAAAATATCAAGGCATTCTTCATTCCACAAAGGAAAGGGTAGGTCATGGAATCTAATCCACACCGGCACTCGAGACACCCGGGATTTATCAAAGATAAAGTGGGGGTGCCACTGCTGTAAAACCATGAATTTACCGCCAAAAAACCAAGGACCCTGATCGAGGACCGACTGTAGAGCCTCCTCAGACTGGAAACGGAACAGAAAAAATCCAGTACCAGTAGAAATAACAGCCTCCAAACCAAGGGTCTTCCAAACCCTCGTCGCAAGGGCTTGCATAGCAGGGAAAGGCAGATTATGCCCAGGGAAAAACCCGACTAGACATCGGGTCCATTCGTGGAGATTTCCGAAAATAGGTTGTTCTGGGAGCGCCACTCGCCCAGACGATTTAGCACGGGGTTTACCCGAAAGTCTAAAACCAGGATTCAAAGTGGAAACCCGAACTTTGTCAACCCATGAAAAATTTGAAGATTTTTTAGTGGGCTGCCGAGACTTGCCTAAAGCCTTATTCCCATGAACAGCAGCAGCATATGAAGTAATAGGAGGGGTAGGTAAAATACCTCATCCAAGTTGAGCTGGGCCTGATGGCAAAGGCTGCTCATTGAGATGGGCTTTCACCATGGGCCGTTGAGCTGGGCTGCAATGTGGGCATCATTCCTCCAACTGCTACTGGGCCTGGGGTTGTGGATTTCCCCTTCAGCCCATCAATAGTCAAAGGGTCTTGGTGGGTGGCAGGCTGCCCCTTCAGCCCATGGATAGCTGATGGGCCTTGGTGGAGGCTCTCCTTCAGCCCATTAGAGGCAAACCCTCGGAGAGGTGGATCCACGGTCTTCTTACTCCCCTTCGACGATGCTACTGCTCCAAGAGGCATGATAGAGGCCGACGGTGGGAGCTGCAGATCCACTGTCGGAGAAGGGCTCGCCGGAGCTAAGAGGGACGGCGCATGGTGGGCGGTGGCTACTCTAGCTGAGGTCAGCGGTTGAAGGGGAGTGTCGTGGGTTGTCGCCTTCGGTGAAGCCGACGGTGAGTGGCCAGATCTAGCAGCTTCCGGCCCAGCTCTGGTGGCGCAACTTCGAGGTTCAGCAACGGCGATTTGTGGGCGGTAAGTGGATGAAAGATTAGGTTGGGTTTGTGTTGGGAAAATGGGTGAGGAAGGGACGGTGGTTGAAGAGTGAAGGTTGATGTTGTCGGCGAAGATTTGGGGTGTGGGATGAGGATCGATGGTAAAATTTAGAGAGGGGTTTGGTAGATCTGTGAAGTGCAAAGAGATTGAGGCAGGTTGTGGGGGTGTTGGTGAAGCCATCGGAGGAGATGAACCGCCGGTGGTGGAAACATGGACGAAAGTGGGGGAAGTTTCGGTTGCAGATCCCGGTAGATTGGGGGGAGTTGGACCAAACCAGTAGGACGGTGTGGTAGAGCGGGAAATTCTGAGTCTGTTGATGTAAATTGTGTGGCATTCCGATCATCTTGCACGGCGGCGGTGACCGGAGCTCCGGCAGGAGTGACGGCGCGTGCGGCAGCGCATGCGGCGGCAGTGGCAGTAGACCTGGTGAGCATCTGGCGGTGGACAGTGGGTATTGGGTGTTTTGTGGTGGCCGGAGAGCGGGATTTGCTTTTCCGGGCCATTGAGTTGAGAGGATTCTCTCTCACTAATAAGAGGTTCTATGTATTACTACATGATATCAAGTTTAGAATTCCCTTACCTATTTAACTTCAAATAACAAGCCAAACTAACCTTCCAAGCAACAAGAACAATTCCAAAATCCAAGTGAAACTAGGATGTTCTTAATCTTGATGTAGTAATTAAGCACAACATAATCCAAAATCTCAAGATTGGAAGAGTATGGTGTTTTGGTGGTGAATGAGCAAAGAGAAGGATGAGTTACAATAAAAATCAGCTAATGCATAAAGCCATGCCATGTGTAAGAATGAGTGTCCTTACTTTAGGAACACTTATCATACAAAGACAACCACATGTCCTTCAATAACTCACATGTTATACATAGAAATGAGCCACTTATCCTCCATTTAAGCTACCAAATGTCACACTTCTATTAAATCATTTGTCACTTAATCTATGATGTCAAATGTCATTCATTGAATAGGCTTAGTCATCCAAATTTTCATGTATCAACTTGTCTTGCCACTTGACAATTTTCCTAGTCCAAATGTACATTTTAATACATCAATTCTCTAATGATAACAATTAATTTCAAGTTACAAATTATGGTCCATCAAACCAAAATTCATGACATATATAATTCATAATCATATCACAATTTCAACACCTATCACATTTACTTTCATGAACGCGTAACATTTCTACTAGGATATAATTTGGAGCCTTACATAATCATACCTTACCTAAGTAAAAAATCACTTACTAAAATATTCATCTACAATATCGTCCTTCATTCTATATGGAATATAAATGAATTAATCTAAATACTAAACAAAATTGATATGTATAGGCACTCCAAAATCTTTCACGAAGTACCTCCTTGTCCAAAAGCAGTTATATATGCTGCAAATTACGAAAATGACTTAAAAGACAATAATACTAACAGTAAAACACTATAAAATGCTTTTTGCATGAAAATCAATTATCATATACATAATTTGTTCAAAAATGTTTAAAAAGTTCATAAATCATTATACATACACCATTAAGATCTCTCAATTAGGCCTTCTATAGCTATTTGAACATCATGCTTTCATATAAAGGTCACCCCTATTACATTAGCAACAACCTTGGTATGGAGACACTTTTTGTTCTGGTTTTTGCTTGAAAATGTTTATGTTCGCTGTAGTTAATCATACCTCCAAAATGCTAGGGATGTCCATGATCGGAAAGACAAATGGTGAAATGTTAGGATTGGGAGTGGGAACCCATTTCTGTAATCCGAGGTATATCTTTTGGCAGTAAAGCAGAACATCTTGTTTTTCAAAGTGATTCAGCAATTTGATATGATAATAGCTCTAATCAATAAAAAGTAGAAATACAATGGAAGGATTAAAAGATTTTGACTAGTGCCAAATTGCAAATTTAATATGATCAACATGATAATTTTTTTATAGTAACCTGTTGTTCAAAACTTATAGGTATAACATCTTTTCAGAATGTTTATTTTATTCCAAGGGGAGCACCTTCAATGCCAGATCTTCAAGCAGTTCTCTACATTTTCTCTAATTTTGGCACTACTCTCTAGGAACAAAGATCCAACCTCTTTTGCCAGAGATATGCCCTCTTCTCTACTTATAGCTCTTTCAGACTCCTAACTTCATTCATAAGTTTCAATAAAATCAACAAGAAGATGAGAAGTAGGATACTATTTTTTTCTTTTTTAACTTAAATAAATTTTTAACAAGGACGAGGAGGATAAAATAAGAGAATAAAAAGTATAAATTCAAGGAAGATATAATGGACTCAGTGATAATGTAAAATTCATTATTGCTTCAATGCTAATAGGTTGTACTATGCAGATAGCCAATTTGAGATTATACTTTCCAAATTTTATAATGGGCAATCAATGAATCAATAGTTTCTGCACTAAGGTGCTACATTAGGACATTATGGGCGGAAGTGATAGAAAGTTAATCCCATGATAGGTAACTATTAGTTATCCATTTATATTCCTCAACATAGAATGAAGGTACCTTACTCGATCCACTTTATTTCCAACAAGTAATTTCATACAGTTATTGTTTATGTAGTAGAGTTCAACTTCTTTAGCCCAGATTCTGACAAGTTAATAAAGGTTTCTCTTCTTATCGCATCATAAATTGTTGCAACAAAAAATAGTAAGTTAATCTACTAATGATTGATAGTTGATCAATCCAAGTAAGTCCCGGCAGTATATTTGCAACTGAAACATTCACTTATCTTTTTAGGCCTATGAAGTAAAGGATCAATCCAGTCCCCTAGAATGATGTGACATACCAAACAATCAGATAAGCATACAAAGATAAGGGGCCAAAGCAACTATTCTTATTTCAAAAGTGGTTCTACTTTTTGTGACCAAATTAAAAAAATAAAGGAAAAATAATGTTTAAATTATTGAAGAGCTCTCTAATACGCAACAAAAGTATTGTATGGATAAGCATTTCTTACATTTCACATTGAATGCATGCCACAAATATATGCAAGATCCTTCCCTTATAACAAATCATTATTGGTTCTCATCACTTATTAGCACCAGTATCGATAAGCCATATCATATAAATTATACTTCCAATAGCATACCAAGAACAATCCTTTGGGAATTCCTTTATTAAGAGCTCATTAGTGTTCTGAACCTCTCCTGTTCATTTGCAAAAAGCATATTGATTGAGCAAATTAATAAATATAAACCTCTCAATGTGATTGTGTTCATTTTTTGTTCTGCTACAGAAAAAGTACTCACAAGGGTAATTAATAGGTCATTTTGAGTTCACTAAATATATTCACAATGATTCCCTCACTTAAATTTGATACTACCCACCATGGTGAATTGTATAAGTAATTTTATGATATTTTTAGTTATGCAAAGTACAATTTTCTCAAGCTATTCCCTTTTTATTGTATAGTTTAGTGTTGCATTGGTATTTGGTAGTAAAGCTCATAAGGCGTTGTAATGGCATAGGCTCTTATGCTCAAGACTATCTAAAGTGCAATAACATAAGGTATACATAGTAAATTAGAAACATGAACAACATAAGACCAATATGATTGCATACCCATATCCCAAATTATAAGCTTCAATCGCTCCCCATCTATAGTTAGATGCTTGATCTTAAAGTCCACACCTTTCAATAAAAGGAAGACAAAATGTCTCAATGCATCATCACGTAAAAAACCATATCCAGATGCTTTGTTGATTGAAAGTTACAAGAAGAGATCAGATATTTCATCCATTATACTATGGAAGTAATGTAGAAACCTAGATCTCATACAAAAATGTGGCACTAAAGAAAAAAGCTTGTTTTTCCCTAGGAGGAGGCACACACATTTGTTAAACAATCCTCCTAATTTTGCTTGTGTTTAAGCTTTCGATGAATAATCAAGAAAGAAAGGAGAGCATACCTGATTTGTTATGCAAAACCTTGTCAAGCTTGTAACATTCGTCATTTAGGAGTAGAAATATGAGCCAGGCAAGGGAAATAATGCCCTAAAACTTGGCAGTATAATTAAAATAGGAAAGGTTAATTCATTTGTAATCTATCCTTAGCCTAGTTGAGTCGTTTTGGGATTTTTGAATCCTGACGACAATGTTTTCCCCAACTCTTTTAGGGAGCAATTCTTGTAAGCTATAAAAGGTGTATATTATGATGTATAAAAATCTCTTTTTAATTTTTCAAAAAATATTATATTCATATTCATATAATATATATATATATATCTAATTAAAATATTGATAATTATTTATACTGATTCTTATAATTTTCTATTCTTCCTCCTTTTAAACATTCTATTCTTTAACTTTGTATCAACTAATAAATTAGCTAATCATTAAGTAGTTAGATGATAAAATTCATTATTATTGAAATAAAAATTATAAGAAAATTTTTAGTTTAACTAAAAAAGATATTCTTAAATGAAAATTAATTGGTTTATTTTAGTTTATAAGAACTTATTAATTTATAAAAATTGATATATTAATTAATAAATTAATCAATTTTTAATAACAAGAGTGATTAAAGTAAATCAAACCAGAAAGTTGAAGATCGAACCGCAAAGTTAGGTGGTTTAAGATTTTTATGATAAAATCGGTCAAACTGGTTAAAATTTTTAATCATTGCTAAATTCATTAGTTACTATTTTTGGTGTTACAAACAATGATTTTATTTAAAAAAAACTTAGTAATACTTTTCAAAAAACAATGATTTTATTAAATGTTCCCATCACATAAACTAGAGTTGCTATGTAACTTTCATTGTGTAACTGATGCCTATGAATGACGACCGACTACTAGAAAAGCTAGCTTCAGAATGGCAGGGAAACAGGAGATGGTGGTGATTTGGCATAGGTTGTAAGTTCATCGATGTTGTGGGTCGTTGTCGACTTCCTCTCATTTCTTTTTTTTTTGTTCCACTTCAAAACATATATGTGTAATGTACATACATGATATAATATAATATCCTTCAGTAAACTATAGCAACATTTTCAAATGTTGCATATATAAGACTTTATTGATTTTTTTTTAAAATTTGTTGCCTTTTGTTATACGTAGCAACAAATTACTATTTCCATTGCTTTTTAATGTTATTAAAGGCAAAACTTTGAAAACTGCTGTATTATATTAACTTTTAGCAACATGTTTTTAAACTGTTGCAAATATACTGTTGCCTAAAGCACTTTTTGTCGTAATGATTGAGCAACTTCACCCAATTATGTTAGTTAGCAGTCATATAATGCCGCAAAAATAATTCGAATAAGGCATTCACCCGCCCAATTTATTTGTCCATCGGTTTGAGGATGAAAGCCTATAGAGAAGTTCAACTCTAACCCCAATAGCTTGAATAATTCCGTCTAAAATATCCTGTGAAGTAAGTGTCCCTATGTATGATGATGGTTTGTGAAATGCCCCAATACTTTATCACATGCCTAGAGAACAAGTGAGCAGCATCTTTTGTGGTGAATTTTATTGGCACGGGTAGGAACACTCCTTACTTGCTAAAGCGGTCCATAATAACCATTATGTTACTTTGTCCCTTCACTTTTGGCAAACCGACAATAAAATCCATTAAAGCACTCACCCATGGTCTCTCAAGAATTGGCAATGGCTACAATAAATCACTCACCACCTTGTATTTTTGGCACATAAGACAGGTCTTCATGTAGGCATCAACGTTATCTCTCATTTGGGCCTAATAGTAGGCACGCTACACAATTGCCAAGGTTTGACGTATCCTAGAATGTCAAGCCCACAAAGAGTCATGACACTCCTTGATGATCTCCTTCCCCAAACCATCCCACTTGGGCACATAAATTCAGCTTCCTTTGCTGATGAGCAACCCAACCTCAAGCTAAAACTTGCTAGTCATGCCTTCTTTGACTTGCTTTAACACCTCTTCGCCACACCACATATGCTTTTAGCCTCTGAATTTACTGCCTTAATTGAACCATCGTTTGGTGTATACTTGAGGCCTAATTGCTTAGTTTCTTCTACTTTTATAAAGTTGTTTGCAGTACTGGTATCTATCAAGGCTCTTGTACCTTATCCACTAATCCTTATATCTACTAACATTTGCCCTTTTTTCTAGATTTTTGGCACCTCGACTTTGGCATTGATATCATGAAGGACTTCTAAGGATCTGCACATTGCTCTCAACTTTGAAACTTTTTCTTCAAGTGTGACAAACTTACTCTTATTTGGACAATCTCTAATTCGATGAGGTCTGTCACAAAGGTAGCACTTTAATGTGGGACATTCTCCACCCTTATCTTCCTTATGGCCCTCACTACAAGAAAAACGAGAATTAGCGACGGAAAATTACCGACAAAAAATATACCGTTGCAAATTACCGAAGGAAAATTCATTTCTGTTGGTAAAATTAACAGAAAAATGTTAGCAACGGTACTAATATCTGTCGGTAAAAAAGCAAGAATTATTGGCATAATAAAAAATTTGGGTTTACCTATAGAAACTTTCGTCGGTAAATTCTGTGTTCCGTCAATTTTACCAACAGAAATAGATTTTTTGTAGGTAAAAAGGCGAAAATTATTGGTGGAATAAAAAAATTGGAGTTTATCTACAGAAATTTTCGTCGGTAAATTCCTTTAAATTTAAACTCACCCGACATCTCCCCCTCTCCACCTGCATCTTCTTCTTCCTTCTTCCTACGACTCATCTTCTGTTTTCTTTTCTCTGGCTTCTTTGTTGTGGACTCCTTTTCTAGCTAGTCAGTGTTATCTTCTCCGGCCATTGTCATGATGTCCTTCGGTGGAGGTATTTTTGCAACTACTGTCATGTGTTTTTCTTATATTGGATGAAAGTTAATTTGGGTATTTGATTACTTTCATTTATTTGTATATTTTGTGATTGAAAAAAAAATTTAAGGTATAAATGTTAGTGATAGAAGGGACAACACGTGATTTCGTTATAGTATTGAGATAAATTTCTGATGCATATAAGGTGTTTGATGAAATGTCTATTTTTGAAAAAATGATTTCAGTTCTTTTTTAGTATGAATTTCATAATTTCAATTCTTTTACTTAAAATATTATATAACTTACATTGATATTTTTGTAATGCATTATGCTTAGATTATAGTATAATATGATATGTTTAGATTATAGTATAATATGATATGCTTAGATGCAGGTAAATTTTAAAAAACAGTTTTTAGTAAATTTACCGACAGAAAAATAGTATGTCGGTAAAATATGTTGGATTTATCGACAGAAATTACTCCGTTGGTAAATTTATTGACGGTTAAATTTCTGTTGGTAAATTTAACTACTGCCGTATCTCTGACGCTATTTTCCATCAGTAAATTATGTTGCTAAATAAGCTTACCGACGAAATGTGTACAAATTTTGTCGGTAATTTCCGTCGCTAAACTCTATTTTCTTGTAGTGCCTTGCTTTAACCCTCCTTCAGCTTGCCACTCTTCGAAGCTCCTTCTTTATTTTGCTTCTTCTCTCCCCCACTCTTGCCCTTATCACTCTTTTAGGAATTAGACTGACGGACATCTCTTCTTACTTTATAAAGAGATTCGAGTACTGCAATTGTGTTAGCAAGGTTTTGAACACTACGCCTCTCTAACTCGGTCTTGGCCACAGTTGTAAACCATCACAGAAGGCAAAGAAAGCTTCTTGATCAGGAAAATAAAAAATTTACATTAACACCTCTTAAATGTATTCTTGAATGCTCCTTAAGTGTGTAAGCCTTCTTAACTTGGCTTGAGCTTCTTTCTCTACATCAGGTATAATTGCTTCTTTAATTCCTTCTTGAAGTCTTCCCATACATTCATGGTGTAGGTCCCTTTCTCAATATCGTTGTATCTTCTCCTCCACCACACCATAATCATGTTTATAAGGTAGAGGGAAGCACTATCTATCATCTTGGCATCATCTATAATGCCAAGCACCTTGAGGTAGTACTCCATACTCCAAAAGAAGTAATTGATGGCCTTTGTGCCCATTGCTCCTCTAAAGCCCTTAGGCTTTAAGACCTACACTTTAGCAGTAGCAGGGGCAACAATAGGTGCATAACTCCTTATGTCACTACCATCTTACATAAGCTCTAATCTCCCTTTACTTACTTTAACTTGGCAGCCAAAGTGGCAAGTGCTTCCTCGAGTATAATAATTTTAGAGACAAGAGAAGTTTCCAAAGAACTCACCTTTTTGGAAGTATTAGAGGCAACAATATTGACGGTCCCATTCATCTCTTCGCAGAGTATAAATTGCTTCTTCTCTAGCTCCTCCAGTCTTTGGTCCCAATCATTGATCCTCTCTCGATATTCCCCTATAGTGATCTCCAACCTTGAGAGCCTAGTCATTACTTCAACCATGGCGTCCCTTGTAATGAACTTGTCTCTTTTGCCCTTGTTAGTAGGAGGAACCCTCTTGACCTTCCTTCCTTCGTAGATAGTCACCTCACTTGAACCAACCATCCTGACAATACCCAAAGGATCTCACATAAGGCTCTAATACCACTTGTAATGGGCTTAGACTTTTACCAACACTCATTCGACAATTAAGTACGCTCTCGTTTCCAAGTCAACCTTACTATGCAAAACATTTTGCTAAAAGGAAAAAGGAATATGGGAGAAAGCAAAGACACTTCTATTGAAGAACTCTCTCTTCTTGATCAATAATACTATGATGCTATGTTCCTATGATACAAATGAGGTCATTCCCCAAGGGGTATATGTACTAGTTCCTTCTTAGAATGGACGTACAAGATCTACGTGATCTAACGGTCGAAAATATTCTTCTAGAATAACCTATACTATTCTATATGCTTCAAGTAACATTATATAAATATTTACAACATTCTACAAACTTTTATAATGTTCCATACTATTACACAATATTCTATAAGCTTCCATAGGCTTTTACCATGTTTTAGAAGCTTCCAAAGCCTTCCATAAGCTTCCATTATGTTCTAGAAGACTCCTTAGATCAAACCTTATCTTGTAGGCTTTAAAACATGTAGAGGGTGACATTACGTAAGCAAGAAAGAGGCAAAGCTACTAATCAAAAGGATTTACCTAATAAAAGTAATAATCTTTGTTTGTGATACCAATGATTATAAAAACTCAAATGGGTCGACTAGTTCAACTGTAAAATTTTGAACTATTAAAATTTTTTGTTTAGTTTTTAACTTTTTTTTATCGATTTACTTTAATAATTCTTGTTGTTAAAAACTGATTAATTTATTAATTAATCAATTAATTTTTTCAAATTAATAAGTTTTTATAAACCAAAATAAGTCAATTAAATTTCATTTAACAAACTTTTTTAATTAAACTTCAAATTCTTTGATTAAAAAAACAATCTCTTTCAATTATATTTTAAATTCTTTATTTTTATTTAATCTTTAGTTAATTTTATGACGATGTAATACTGATTGAATTTTTTAAATCTCAAATCTCTTTTTTTTATTGATTTAGCTTCCAATTCGGTTTTTAAAATATTGGTTATTGTAGTAGCATTCTCTTAAAATCTAGACCTTAGTAGTCATAAACTTTTATGATGGGATCCACCAAATACACAACAATTGATTCTACTAAAACTGACTAAAATTTTTATAGAGAACACTTCAAATTCTAATCTTTTGATTTTAGTGTAGTTCTTATAACTGGGAAACTCAATGCAAAAAAGAATCGACGTGACTACTATAAAAATAAGTTATACAACATAAAAATTAGAACATATTCTTTTGCAAAAACTAATTTAACATGTTCGGAAATCATATAAGTTTCTAAAGTGCAACCTTAACGTATTATTCCTTGGTAAAATATATAGACTTAAAAGAAACGTGATATAAAATGCCAAAAAAAGAAAGAAAAGGAGAGCACATTATATATTTATAATCGATGATTAAAAAGCCAACTATTATTTTGTATCGGCTAGTAAATATCGTACTAGATCAAAATTGGTATGAAATGAAGAGTTGGTTATACTAGGTTTAAATATTAGTCGGTATCGGTTGGTTTGGATAGTATCGGTTGATACCGGCCAGTTTTGGATAGTACCGATTGGTAAATACCGACCAACTATCAGCCGGTACTGAAAATTTTAAAAAATAAAATGATTTTTTTGTAAAATTAAAAAAATTTAAAATCTTCCTCCCTCCCTCCTCTCCTTCCCCCTCTTTTTTTTTAAAGTTTTTTCAATTAATTATTTTATTTACTTCAACTTTTATAATTATTGTAAATTTTTAATTTTAACTTTTAAAATAAAATAAATATTTTTATTACTAATAATAATTATAAATTAAATAAAACTTAAAAATACATTATTTTATTTAAATTTATTTTAATATTTTATATAATATTTATTAATAAAGTATCAAAAAAATATTTTATTTTTTAAAATAAATAATTTAAAAATTATTGTTTATAAACTAAAATTTATTTTATAAAATTTAAATTATTAAATCAAAATTTATTTGTAATTTACATATTTTAAAATTAATTATATTTATTAATAATTTTTAAATTAATTTTATAATTAAATTAAAATTGTGATTATTATTTATTATTATGATTTTTATAGATACGGTTAAAAATGTACAATGCAACTGTACAATATGACAATAGACCATTTTATAATTTTTTTAAAAAAATTAGGAATTATTTCATAAATTTTAAAATTACTCGAAACGGTACTCGATATTAATCGATACCGATACAATACCATACCAGAACTCAATCTGGTGCCAAATTCAGTACGATATTTGTAACATTGCTTTGACTTATTTAATTATACAAAAATTGACTTTCTAATTTAATTTTTAATTTTTATAATTTATTTTAATAACTTTGATTTTTAAAAATCGCCCAGTTTATTTATGAATTAGTTAATTTCTTAACATAATCAACTTTTAGAAATTGTAAATCAATTATTTTTGTTTAATAGTTTCTTTTTAAGTTTATATTTTAAAATTTTTAATAAATAAGAGACTTTTTTTAATTATATTTTAAAATTTTTAATTTTATGAAAGTCTAACGTTAGCTAGATCTTTTTGACGTTAAGTTTTTTATCTTATGATTTAACTTCTCATATGATTTTTAAAACACTGTTTGTAATTCCGTTTAAAACTTGGATAACCAATAATTTTCCAACCAACAAAATGAATTTGATCCCCTTTTTTGTTTTGTCGCTTGTTAGCATGAGCAACACCAAAGGAAAACTGAAGAGGAAAATGCATCTTTTCCTTAACGCTCCCTTCACTGATGTGTACATGTACAAAAAATGAGAGCCCTAGTCACCACTCCCCGGTCACTAGAGGTCATCCAAAGTTCAACTCATCCCCAAGTTGGAAATTGCAATGCAATAACTCAGTCAGTCACCTTTCTCTCTCTGACTTCGCTCAGAAAAAGAAGAAGAAGAAGAAAATATTCAACTTTCCTCCGGAGTCAGAAGAAGACCAAAAACCGCACCCAACAGAATTTCTCAATCCATACCAAAACGACATCTTCTCTTGACAAGAAAACGACACCCACTTCGTCCCCATTACTGGGTCACGTCGCCAAAAGCATGTTTTTTTTCGCTCACTTCTTCGTCTTCTCGCCTTCGCCACCTTTGCCTTTTCAACGATCATTCCCTAATCGCACTCCATAGACCAAGTCCTAGGTCCCTGTTGACTTTTTTGTGGTTTTGCAAGTTTTGGCTTTTAGAGACCGGTGGAAGGAGAAGAGATGGAAATGCACCAAGCTGTTCTTGATGATATTATCAAGCGGCTTCTTGAGGTTCGTAGCAGACCTGGAAAGCAGGTGCAGTTGTCCGAGTCCGAGATCCGTCAGTTGTGTGTTGTGTCCAGAGAGATTTTCTTGCAACAGCCCAATTTGTTGGAGCTCGAAGCGCCCATCAAGATTTGCGGTACTTTTTCTGGTTAAACTTTTCATAACTCTTTGTTTTTCTTAATACTGATTGATGGGGTTTTGTTGATTTTTCTTAGTTTATGTTGAAATTAGAGAAAAGTTGAAATGCTTTTTGGTTTTCTTATTAACATAGACATGGGCTTTTTTTCGAATTTGGTTTTTGACATCTGGGTTTATTGGCTTTCCGGATTGTTCAAAGTCAGCTATAGGTATCCAAACTTCTATGTTTTGGCATATACATATTAAATTTGTGGTGATGTGCTGAAGTCAATATGTTGTCTTTTGTTGTTTTTAGGGTTTTCTTGGTGTGCTAGATGGGATTCTGTATACTTTTGAAGTGTTTTAGTGTCCTTTTAGTATTCATACGGATTCTTTCATTCTATTAATATGTTCCTCCATCTGCTATTATTGCCTGAATTAAGGTGGTTTTGTTGACTGATGGTTTGGTTAATTCTGCCAAATGAAATTTGAGACCATGTTTTGTGCCTACTGATGTTGGATTTTTTTGACGTGTGTTTATCACTGAAGTTTCATGTACAAAATGTGTTGGTGTGTTAGCTGAGCTATGCTTGACGTGAGTGAAGCATTTGGGTTCACTTTGTTTAGATTGACACTGCTTGTGGTAATATTGGTTTTGGATTGACTATGCTATTGATATGGTTCTCATTATTGTAATTTACCTTCAGTTTGTGCATTTTTTAGCAAGTACATATGCTACATTCACTGTCGGCATCTTTTAATTACCCAGTTATCACCCGTTTTGTTCTGATGGACCCATCAATAGTTATGGCATTATGTTTCAGCTTTCTGTTTAATGGTAATTAGTTGTCTCTGTGGTGTAGTCTTCTCACTCTTGTTGTATCATCTTCCCTTGAACTTTCGTTTGCATGATTTTTGTGCTAGGTCATATACTCTTCTTTCTTGGAACCTAGGTATGAAACACCTTCATTACTGTGCTTTATGCTATGCTAAGTAAATGTTTATTCAGCTTTCCAATATTCTATTGCAGCTCTTATGTACTTTTTTTAATTTGCGATAACTTTGGTGTACCAAGCTTATAGTGTATCGAAATTTATTTGTGTTTTTGGTGTGATGTTAATAGTAATAACATGTTTTCATCCTTTTATTGTGCTTACAAACTGAAGTTTGCATGGATCTCTCTAGTGTATTGCTGTATCTGGCCTTGCAGTTCATAATTTTATGGATCACGATTCATGTTTTCAGTGGGTTTTATCCGCATTATACATAACGCAACTTTTCTTTTGGTTGGATTTATAATCCAAGTAGTTTTCCCAAATTAATTTATGATCACAGTTGCGTTTGATTAAAATATTGTTATAGTATGCCACAATTGTGTTTCCTTTTATATTTTTCTTTCTTACTTCTTGCAGTTGACAGTGCTTAATTTTCATTATCATCTGTTTTTTTGTGATTAAATATTATTACTTGATCTGATCCACATGCATCGTGTGACCACTTTGCTAACTCAACTTATCATCTATGATTTTCAGGATTATGTGTTCTTTCAGCATTATAATTCAAGTTTTTATAGAAATTTTGGCTGTGGGTTTACTTGTTTACTTCTCCAGTGTCTTAACTTGCCTCTACTTTGAATAATAGTTTCCTTCTTGGGATTGGATGCAAAATTGTTGTGTTTTTTTTTGTCATGGTTCAGTCAATAATCTAGACAGAATTTGCTAAAAATCAGAAGCTTGGTTTGGATTTTTCTGTTGCATATGCATACTTGTTATACCGTATTTATCTGTTATATGTGCATTCTTGTATCTATAGTTGTGTTCAAAGGCCCATTTTGTTCTTAGAGTTCTTATCACTTATCAATGGTGATTGCAGAAACTCTGTTGTTTGACTCGCAATGCACTGTCGAGATTATACTTCACTTCCTTGCTGTTTGACAGTCTATTATGCAAGTTAAGAAGTGTGTGCATTAGGCATGATTGACTATGGTTATATTGCATTGGTTTACTCTTGTAATTTCGAGGAATTGTCTCTTTGGGCTGTTTGAGGACCGTTTCTGGTGATTTTGTTTAAGAATATGTGAATAAGTTGGAGAGCTCCAAACAAATTAGCAGTCTTCTTTGTTCTTGTGTTTGGAGCTTATCCTTGCATGCTTTGTGCATTACATAATTTTAAGCACATTTTGTGTACAAGGGCCAAGGGTGATTGAATTGAAATCTCCCTGTTGGTTAATGCTCATTGTTGAACAATTTATGAGCATGAATTAGCTCAGGCAGGGTTTTAACTCATTAGCTCCAGATCTGGAGGTGATCTTTTACTTTTTGGGCTTTTTTAGTATGTGAAGGGATTCTTTAGATACGGCTGTAATTCGTTGGTGAATCAGATCTTATTTTAAGCATCTTTATTCTTATGGAACTGAAATTTTGTTTCTTCTCTTCAGTGGATGAAAAAATTTCATGACTTGATTTAATGATTAAATGCAGGTGACATCCATGGTCAATATTCTGATCTTCTGAGGCTGTTTGAATATGGTGGACTACCTCCACATGCGAACTATTTATTTCTGGGGGATTATGTGGATCGAGGCAAGCAAAGTCTGGAGACTATATGCCTTCTTCTTGCTTACAAGATAAAATATCCAGAGAACTTCTTCCTCTTAAGGGGAAATCATGAATGTGCTTCCATAAATCGTATATATGGTTTTTATGATGAGTGTAAGAGAAGATTTAATGTTAGACTATGGAAGACATTCACAGACTGTTTTAATTGCTTACCAGTGGCTGCTTTAATTGATGAGAAGATTCTCTGCATGCATGGTGGTCTTTCTCCAGATCTGCATAGTTTGGATCAGATTAAGAATCTGCAGCGCCCAACTGATGTACCAGACACTGGTTTGCTATGCGATCTTCTCTGGTCAGATCCCAGTAAAGATGTTCAAGGTTGGGGGATGAATGACAGGGGAGTCTCATACACTTTTGGTCCTGACAAAGTTACAGAGTTTCTTCAGAAACATGATTTGGATCTTATTTGTCGTGCCCATCAGGTTTTTGCATATTCAGCAATCTATTTCATTTTATTCAGTCATCGTGTCCTCCATAATAATACTTCTAAGGTTCTAGAGAATAAACAATCTGGAGCACAACATGGATCCTTTCAGGGCTACTTGTGTCTCTGTTAGAGGATAGTGGCTTTGACATTTAAACTTTATCTTTTAGCACTTCCACCGCAGTATCCGTTTTATTTGTCGGGTCTATGCAGTTCCGTTGTTTGTTTCACAGCAGACCTTTCTTCATTGTAGCTTCGTTGCGTAACTGTCCTAACCATTTCATTGGTATAGGTTGTGGAGGATGGATATGAATTTTTTGCCAATCGACAACTTGTAACTATATTTTCTGCTCCTAATTATTGTGGAGAGTTCGATAATGCTGGTGCCATGATGAGTGTGGATGAGACATTAATGTGTTCTTTCCAAATATTAAAGCCTGCTGATAAGAATTCAAAATTGTTTGGGAGTAAAACTACAGCAAAGCCTGGGAACCCGTCCACAGGAGTCATCATCTTTGGGAGCTCAACGGCAGCTAAGGCAGGAAATTCTCCTGCAGGAGTCAAGGTAAACCCTCAATTTTAAAGGGAATATATTGACTAACTGTTAGTCAATGGTAGTTGTGTAATTCTTCAATACCGTGGTGCTTCACTTTATTGGTATGTTTTGCTTTTGTAGGCCTCTTGGTGATTGTTGTTACTTGTTAGCCTGCCAATGACAGGTGCTGTTCTGCTTTGTTCTATGGTAGAGAATAGGTTTAATAGCTTTCAGCCTGTTTATCACAATGAAATTTCCTGACTGTTATTGGTATTTTTTTGGAGTTGATTTTGTCTGAAGCTTTGGCAGAAAAAGAAGTTGTTTGTTTATATTATACTTAATCAGTGGGATGGAGTATGACTTTATTAGAATAATCGAGCAAATACCACATATCTACTGATAGTGAGTTCAGGTTATCCTTAGTGGATGAATATTTACATAATCAAAACCATATTTGTTTGCTATTTTCCTCAAGCGAATATGTGTTGAAACACTTGTAAATTTGATTACATACATCTGATACACACCTACTTTTACTGAATCATCCATTCAATACTTAGTATAGGATATTCTCTAGATCAAATACTTGACAAGTTGACTTTGTGGTATTCCTATCTTCCCACTCAAATTCTGCTTCAGTTACCTGTTGTATTGGGTTGATGGCACATAGGTCACCCGTTGTTTATGCAATTGTGAAAAACTTCTAGTTGTTTACTTTAGTTCCGGGTGCTGTATGGCACTTAAAAATTTCATTCAACTTCATTAAGAAGAGTACTTTGAAATCTTCCTGGGGATTTCTTCTACAATCTTATGTGAGTAATTTGTATGATGACAAATATTTCCAAAACTGTTATTTAAAAATGTTAACAGATTTGTACTTTAGAAGTTGATTGAAATTCTTGTTCAATCATATGAAGGGTGAGATAAATTAAATTAAAAAGGTATGCATGTGCTTAACCGTATTTTATTCGT
The DNA here is from genome assembly GCA_027123425.1 of Erythroxylum panamense. NCBI lineage: Eukaryota > Viridiplantae > Streptophyta > Magnoliopsida > Malpighiales > Erythroxylaceae > Erythroxylum > Erythroxylum panamense. The sequence goes on along the minus strand of JAOTIZ010000201.1, from coordinate 11,855,893 downwards.
ATATACGCTAGCTACTGCGGCTTAAATTTTCTTTCCTTCAACCTCATCTTTATTCTACTAAAGTAAATATTTAGCCAATCGATCCACGGTGAAATGTATTACTGCAAAATTGCTCAGATCATCAGGTGTTCTAAAGGAGCAACTGTAAAATTGGAAGTTGAAAGTTTGCAGCTGCCGATATTGGTAATTGGGGAATCCTTTAGGTTACTGATTGTCTGTAGCGAGCGGAAGTAGATAAAGGATTTTACTGTACTTGGCAGTTGGATGGTAGTGTTGGTATTTGTTGAGCCCTAGTGTCCCTAGTGGCCAGGTGTTCTATCTTCTCTCATTTTGATGCCCCTCAAGTCTATCCAGACTCCTCAGTTCAGTTACCAAACAATATTCCAGATTTAACTATTATTTTCTAGTTGTTGATGCTTGGGTTTGTGTGTTAAGGCCGAAAAGACTTGTTATTTCCCCAAAGTTTATAATCAAAAGTGCTTTGGATTTTTTTTTCCTAGCATTAAAGGGGTTAACATCTAGATAAATCATAGATTTGAATATGTAAGCCACTTGTTGTTCGTTTGCTTGGACCGTGTTTGTTTTTAGTTAGTTTATGAACTGCAATAATTCATTATGCCCAAACCTAAATATTTTAATCTTTGTAGTAACAACTTCATCTTCTGTCAGCTACAGATTGGGATAATTTGAATGATTTTTATCTGTTTGGAAAGGCGGCATTTTTCTGGTTGATAAAATCGACCGACAATTCATCCATCCTTTTTTCTGTACCTCTCATGTTGGCAGATTGTTTAAGTAAGCATACATAAATTGCTAACCCCTCACCCATTTTGGTTTTGTAGCCCTTCCTTGGAACAGACGTGTGAGTGTAAGACAGTTGGATTTCCAGCTTCTGAACAAAACTATTTGGGTCGGACACTCCAAAAGCTTGCTGGTAGAGGAAACATGAGGCTAGCTTAATTAACTGTGCTGAAATGAAAATTTGTATAAATTGGAAGAAAGAAAATAGGAATTAATGCAAAGATTTGCTTGAAGGAAAAAGTTGTTGGGGGTTGGGATAGCAAACTTGTATCATTCTCTTCCCTTACATGTGTACCCTAATAGCTTCCAAAATTGCTGCCTTGAATTCTTTCCATGTTGCGCTTTCTACATCTCTAAGAAACTCTATGGTGACTCGAGGCTCCACATGGAATGGCGTTGATATTTTTGTGTCTGTTGTGTTTGTATTTGTCCTTTTTTGTTTTTCTGGATTTTCTGAGAGGAAGTTCTCGTTCTAAATCAGACGATTGAGGGAGTAGATTCAGCAATCATGCTTGTGGAAGTATGGAATATGGTGAAATGACCATATCTATCTTTCCATATCGGTAGAGTTTGTGTTTGGAAAGGAAAACAGAAAATGAAAATCCCAAATCCTAATATTTTAATTCTCTAAAGACCATGAAGGTGAGGGGATGAATAGAATGATTCTGTTACAGATGGTGTCCAAGATAAAAACTAGAATTTTGTTCAGTCTTTTCACCCTTTCCCGAAGCTACCAAGGAAAAACGGCAAGAACATATGATAGCCGTTTTTTATTTGATAAACGTGAATAGGTTCAGTCATTGCCTTTTTTGTTAACCACTTCTGATTTATTAATCACAAGTTTCTGTCATTGTTAATAATCTTAGGTGCTGATGGTTTGGTAACGCTATGGATCGTCAAAACAAATGGTTGCGTTGCCACATATGATCAGCTGTGAATTTCTTTTACTTTTGCTTGCTTTTTTGGTTGACTGCTGTTCTTATCTGAATGTTTTATATTGACAATCAATATATGAGCATTTTGATGGATTTTATAGTTGCAGCTAGAATCACTGAGCTTCAACACCTGTCCACAGCATTGCTTAAACTGATTTTTTTTAGATTTGGTTCCTTCACATACACAGTGGGGCATGTTTCTTATGAAGAGGTTGTTTATCCAAGCACACATAGTAATCAAGCAGTTAGCTTCTTGGGACGTTTTTTCTTTTGTTGGGGTATAGGGTTAATTCTCTTTTTTAAGTGTCAGCCTTCTACAACTGCGATATAAAACATAATCAACCAAATAATGTTATGTTTCACGACCAGTATGCCCCAGAACCTCTTGATCAACCAACTTAATATTGCATACTTTCAACACAAGACCCCTAGTGTAATCGAAATAAAAAGAACCTATAATAGAAAAATCTGTTATTTCCACTCTGTCTTTTTTTTTTAATTACAAGGGAAAAGAGAACAAGAAAGAACTAGGGGATAGATCGGCGATGCAAGACGCCGTGAGAATCACGGGGCATAGTGGCGAAGACCAGCGACGGAGCCGCCTGAAGCGCGTGGACCCCGGGGCTAGAATAAGCAGCTAGGGCAGCAAGACTGTCCGCACTCTGATTGCCTTCCCGATAGACGTGCTGGAACTTCAAGTCCCAATCGTTGCTCAACAGCTCCCGTATACCTGCCACCAAAAAAGAATAGTCAGTTAAAGGTAAGCTAGATGTGGAGAGAATATTGATAACCTCCAAGGAGTCCACTTCAAGGATAACTCGCCGGAAGCCCCGAGTCCATGCCAAGTTAAGCCTCGAGTAGACGCTCCAAAGTTCCGCCACGAGGGGGGAGCTTCGGCCGATATGATGAAAAAAACCCCCGCACCATTGGCCCTGACAATCTCGGATCAGCCCACAGGCAGTGGCGAAAGTGACGCCACTTTTAACTGCTCCATCCGTATTGAGTTTGACCCAGCCTTCCGGAGGCTTGGTCCAGCCCACCAATTGGCCCACCGCTAACCCCTGGGCCCCGTGCACAATCCCCGCTACAATGCTAGCTCGAACTGTCCAGTGGACATAGTTCAAGACGGCCCGATGGCCATCAGTAGGCCAGGTGAAGCCCTCCTCAAATATAGATTTATTGCGTCATTTCCAGATGAACCAACAAGCTACCCCATAAATAGAGGACCAAGAAAACTGTTGAAAACGGTCTCTCTTACACAATTTGCCCGTCACCCACTGTTCAATACCCTGACAAAAGAAGTAAGGGTCATGAAGAACAGGAGCAAAAGTACACCAGAAGGCTTTGACCTGCCTACAGTCCCGTAAAGCATGCACTGTCGTCTCCTCAAGGCCACAGGAAGGACACTGGCTGTCAGATGTGAGATGTCGGGTCATCCGCTATTGGTTTGTCAGAAACTTTTACTTGAATAGCAGCCAAAGGAAAGCCCGAATCCGCTTTGGGCCAGCCCATTTCCAGATAGGATCCCAATCTCGACTAGACACACTCGGAGCAGACCCCTCGATTAAAGCGTAAACAGACGCAGTAGTAAACTGGCCGCTGGGAGTAGGGCCCCACCGAAACGTATCCTCCACGGTGTTATCCTGAGGTAAATGGATTGCTGCAATATCCATGCAGGCTGTAGAGGGGAGGTAATGCTGGAACCGGTGTCAGTGCCATGATCCAGTCCCAAGTATGTATTCAGCGACTGGGGCGTAAAGATCCGTCTCCGGAATAGAAGATGTGACCATAGAGACTAAAGGTCCCCATCCCGGCACCCAGGAGTCCAGCCAAAAAAGGATAGTCCGCCCATTGCCGAACGTCCACCGTAAACCTTGGCAGACATAGGGCCAAGTCGCGGCAATACCCCGCCAGGAGTGGGAAGGCCTGGAGCGATGGAGAGATAGGGGAAGAGGAGTAGGATCAAGATGGTACTTTGACCGTAAGACTTTTACCCAAAGCGAATTGGGTTGAGAAATCAATTCCCACCCAAGTTTGGATAAGAGAGCATCATTTGTCATACAGAGACGTTTAAGGCCGAGACCCCCAGCTAGTTTGGGTTGACAAACGTCTTCCCACTTGACCAAGGGTATGTGACGGTGATCACTAGTACCGCCCCAGACAAAATTGCGTATGAGGCGCTCCAACTCATCGCATAGGTGGCGGGGAAGACGGACCGTCTGCATGGTGAAAATAGGGAGAGTGGAGAGAACAGACTGGGCAAGGGTGGCTCGCCCTGCCAGGGACAAGGTCTGGGCTTTCCAACCGGAAAGTTTTTTGCTAGTTGCATCCACAATATGCTGGTAGGTGCGCTTCGTGGATGAGGGGAACTCCCAGATACTTGCCTAAATTGGTCGTACGAGTGACATGCAAAAATTGACTAAGCCGACGAGCAACGTCAGTAGTAACATTTTTGGAAAAGAAAATTCTGGTTTTGTCAGTATTGACTTTTTGACCCGAAGCCTTACAAAAGGTCTCCAGGGTATGGACAATAAGCTGAACCTGGGAATCAGTCGCTTCGGTAAAAAGGACCAAATCATCAGCGAAGAACAAATGCGAGAAGGGAGGACCGGCTGAGCCCATATGGATCGGTCTCCAATTGCCATGACGCATCTCTGTAGAAATGAGATGACCTAGCCGTTCCATGCACAGAACGAAAAGGTAAAGAGAAAGGGGGTCGCCTTGGCGCAGACCACGGGAGGGACGGAACGGAGGAGATTTAGAGCCTTGCCAATCGATTTGCATTGTGACCGTCGTCACACACTGCATAATAAGACAGATAAGCGTAGTGGGGAAGCCAATGTCCGACAGCGTGCTGTGGATAAAATCCCAATTGAGTCGGTCGTAAGCTTTCTCCAAATCAACCTTAAGAGCTAGATAGTCAGTCTTCCCCCGTTTCTGACGCATCGTGTGGATGACCTCTTGAACAATGATGATGTTGTTTGTAATATGACGACCAGGAATGAAGTTGCATTGGGGTTTCAGCCACCAAATGCGCCAGCTGAGGCTTTATGCGGTTCACCAGGACTTTGGAAAGGACCTTGTAAAGAACGGTGCAAAGGTTGATAGGGCGGAAGTGAGCCATCCGAGTCGGAGAAGGGATTTTTGGGATTAAGACTAAAATCGTACGGTTAAGGTCTTCATCCATTGCTCGGAGCTGAACACTTCCCTAAAATAATCCACCACGGCGGGACCCATTGTAGCCCATTGTTTTTGAAAAAAGAGAGCATTAAACCCATCAATCCCCGAGGCTTTATTGGGATTCATAGAGAAGACCGCGGACCGAACCTCAAACTCATGAAGGGGAAGACTAAGATCGCTCACGCTCCTGGCCGAGAGCCGCGGGAAGTGACCTGAAAGGGGGAAGGGAAGAGGAGACCCAGGGTCCTGCGAAAAAAGCTGGGAGTAGTAGGTGTGAGCAAGGTGACCCAGTCTGACGGGGTCAGAAATAAGGGTCCCATCCGAATCAACGAGAGACTCAACCTTCAACTTTCGACGTTTCGCAAGGGTCACCGTATGGTAAAACTTAGTGTTGCGGTCACCTTGAGAAATCCAGTCGCACCAAGCGCGCTGATGCCATAAAAGTTCCTCCTCACACAGGACTTGAGTCAGATCGGCACTCAACTTATCTTCCAAAACAAGCATAGCATCCAAATTGTCAGGGGTGGTGGATCGGTGGATGCCCTCCAGCCGAGCGAGGAGTCGGCGTTTTCGTTGGAAGATATTACCGAAATCAGTGTGGTTCCACCGCAAAAAAATGTTGAAGGGATTTCGTGACTGACAAGAAGACAAAAGTGAGCACCTACATTTCCTTGATATGGTGGGAAAAGGAAAAAAAAATTTCAATCACCTTTTTTTTCTTAAGACCATGGTAGGGTAGGAAAGTGATGACATACGGCTCCACCAACATGAACTTTATAGCACCTCCTTACCTGGTCTGCAATGAACTTTCCTGGATAGCAATAGAAGAAAATGGAAATGTTCTATTCCAAAGGATACAGAGGCAGTATCACATTCCAGCACTTTTACAGACGGTTATCTAATTATCGTCCTTGCCCTACACATGCCTGTTTACAATTAAAAGGCACACCAGCATCCTGTCTGTCGAAGTGAACATGAGTTTCTCATCAATTTGTCTTCTATGCTAGCTGATCCAATCAGTTTTCATGGTTACGAGTTGTGGTGTCCTTGGGCCCTTTTACCGGTGGTGGTGATGGTGTTGTCAATCTGTGGCATGATTCAACTGCTATACATAAGTAGGAAAAGAGGTGAGCTTACACTGACCACTTTTCTTTCTTAAAAAATTGGAATGAAAATTGCTGAAATTTGTCCAATTGATGTTTACGCAGGAGGAAAGGGTTTTAAGAGGTCAATAATTGGAAAATGTTGTATTGGATGCTAACTATGTTAATGCTTTACAATTTAATTAGCATTTGAACTTCGTAGACCTCATAAGCTATTTGAGTTATTTGCTGAATGTTGCAGGTATCAATCTAAGCATTCCTTAGACTCATACAAGCATGTATGCTACTTTCTCGTCTACAATCTTTCAAATGTCGGGTGTTGTGCCTTGCAGGAAGAAGGATATTGACCACGAAATAGCAAAAGCCCTTCATTTTCTTGGCAAGGAAGAATTACATGTGTTTTTTTTTTGGCAACATATATGGACAAATTTAGAAATTATGACGTCAAATTCATTACTACGCAAACATCTCAATTATGATGACAAACTCAGAAAGGGGGAAATACTCATTTTCAAACCCGCAAAGGAAGATAAGGAAGGAAAAAATTAGGGTTGAAAGGCAAGTTATTTTAGAAAAATTAAGTGGTCCGTGAATTAATTCTATGAGTTATATGAATCAGTTTATAAAGACATTCATGTGTTCATAAAATTTTCACATAAATGTCTAGAGCATTTCATCTTTACAAAAAGAGAATGTCGAGAGCAAAATGGGAAACACGAGAAGAATAATAACGAGGGGAAAACAGGTGCCCACAACCATAAATGCATGGAAAATTAAAGTTAGTTCATTTAATCCCAAGGCCTGATCTTCACGTTTATTGCAGGCCTTCTTCAATTCAATGTTATGTTCCTCAGATGTTGAAACTTGGTTTCACTGTTGGATTACCGAGTCATCTGTCCCAAGTCCTACTTGTTACTAGGCAACTGAAGTCGCAAGCATATGGTAACTATTAAAGATCATAAATGCTTGAGATATTTACATGAACTTCATTTAAAGCTTCAGATGTTTACACTGTTTCCATATTATTTAATAGACTCGACGAAACATGTGAAAACTTTGAAATTAAATGATAGCCGTGGATCATGTGAACTGCCTCAGCTGCACATCCTTTCCCATTAATTAAAACGATATATATACAATGTGTCCCCTGTACTCAAAGCCATGACGAGAAATGAAGCTCTTACTGGGAACGAAAACAGTTTTTCTTTTCATGCTTCTTTTGATGGTAATCGTGGTTGGTAAGAACCTCCGGACGTTGCCCCATCGCCGTAAGTAGTTTTCACATCATATTTAATTACAGTCATTTGGTTGTTAATCAAGATCTTGTTACGTTATAAATTATAGATTGGTTTGTTTGCTAGATATTCCGGTTAGTTCTCAAGGAGGATCAAGGGCAACAACAAAGGGCAACGAAGGTTATGATCATTACCCAAAGGTTAATCTAAATCAATGGTAATTGGGAGTGTATCTATATAGTTAATATTAATATGTTAGTAATTAACCTGAATGACATAATTAATGTAGGAATCAAGAGTTAGAGAGGACTTGGGAATGGAGTTATACCCAACAGGGTCAAGCTTGCCGGATTGTTCCCATGCCTGTGGACCGTGTACTCCATGCAAGAGGGTGATGGTGAGCTTCAAGTGCTCAACAGAGTCATGCCCAATTGTTTATAGGTGCATGTGTAAAGGGAAATACTACCATGTTCCTTCCAATTGACATATCAGAGTAAAATTTATCAAGTAGAATTGATTCATGGGTTTTACTATATATTAATCTGTTTTGGGAATGCAGCATTGGGTTTTGATTGTGGACTAGAAAGGAGAGATTTGTAGAATTGGAAGAGGAAATGATTGTAAATACTCGAATGAGCATTTTCTGCCACTCGGCTATTTTACTGAATTTCATTAAGATGAGACCAGGACGTTTATGCCTTTATATGCTTATATTAAGCACCATATGTGTCTCTAAATTAGTGTGTTGAGAAAAACGAAAAAAGCAGGAAGTTGGAAGTTGCAACAGGAGAGTTCACTCCTCGTTAAGATTCAATTAGGTAGCCCGTAACGGGTAGTTATCATTTATAAGATTAGCATTTTTTAATAAATAGTACAGTGATAAGGATATTATATAATTTTATAAAGTAATTGGTGATAAGGATATTATATAATTTTATAAAGTAATTGGTAAATGAGTATATTTGTATTTACTAAAATAAAGAACCCAAATCTCTCTTAAATATCTGCACACATTAAGTTTTAGATTTCTATAAAATAAGATGGTTGGTGTATCTACTTTCTTACCAAACAACTCATCAATAGATATAGATAAAGTAAGTAGAAAATGTCGTTCCTCCCATTTGAAGTGTTACATTTAATAATATTAAAAACAATGATAATAATAATTTGTTGGTAAATATAAGAAAAGGCAATAAGATTAAAAACAATCTTACCTTGAATCTTCACCAAATAGTGAAATTGTTGACTCTAATGGAATCTCTAATCCTCCTCTACCTTTTTCGCTTCTTGAACAACTTCAAAATTTCTCTTGAACACTAAGAAATGAAGAACCCTAAGTTTACTTTCTTCCTTCCTTGCAAAAACCGAAACTCTTAACTCTCTTTTCTCATTTTCGGTGTTGTTTTCTTCTTTCTATCCTCAAATCACGTTTTTGTCTCTTCCTCGAAAGCAAGTCAACACTTTTTATTTCAATTTTACAATTAATGATTCTAAATTGTCTATTTTATTCTTCCTTATAAGCCTAGGTTCTTTTAACCTTAAGTGGTCTTCCAAAAATGCCCTTCATGCAATCTTACCATCTTAACATATTAATTCAATTAACCTATGTCATATAATCTTGCTAACATTAACATAATAATAACTCCAAAAATTAAGACCATCAAAACTTCATAATTCATTTAAATCATACTTAACTAGAGGGAAAAAAAAAAGAGAGTCAACAAGAGCATAGAGCTTCAGGTGGTCAAAAAGAGCTAGGTAAGGAAGTGGTTGAGGTGGGGTTAGGGGTTACAGAGAGCCAAATAAGTTTGTCTCTTATAATGTTTTAATAATCTTTCACAATCTTGATTTTGAATGACCATTGATCCATAGTGATATCCAACCCTAATTCTTAAGCATATGTATATTTTTAATTATTGAAGTTATTAATGTTAAAGTTCTTAAATAGTTTATAAAATTTGTACCTTATATATAAAATTAAAGGAATGTTTAATTTAAAAATTATATAAAATAATATGTTAGTAACCTATACCAATATTATAACATGTCATAATTAAAACCAATACTAATTTTGATAAGATATTCTCAACTTTGATGAGTAACTGGAATAATATATTATGCTATAGATTTAAGATCAATAGATAAGATTATGTACTGGTTCAGCCTGGTTTTGGCGGAACTACACGTTGTCGTTTGGATCTATGGAGTTGGCTGCTTCTTACGAGAATTCCGGCTTGAAGGTTCCTGCAAAACAAGGAAGGCACGTCGGGGGTTGTTT
>JAOTIZ010000201.1:11818010-11828316 GCA_027123425.1 Erythroxylum panamense | reverse complement strand
AAATGTGATATAGACGATTGAATCATTAATTCGAGTGAAATTTGTGTATTTTATATTTATGAGGATTATTAGAAATTGTTCTAGATTATTTGGAGTACAATGTCCGGATCGGTTCTAGATTATTTGGGTTTATACTGCTTTGGGTGCTTAAACCGGCTTAGGATGCAAGTGGAGCAAGCTGGAAAGTTGGAAAATTACAGTTTCTACCTGGTCACGGTTTTGACCTATTGTGTTTCAAACCTTATTTTCTTCTTTTGTTTCTCTTTTGATACCTATAACAAGTCCATATGCAAGTAAGTTGATAATCAACACAAATAAGGTCCAAATCTTGCCCAAACATTTACTTACAACACTGCAAAATGTATGTACATCAAAACACATGAAAAGCATGCAAAACCTAAGCTTATAAACCTTCATTTATAACCTAACATGCAATTTATCATATACAATCACATACGCATGCAAGTTATATTAAGTAACACAAAAACTAGCCTAAACATCCTAGTATGTATATTAAACATACACATTATCACATAAAATGACTTAGATAATCATATAGCAGAACCCTATTCATCCTTTGGTTAGCTATCTTGAAGAAGTTAAGAACCAATGATATGATCAAATCTAACATTCAAGACAAATTATATGCCATTCAAGTCAAATGGTAAAAAAAAAACTCAAGGATGGATCATGAAGGACCTCAAAATGTTTATGATGCCATTTAACTATCTTTTATATGCCATTTAAGCTAAAAGAAAATGAAGGATTTTCAAAAGGATTAAGTAGGAGGATCAAGTTTTTATTAAAAATACTCTAACTTGAATAAAAGAGTTGAAGATGCTAAAATTAAGAGGCAATAATATTAGCTAAAGATTAACCATAACGTGGAGGACGGTATAGTGGTATTGTAAAGGTTGTTTATAGGCATATGAGGACACTACAGGGTTAATATTGCAGTCATTCAAGTGTTAGCATTATGTGAATTGTTCTACCATGGATTCAAATCTAAATTTACTAAGTTCTAGGTCTTTAAAAAACATAAGATATTAGTTGAGTACATGTCCTATTAGTTATTTAGTCACCTTGTCTTATTTATATTTATTAGTGTTAATTGTTATTATTTTTATGATCTGGCTCCCTTGGTATCCTAATTTTTGGAGAGTAGTTTCTGGACCTATTATTTTTGTAGCATCCCGTCACCGATGGGAAGGGTATATTGGTAATTTGGGAACGGGTTAGGTTTAGGAGTGCATTTTTTGACATGTTCATGCAGTACATAGCCTCTATAATTATAGATAAATGGTTATTTTTGCACATGCATATGAGTGTACATGCATTCGTGATATTTCCCGACATATGAGTGTATAAATGAAATTTTTGTGATAAATGTGTTATTTGTGTTTGAAAGTTTAATTGGAGTGGAAAATGTGATATAGACGATTGAATCATTAATTCGAGTGAAATTTGTGTATTTTATATTTATGAGGATTATTAGAAATTTTTCTAGATTATTTGGAGTACAATGTCCGGATCGGAAAAATTGTGAAATGACAGATTAATCAGATTTCCAGTACCGAAAATAACTGGCCAATGGCACGGGAAAATTAGAGTCATGATTTTAGGATTTATTACCTAGAGCCATTGGAATTTGGGAGAAAATTAGAATAAGATTAGATTTAGGCTTTATGGAGTGGACAAGTGGCAAGTGACTTAAGTCACTAGCCAAACATGTCCTAAGCCTTTTATTGTTAGATTCAAACCCTATTTATCCTATTGATTTGCTTGGCACGATGCTTTCTTCTCTTTGAAAGAAAATTTGCTCTCCTTGTTGGCTTTCTTCTTCTTCTTTGTGGGTCACCTTCCTTGCTCTTCTTCCCTCATTGCTTCTTGCTTGCTTGCTTCTTTCTTCACCTATAATCTATCTCTTAAGACTTGTGATGGTGAAGATGATGATTGGTGTTGGTATGAGTGCCCACCGTGGGTGTTGTTTGAGTTAAAAGGTTGGAGTAATTTGAAGAGTTCCAAGATTAAATCAAGTAAGTTCTTGCTCTTAATGTTATAGGTAGTTTGATTTGATGATTAATTAGAGTATATTGATGGTTGAGATATGTATATGTTTCAGATGATGTAATTCATGCCTATATCTTGTTTTTGTATTTGTGAGATGAGGGATAATTGATATTTGGTGAATTGAAGTTAGGGGTGAGTTGTTGTAAGTGTATTAAGTTGTTTTGGAGTGTTTTAAAGGATGATTGATGGATTATAATTTGACAGAAGAAGAAAAATCTGGGTTTCGGGAGATTCTGGGATCGCACGTCGCGACGTGCTCATCGGACGCCGTGGCACGCATTTTCTCTACGCTGCAGCGAGTGCGAGGGCGCTCGCCGCGAGCCTGCACGCCATGGTGCGCACAAGCGCACACGCCGTGGCTCATGCGAGTGCACTCGCAGCGGCGAGCAGCCTTCCGCCGCGGCGAGGACTTCTTCTCTCCGGGAGTGATTTGGTTCTTTAATTATAAGTTTTGAGGTATTAGTCCAAATGAGTTGGTTTTTGGTTTTATTGTAAATTAGAGACAAAGAACAACAAGTTTTATAAGAATGGAAGTTTTGAAACAATCTCGAAAGTTCTCGAATTTGGACGGAAATTGAGTAGTGAATATGATTTTGATATAAAGATAGTCCCTTTATGTGTGGAGTGTAACTTTTGGAGTTTTGATTTTTGATTTTGTGACTTTGAGTTTCTATCATTTAGAGATCAAGGGTTGTGATGGAAAGTTTCGGGAATAGTCGGGAATGTTATGAACATGCATTGTACGCATTTCTAATTGTTGCTTGTGCATTATTGAATATTTTAAATTGTGCATTTGGTAATATTTTTATATTCTGATTTGATAGAGGCACAATTGGAGCGTCGATCTACCGACGTTGCTAAGACTTCCCGGCATTAGCTCAGAAGTTAATTGGTGAGTAACCTAGTTGGTTCCTCAATCTTTATGTGTTTAAGATTATGCACTTATAACCATGCGGAGATTAATGGAGGGCTTATGTGTGTTTGCTTATGATTGGTTCCGGACCATAAGTGTCCGAAGTATTGGAAACTTGATATCGAAGTGTTATTTGTGTGTAAAATTGTAACTACTTGTTTCTAATGTGATTTGGGATTTGACGTACTGCCTAATTGGGACATGTGGTATTATTTTGTGATGCAATTACTGCTAAATTGAGACATATGCATTTCATGCATAAAGGTATGATCAGATAATGACAGTTGTGACCGGAGCAGCCACCGAGAGCTTAAAGCTCAACGTATCAGGGCCTCGAGTCCACCGTATTTCAGAGCCACAGGCTCACCGTTCAATGCACCCATTTTGGGACAGTTCAATGCGCCCATTTTGGGACAGTTCAGGCGCACGGTCACAACACCGTAATAAGATGGGAAAGTGTCACATACGCATTGCATATGCATTTGATTGGTTATGGGATTGGTTCAAACGGCGAAAACGCCTTATACTTTTGTGAATAATAAGTATGAGAGTTTGTTAAATGTGTTACTGTGCGATATTATGTGAATTGTTTGTATATGCATGAGTTGAGTGGACCATCGATGATGGTTTTTCACTGAGTTCGCAAACTCACCCAACATTGCAAATATTTTTAGGACAGTGAAAGTAGACTCCTAGTTCCAGAGAGAGACTTTTCCTCCCTTGTCGATCGTGTTGGCAAGAGAAGTTATGGCACAAAGGTCGGTCAGCTGGGACTTTTGGGGATGACCTAGTTAGACGTTTGATTTAGATTTCTTTTGGAATTTGTTCAGACAGTGATCGATGACAGTTGTACATTTATGGTTTCAATGAAATGAGAAAGTATTTTGGTTTCTTAGATCAGTGATTGTTTTATATTGATGTTTTAGTTTTGATGCCATGGGAAGTATTGTAGTGTTCGTCCGTAGTGCACTCTTATTGTAGGATATGTATCGGAACGGCCTACGGGTGTCCCGGTGTATACCCTACGGTAAGAGGGTGCTACAATTTTTAGATTTATTCATCTAATACTTCATCTAGATTCGGTTTTAATATATTTTTACTTCCTGAAAAAAAACTATTTATATACATAATTAAAAAGCTTAAGTTTTAGCTCTTACTTAAAAATGTGATCAACCTTATAGAAAAACTAGTTAAAAAGAAAATAAAATTAGGCACTTAACTACCCCTTGGTTAATCGTCAAACTTATGCATTCAACTTTGCAGTAGAAAGTTTAAACAATGTTCTATTCTCACCTGCTTATATTCCATTTATTATTTACTCTTTATAATGCTTTTATAGATTTAAGACTTGCAAGTTAGACTATTATACATTCTCTCTTTACTCTAGCTACAGTTAGTTCACGCATTAGAAACATTTTTTTCTTTTAAAGAGAAGAAAGTACAATTTTTTTAATAAAACATATATATTGGTAATATAATTTCTTTAAAGTATTAAGTAAAAGTTACCTTTACTCCTACATTGAAATATCGCCCACAATTTTTAGTCAACCTAGCTCCAATCTATAGAAACTATATTAGGTATATTTCTTGCAATGTAACTCTAAAGAAAAATATTATCTTAGTATAAGGAAATTCTAAGAAAATGTTTAGGAGGGGATGAAAGACATATTATTAAGAAAAAAAATAAGAAATGTAAGACAACATATGTTTTATACATAGAAAATTAGGATTAGTCTAAAAGAGAAACAAATTATAATGGTTCAAAAGTAAAGTCCTAGGCGCATTTTACGAATTAATTAGTATTTATTAAATCTTTCCCTCCTTGTCCACTTGCTAACACTTATACCTTTTCACAATAGCTTATTTATAAACAATTAATTGACTATATTTATATACCTATAGTTAGTGTGTTTTGCTTGTTATTTAATAGTTTTATAGTATTTTTGGTATTTATTTTGCTTCAAGTGTGTTTTTAGGTTATATCCCTCCATGAACCAAAAGAACAAGAATTCGGATGAAATCATTGCATAAAATAGAAGAATTGAAGGGGGGGGGGGTGCTTGGATTATAGATTTAGGAAGGGGTTAATGGGTAAAGAATAAAAAGTAAATGGTTGGTTGCTAATTATCATTATAGGGGGAATAGTTTGATATCTCACTTTTAGGGAATCCTTTATACCCTCCATTTAGTAGATGAGTGAGACTCATTCCTTAGGAAGGGGTTAATGGGTAAAGAATAAAAAGTAAATGGTTGGTTGTTAATTATCATTATAGGGGGAATAGTTTGATATCTCACTTTTAGGGAATCCTTTATACCCTCCATTTAGTAGATGAATGAGACTCATTCCTTAGTAGTGGTTCTTTTTTTTATTAATATTTTAAAAATTAATTAATTAATTACAATTAATTAATTAATATAATAATACTACTATTATTAATTAAATACATCATAATTAATTAAAATATAATTAATTAGTTATAATATAATTAATCAAAATATAATTCATTCATTCATTAAAATATTATAATTAATTAATTAAAATATAATTAATCAAAATAATATAATTGATTAATTAATTACAATATAATTAATTAAAATATAATCCATTCATTAATTAAAATATTTTAATTAATTAGCTAATTAAAATATAATTAATTAATTAATTAAATTATTGTAACTAAAATATAATAAATTTTTATTTCTCAATATTTTTTACAAACTAGTCACTGTCAATGATAATGGTAATCATTTCTTCCTCTTAACCAACTATCATAATTATAATGATAATATCCATTCCTATTACTCACTATATTCATTCTCATTTCTATTACCACTCTCTCATGCAAACCAACCGCTCGAAGCAACTTTAAAGATACACGACTGTGTGAGTCACTGTGATCATGTTGAGCTTTGAAGATGCTTTTTATGTTTATGTGAAGATACACACAGCTTTATGTTGACATACATAGCCCGTGTAAGTTTTTGTGACTATATAAAGCCATGATTTAGAGGGTATTTTAAGATACAAAGTCACCTACACAATCGTGTAAGTGACTGCGTATATTCCAAAAAACCTAGTTTTTATTATAAAAGGATATTATTGAAGGCTATGGAAGTGGGGCAGAAATTTCAGAGTTGCCAAAGACATGTAGAAAAGTAAGAAAAGCACAAAAGGGACGTATATCACAAAAAAGAAGATCCTGAGTAGAAATATTAATATCAACTCCTGCTTTCTAGATTTTTTAGATTAAGGCTTCAACCTGATTTCATTTTTTTTCTTTTCTTCTATTATTGCCTTACGTGCAAAATATGGATAATTTTGTTTTGAACATTATTATAAACTACTAAATCTATATGAGGGTGTTATTCTTCAATTATTTTATATAACATTTACCTTGTTGAATTCAATATAATACTTCTTTGTGATATTTGTTATGCTCATACTTGATTTAAATCTAGAGATTGAATCAAGATATTTGTGTTAAGTTGCACAATGAGAGTTGTTACCTTAATGAACATAGAAATAACATATTAATAATCACTTGATTTAAATCTAGTGATTGAATCAAGATATTTGTGTTAAGTTGCACAATGAGAGTTGTTGCCTTAATGAACATAGAAATATCATATTAATAATCAATTGAAGAAAGATCTTAACTATGAGTTAAATATCCTTATGATTGCTTCAAATCCAATTAAATGGTTAGGAGTAGTTTTGAGAATTCGAGACATTGCAAGTCAAATTTTATCTATTTTAATTTGGATTACTTGATTAGATCTCGAGAAAGGGTAATTAAAACCTTTGGATATCTAGGATCAAAAGTAGTTGAATTCAAAAGGTAAAGGAAAGATAAAATCATGATAGAATAATCCTTTAGTTTCCATCATTAACTTCATTTCCATTATTAGCTTATACTTATTTAGTCATCAAGTTTTGATAGTTTACTTTAATTTTTAGTTAATTCAATCTTTTGTTACATTAGACAAAGCGTAATTAAAATTGTTAGGTGACTATATTCAAACCTTATGTGGACAACCTTGTTTGCTAGTTTTATATAAAACTAGCAAACAAGATTTTGACACCATTGAAGGGATTTCCATTTTAACATTTTATCCAATTTGAATTATTTTGATTTAAGGAGTTTGATACTGTTTTCTTGTGTGATTGTAGTTGCATAAACATAAGAATCATGAAAAGTGTAAATTGCATCATGTTTTAGGCATAGTTTGATATGTGTTTAGCTGTTAATTCAATTATTTAGTATGTGTTTAGGTTAGAATTGTGTTAGTTTATTAATTATTTGGGTTTTAAGTGTTTTATGGGTTAGTACAAGTCTTTGAGCTTAAATATTATGTTTTTGAGGTTCCTTGATGTGTTTGCTAGTGTTCCAGAGTCAATATCGAAGAACAAAGAAGTTTCAGAGATATTTAGGCCAAAATAACGACCGATGACAGTGGCATCTCAGGCCATAATCATGACAGAAGGATCAGATGTGGCCCACTATCGTGGCCTACATCGGGCAAACACGCAGGCACTAAAGAACGACAAGTTTTGAGAATTTTTTTAATCTTTCGACTTCGCTACCTCCCATCATCTATTTAAATTGTATTTTCTATTTAATTTTAGTTTTATTATTGTATAGAATTGGATTGAATAGTTAATGATAAACCTAGAATGTTGAGGATGTTCTAAACTTATCTTCGAAGTTTTACTCTTGAGTTAATAAAATCTAATTGTTTATGTTTTTATTGGATTTGTTGTGGTTTAATTCTACGATTGCATAATTCGATAACAAACTGATAGGATGAATTGAATGAAAAATAATTAAATTGAACTAGCGAGAGCTAAGTGAGTTAATGGAGCAAAAATTGAATCAGATTGAGAAATTATGTGAAGAGAGATCTTACATAGGTTTCCGATAGTTTATTAGAGAACTTCAAAACTAATTAGGGTTTTGGATAGGTTATGAATTTAGAAATTTCAACTTCCATAATCCGATTAGGGTTTACGATTTAGGGTTAACGATTATAACTTGAGAGAGAGTAATCAACTCTAGGATATTCTAGAACTAATGATCCGATAATTCATAATCAGTTAGGTTAGCATTAAGGATAGGTAAAATTCCCTTTCTCTGAATTGGTAATTTCTTTCAGTTGATTCTTGGGTGTGTTGTAATTGCTTAATAATTAGTATATTCATATTTGAATCTTAATTTGATTGATTGAATTAAATTTTTATTTTTTTATTTCATTGCATCTTGGATTTCTGTTATTATTTCTAGCCTTAGATTTTAGGATTAGGTTAACTCCCTCCTCGTGGGGTTGACACCTTTGGTACTATGTGAATGAATTGTGCACTTGCAAATTATCGAAGGTTAACGATTATAACTTACACATAACTAAACACCTGATTAAATCACAAGGAGCTCAAGCAAGTTAAGAGATACATCAATTTTTGATATCACCAAAAATGAAAGAGAGATCTAAAAAGAAAAGAGTCAAGAAGCTACAGATAAAATAATGGTTAAATAATAAAATCAAAGAGGGTGCCAAAGGACTCTTCTGGATTTCATAAGGCCTTGTTGTAATGCGAATCAATAGGACATCACAAAACCCCCCGTCTTAGCCAACAACTTTAAAATAAAGCCAGTCTTATTAAATATGCTATGAACCAATGTGTAGTTCTATATATTGGCTAATGAAGTCCCCAATGCACACTTGGCAAACTTCTTGG
The DNA here is from genome assembly GCA_027123425.1 of Erythroxylum panamense. Lineage (NCBI taxonomy): Eukaryota > Viridiplantae > Streptophyta > Magnoliopsida > Malpighiales > Erythroxylaceae > Erythroxylum > Erythroxylum panamense. Next base: position 11,819,599 of record JAOTIZ010000201.1, on the reverse strand, counting down.
AGGTCACGTTTAGATAAAATGTGCTGAGGATGTTACAAAGATGATATTGTTCCCTTTTAAACTGAATGACCAAGCTAAGGCATGGTTTAAACTCTCTTACCCCTGAGAATGTCACAACTTGGGAGCAATTGGTATAAGCCTTTTTGGTGAAGTATTTTTCATTGATGAAGAACATAAGAATCATTTAGGAGATCACAAATTTCTAGCAGAGTGATGGAGAGTCCTTATATGAAACTTAAGAGTGATTTAAAGAATTAAAAAAGGGGTTGTTTTCACTACAACTTATTGAAGGAATTATTGTTGCAAACATTCTAAAATGGAGTTAATACACCTATAAAGGGGGCTACAGATGCAGTAGCTAGTGGTTATTTGATGACAAAGGCAATTGATGCCACACATGACCTCTTAGATGAAATGGTGAATAATACTTGCTTGTAGACAATAGAGAGGGGAAAGCAACAAAATTTCAAAGAGCGTAATGGAGTGATAGCTACGAATTTAGTGACAGCTTTGCAAGCTCAGATGTCAACCCTTACTAAGCAATTAAGCAGTTTGCAGGCCTCTTCTTCCAACCCAGTGAAGGCAATACAACATAGATGTAAGTTATGTGGGTAAGAAATCCACATGACTGCTAATTGTTTTTTGATAGATAACAATGGTATAGAACTAGTCAATTTCATAAGAGCTCAACAAAAAGGGAGGGGGGACGATCCATACTTTAACATACATAATCCTAGGTGGAAGAACCACGTAAAATTTTTTAAAACTAATAATGCAGGAAAAACGTGAGAGCAGAAGGCCCACTAGGTTTTTAGTTGGAGTGGCTTCGATCCTTGAAATCAAAGATGAACTAGTTAATGGATGTGTTAAGCCTCTAGTTCAATAGCCGTAATGAAAGAAGAGGATGGAAGCCAAATTTGATCAAACAGTGAAGATGACAACGTGTGTTGAGTACACTGAAAAATTTACCTAACTCTGTATACTAAAAATTTATAACTGTGGTGAGTCAGGATCGTATCCATAAGGAATGTTTGGTTAATTTTCACAATGAAAATAATTAATGTAAAGGAAATGAAAGGGGATTTTGGGTTTTATGCATCAAGAAAACAAAATAAAAATAAAACTAATGCGAGCAATTTATCAAAAACAGTCAAAAGTGAGAAAATTGTCAAATATATGTAAAACCCGATTCTCGGATCAATCTCAAATATATGTAAAACCCGATTCTCGGATCAATCTCAACTATACATAATCAAATATATTTCATTATTATAATGCTTTCATATCTCTCCTAGAAATATTGGTTATAGACTAACAACAAGCTCTGTTAATCCTAATTTTCCCTAGGTCATGTTTAATTAAGATATAATTGTTTATTAAACCTAACTACTGAACAACCTAGAATATGCTCTCTAGATTTAATTGGGTAGTCGCATTACGAAATGAAAAACAAAAATGTTGGATCCCGAACTTTTCTTGAAAATTTGAATTTATAAAATGAAATTAAATGAGGAAATATGGTATGATTCTTTGTAATGAATGAAAAGTATAAATAAATTTATGAGCATTTGATGAAATGAAAGTCATTT
>JAOTIZ010000201.1:11790914-11802649 GCA_027123425.1 Erythroxylum panamense | reverse complement strand
GGTATTCCAATGGAGAAACCCATAAGACATAATCACTAAAATTGATCATAGAATCCTTAAACCCATACATTTCTTAAACTATATAAACCAAAATCTTCTTAAAAGTCCAAAATATGAAACCTAAGCTTACCTTGAATCTTCACCAAACAATAATTTTCTTGGCTCTAATGGAAGTTCTAATCCTCCTCTTTCTTTTTCTCTTCTTGAACAACACCAAAATCTCTCTATAAGGCTTAGAAAAGATGAAACCCTAACTCAACTCTTTTCTTTCCTCTCAACCACCAAAATCTGTCTTCTCTCTCTTTTTGATTTGTTATATCACTTCCCTCTTTTCCATTTTCGTTTTCCCCTCTCTTTGGGAAGAAAACAACATTTCTTTCTCCCCATTTTACCTTTAATGACTTATAAAAGTACACCTTGCCCCTTTAATGCCTTATGGTTTTTAAACTTAAGTGACTTGCCAAATTTGGCCTTACACTCTCCCACTACTTTAATAGATCAATGCCCTTAACCTATACCATAATATCTTACCCACATTAACAAGCTAATCTTTTCCAACCTAATTAATCTAGCAAGACCCCAAAATCGTCTCATCATGCTAAAAATTTTCAAGGGCCAACACTTTATAAGGAGATCTGGTCACTACCATACACTAACACTAATAAACTTTTAAAGATTAAAAAACAGCTAGAACAAATCATTGTAAAAATATATATACACAAAGCACCAACTAAAATAAAAAAATTAAATCAGCACACTCCTCGACAACGACACCAAAATTTGATAGCTCGTGTCAAGTACACTATAAAATTTACCTAACTCTACACACTAAAAATTTGTAACTATGGCTAGTTGGGATTGTATCCACAGGGAATGTTCGGTTAATTTTCATAATGAAAATAATTGATGTAAAGGAAAAAAAAGGGGTTTAGGTTTGATGCAATCAAAAAACAAATTAAAAATTAAACTAATGCGAGCAATTTACTGAAAACAGTCAAAATCAAGAAAAGTGTCAAATATATGTAAAACCTAATTCTCGGATCAATCTCAATCTACACACAATTAAACATATTTCATTGTTATGCTTTAATATCTGTCATTGAACTATTGGTCATAGACCAACATCAAGCTTTGTTAATCTCAGCTTTCCCTTAGGTTGGGTTGAATTAAAATGCGATTGCTAATTATTCCTATCTATCGAATAACTTAGAATACGCTCTTTAGATTTAATTGAGTAGCCACATTATGAAGTGGAAAACATAACAATCAAGAAATAGCCATATAAGCTCAGGTCATTTAATCTATGTTAAGTTATCCCTAATGATTTGAAACCATTGGTTGTCATAAATGAATCCCTATATAATAATTACAGATTATGTTAAATATTCTAGCAATGAATTCCAATACAATGGTTTCAGATTGTATTAATGATTTTAACAATAGGTTCATAATATAAACAATCTAACGATAACAAGAATATGATTATCCATACATGAATACCCAAACCAAGTAAGCAAAGGATAACCTAAACAATTCCTAGAAAGAGATTCAACATTAAACAAAGATAAGGTAAGCTTAACTGTGCATTCTAGGCATTGATTTCACCTTTGAACTAGTATCGAGAAGTTAACCTTACATCTTCTCCATGAGTCCCCAAGAAGTAGCTTCTGTTTCCTCCATTCTTGTTGAAAAATGAAGAAAAAATGAAGAAAAACTGAGTTTGTCTTTGTATCTGCCCAACTTATTCCTTCTGAGTCATAAAATATTCTTTATATAGTAAAGAGCTAGGGTAAAAGTGGACAACTGACCCTTCTCACAGTTGTAAGAACTATCTCAAGGCTGTGAGATGTGTCTCACAGCCATGAGACACATTGCATACGTGTGAGAGGTGTCTCATGCCTATGCAAACCTATCATGGTCATGAGTGAATGCTCATGGCCATGACAATTTGTTTTTATAGCCTTGAGTTCTACAATGCCTCATTCTTCATTGCTATGCTTTATCTTGTCTCCTTTTCTTTTAATTTTCTTTTTCTTCTTGCTTTATGAAGACAATAGAGTATGAATCTCAAGAAGATGGGTCATTCCGTATGCATTCAGCTTGCTTTAGCTATTATGCTTCCAAATTATACCTAAAATCAAATATGAACTAAAGTGCATGTTTTAAACATTATAAAGCATTAATCACTAAGTTCCATAGATTAAATATATCAGCAATTAAGCACATATTAGAATAACTAATTTTCCATTCATAAATTGGAGGTTCAAGTTAGTGAACTTGCCAATGCATTATTGAGAAGTTTAGGGTATCTCCCAAATAACATGGAAGCCAATCCAAGGGAGCAATTAAATGTTATTAAATAAAGAAGGAAAATATTTGGAAGAATCAAAAGGGAAGGAAGCCATCCCTACAAAGAAGAAAGCCAAGAAAAAGAAGAGGATAAAAATGAAGAGAAACCTTATATGCTACCACCAGCATATACTCTAAACATCCTATTCTCATAAATGTTGAAGAAGGAAAAATGGATGCACAAATTTTCAAATTATTAAAAAAGTTGAAGAAGTTTCAAATCAACTTATCCTTCATGGAGGTTTTAAAGAACATACCCAAGTATTCCCAATTCCTTAAGGACATCTTAATAAATGTACTTAGGAGGAAGACCAAATAGTGTCATTGATAAAGAGTTACAATTCCATAATTACTAGTCATATGCCCTCAAAGTTAAAAGATCATGGGAGTTTCATTATTGCTTACGTTGTTGATAAAATTGAATATTACAAATGTTTATGTGACTTAGGGGCTAGTATTAACTTATTGCCTTTGTCCATTTTCGAAAAATTAGGATTGAGAGACATGAAGCCATCATTTATATTTATCCAATTAGCAGACCAACTGATTAAGAAGTCATTTGGAGTGGTGGAGGACATACTAGTCAAAGAGGACATGTTTATCATTTTTGTAAATTTTATAGTTTTAAATTTTGAGAAAGATCAAATTATTCTCTAATTCATAAGACGCCATTTATGAACATCGAAAGAGCATTGATTGATGTGCAAAATGGGAAATTAATTATTAGGATTAGTGATAAGTAGATGGCATTTAGTATGAGTAAAAAATTTAAGAGTAGTATATTAGAGTGCTTGTATGAAAATTGATGTGGCTGATGAATTTATAAAGGAGAAAATAAAGGAAGTTGATGAAGAAATTGATAATGATATGGATAAGAAAAATGGTGAAGTAATTAGGGAGGAAGAGGAGTTGGGTGTGATATCACAATAAGAACTGTTAGTGCGAACTAAAACACTACTCTACCTTCAATTGAGAAACCACCTACTTGGACTTGAAGCCTTTACCTAAACATCTTAGGTATACCTTTCCAGGTAAGGTCCAAACACTAACCATTATCATGCTAAACCAATTATATTTGGAATAAGAGAAGTAGGCGGTGAAGATCATAAGGAAGAGAATGAAAAAGGAGAGTTAATTTCTACTAGAATAGTCATTTGATGGATGATATGCACTGATTACCTAAAGTTCAACACTATGATTGAGAAAAATCTATTTCCTACCCTTTGTAGATCAAATGATTAAGCAAGTGGTTGGATATGCTTTCTATTGCTTCCTTGATGGGTGTTCGAACTACAATCAAATTTTCATATGCAAGAGAAGACTACATTCACATGTCCCTATGGGACCTTTTCCTATGGAAAAATGCCTTTTGGACTTATTCACAAGCTACTTTTCAAAGGTGCATGATGATGACATTTGCATATATGATTAAATATATTATGAAAGTTTTCTTGGATGAATTTTAAGTTTTTGGAGACTCTTTTATGAATTGTTTAAAAAATCTAGATAAATTTATCACATTTGGTTCTTTACTGAGAAAAATGCCACTTTATGGTGCATGAAGGTGTGGTCTTAGGGAATAAGATATCATGCAAGGGCATAGAAGTGGATAGGGCTAAAATGAAAGTCATTGTCAAGCTTCCACCACCAAGAAATGTCAAGGGTGTAAGAGCATTTTTAAAGAATGTAAGATTTATTGCCACTTCATTAAGGATTTTTCTCTTTTTGCTAGACCCCTTAAAATTTATTAACTAAAGATGCACCTTTTCACTTTGATGCTAATTGTTTGCATGTTTTTGACAAGTTAAAGGATACGCTTACTTCAACACCTATATTCACCTCACTAGAATGGTCCCTACAATTTGAGGTCATATGTGGCATGAGCAACTAAGCAATCGTATGCATGTTATGATAGTGAAAAGATAAGAGGTTGCATGTAATCTACTTTACAAGATAATGAAGGAAGCACAATTAAATTACACCACAATCGAAAAAGAGTTACTAATAGTGGTATTTGCTTGTGACAAGCTTCGATCTTATCTTTTGGGCTCAAAATTTATTGTTTCCATAGATCATGTATCATTGTAGTACCTTTTTGCTAAGAAGGATGCAAAGATAAGACTTATCTTATGGGTTTTGCTCCTTCAAGAATTTGAAATTAAGATTAGAGATAAGAAAGGAGCGAAGAATATGGAAGCTGATCACCTATTACATTTAGAAGGAGGGGAGGTGAAACAAAATGAAGAAATTAATAAAAAATTTCCCAGTGAGAACTTTTTGTTGGTAAATCGCATTTTTGTTCTATGGTTTGTTGACATAGCAAACTACATTACTAATGGTTTCCTTCCCATGGATTTATTTTATCAACAATGGAAGATGTTTTTATTTGAATGCATCTATTTTCTTTCGGAATAACCTATTTTATATAAGATTTATGCTAACGGTTTGATTCGTATATGCATTCCAAAAGAGGAGATACTTAATGTCACAGTTCATCTTATCCCGGCCATTATAGAGCAAACAAGATAAGAACTTGTGTGGTAGAGTGTGGGTTTTTTAGCCTATATTGTATAAGGATGCTTAAAAATATGTGATAAATTATGACAAATGCCAACAAATTGGAAATATTTCAAAAAGTGATGAGATTCCCTTTCCAACATCATAGAAGTGGAGTTTCTTTATTTATGGGGCTGGATTTCGTAGGACCTTTCCCATCTTCTTTTGGGAACACATATATCCTACCAGGTGTGGATTATATTTCTATATGGGCTAAAGCAGTGGCAACTACAATCACTGATCGTAAAGTGGTTCAAAAGTTTATTTTAAATGAATATTTTTGTTATTGATATTGATATTGTTATTTTTGTTTTTATTTTTATTTTATCTTTTTATCCCCTTTTCTTTATATTTTACAAGGATATAATATGCTATTGGATGGATCAGAAGTTAGAAAATTTGTCTTATTCAAGAAAGTACTAACTTAACCCTTTCATTTATTTTTAAACGCTTATATTGTATATATAGAGGACAATGAACAACTTTAAGTATGGGGAAAGGATTAATGAATTCTAATGATTTCTTTAAACTCATTATAATCCTAATTGTAATATTTTTTGAACTGAAATCTTGATTTAATTGAAATATGTCCATCAATACTCTATTTCATTGTTGAATTCTTCTTCTGCTTTTGAAATCTGCGTCTGCTTTTGAAATCTTCGTCTGCTTTTCATTATGCGTCTGCTTTTTTTAAATCTTCGTCTGTTTTTCATTTTGCGTCTGCTTTTTCAATCTTCGTCTGTTTTTCATTCTGCGTCTGCTTTTTCTACTTCGTCTGTTTTTCACTTCTCCGTCTGCTTTTTCTACTACTTCGTCTGCTTTTTTTACTTCGTCTGTTTTTCATTATGCGTCTGCTTTTTTACTTCTTCTTTATTCATCAAAATCATATATATGTAAAGTCATTTTGACTCAACATTTTTGACCCCAAAAAACTCTAGGACTGCCACAAACACATCAAGTATAAAAAAAGATGAAAGATGAAAGGGGAGCTTTTGATTAGCCACCACAACGAAACCTTAAAGGAGAGAACTTTGAGAGATCGAGAAAGAGAAGAAGGAAGAGAGAAGAGAGAAGAGGAAGATGGCGCAAACTCAATATGCTTCCCGGAATAAGAACCTTTCCGAAGTCGTGGCCTCCCATCATGCATTCGAGTTCTATTTCTTATGTATTTCAGTTTCATTTGATTATAGAATTGGGATATATAGTTTGGTGATAGAATTGAATTGTTAATTGATGTTCCATACTCACCTTTGGAATATTATTTTTGATTTAATGAAATCTGATTGTTTTATATGTTTATTGAATTAATTGTGGTTTAATTCTTTATATCTCGATAATAAACTGAGAGGGTGAATTGAGAAAAATGATTAAATTGGGATAAAGAGAGTTAGGTAATTTAATAGATTAGAATTAAATCAGGTTAGTAAATCTTGTGCAAAGAGATCACTTATAGGTTTCCAATTGTTTATTAGAGAACTTAAAAGCTGATTAGGTTTTGGATAGGTTGTTAATTGAGAGATTACAACTTCCCATAATTTGATTAGGGTTTATGCTTTAGGGTTCAATTATAACTTGAGAGAGAGTAATTGATCCTAGGATCATATAGAACTATTAATTCGATAAATTGTAATTGGTTGGGTTAGCATTAAAGATTGATAATTTTCCCTCTCTCTCTTTTGGTTAACTCACTAGGTTGAATTCTAGGGTGTGCTATCATCGTTCAACAAATCAGTCAATTTCCATTATGTTATTCAGTTTTAATATGAAATTGTTAATCATTAATCGTTAATTGTTTTTGTTAAGTGTTAATCATCAATTATTGTTTTGATATTTGATTTGGTTTGTTTGATTTATATTTATTTATTTATCATGTTCAAATTCATTGTATGTTAAATTTTGTTTAATAGTTTTTGACCTTTGATTCTAAGATTAGCTTAACCCTCCTCGTGGGATCAGCAACTTAGGTACTACGCGAACGATCCGTACACTAAATATTAAAACTTATTCATATCGAAAAATCGTAATCAAGTTTTTGATACCGTTGTCGAAGAGATGATAGTTTAATTCTATTGTTTAATGTGTTTGGTTAGTTTTTACTTTTTATTTTTATTTTTTCTTCCTTTCCTATTTCTAAAATCTTTTTCTTAGATGAACATAAAAGTCAAGAGAAGTTTGAGTCATGCAGCTGAAAAATTAGATTTAGATATCACTCAACTAGAACGAACCATTAGGAAAGGTTGGTCTAATGAGGAAGAAGAAATCATGAAGACAACAATAGTTGAGGAATTTCATCAAGATTTGAACTACGGAGTGAACCAAGGACGTTAACAGAGGTCCTTTATGGACTTGATGAGACTAGGGTTCAATGCGGCTAGCCAAAGAGTAGCTAGACCACCCGTACAAGCGGCATCATTTGAGATCGAACTAGTTCTCCTAAATATGCTTCAATACAATTTTATGGACTAACAATTTAAGAACCCAACACATACGTAGTCAATTTCTTAAAAATCTATAATACCTTTAAATACCATCAAATGTCAGAAGACGTAAATAGAATTAGGCTCTTTCCCTTTACTCTTAGAGATAAAGCAAAGGCTTGGTACCACTCCCTTAACTAATGTTATGAATACCGTACCGGATTTGGTACTGGATTGGATTCTAGTATAGTACTATACTAGTATCGGTTAATTCTAGATACCGTTTCGAGTAATTTTTTAAATTTATAAAATAGTCCCTAATTTTTTTAAAAAATTACAAAATAGTTCATTGTCATATTGTACAGTTCTAGTTTATTTAATTTATCTTTTTTATATCTTATTTAGTTTTTATATATATCTTTATTATAATCTAATTATTTCTATTTATAATAATTATCTAAATATAATAATTTATTGTAAAATAATGAAAATAATTCAAAATTTTGTATTTTTATCAAAATTGTGAATTAGTTTTTTAGAATTGTTATTTTTTCACATTCCATTTCATTTTACATTTAATTAGACATAATCACAATTTTAATTTAATATATTAAATTAATTTAATAATTATTAATAAACATAATTAAATTTAAAATATATAATTTTGATTTAATAATTAAAAATATATATAATAGATGTTAGATTATAAATAGTAATATTTAAATTATTTATTTTAAAAATAAAATATTTTTATTATTACTTTATTAATAAATATTATATAAAATATAAAAACAAATTTAAATAAAAATAATTTATTAGTAATTAATATAAAAATATTTTATTTTTAAGTTTTATTTAATTTATAATTATTATTAATAATAAAATATTTATTATTATTTTAAAAACTTGAAGGGAGATTTTGAAAATTTTTGAAAATTTTCCAAAAAAGTCCCCCAATTTTTAAAATTTTCGGTATTGGCCGATATTTTGCATACCGATCGATATTCAAACCAGTTTTGGGCCGGTACGATACAAAATTCATAACCTTGCCCTTAACCCAGATAATGTTACCACTTGGGATCAGTTAGTCCGTTCCTTTTTAGATAGATATTTTCCCGTAAATAAAACTACTAACATCATCAAGGAAATCACACACTTCCAATAAGGTGACGAGGAATCGATCTACGAAGCATGGGAAAAATACAAGGATTTGCAACAAAAGTGCCCACATCATAACTAACCTAAAGAATTTTTGTTACAAATGTTCTATAATGGAGTTACCATGCACACAAGAGGCATGATCGATGCAGTTTCAGGAGGATCATTGATGAGGAAGATAGTGGATGAAATGGAAGAATTAATAGAAGAGATTGCGACTAACAATTATTTATGAACGAATGAGCGAAGTAGACAAACTACTACAGTCCATGAACAAAAGCGAATTGTAACTGTTCATCATATGACGGAAATGCAAGCAAGGATTGATAACTTGACTCGAGAGTTCAACAATATGAAGGCTTCGTCCTTAGCTCCAGTGAAGGTCGTATAACTTAAGTGTAAACTCTATGGATAGTTGGACAATGACACAATGAACTGTTTCTTAATGAAGGAAGATGATCTAGAGTAAGTAAATTATATAGGAGCCAGTATGGACAAGGAGAGGGAAACAATCCCTAGTCTAACACCTACAACCTTAAGTGGAAGATTCACCTTAGACCTCAAGGACAATCGGGATTCCAATAAGATAAACCAAGCTCAATGGAATCTAGGTTGGATAAGATTTTAGATAAGATTGGAGGCATAGAAGATGAACATAGGAGACTTGAAAGCAAATTCGATCTAGTTACTAACCTCTTCAATACATAATCTGGAGGTCTAAGTCAGTCAACTAGATGAAGCAATATCTACTCAGAATTTAGGAACCGTTCCTAATAATACCAAGTCTAAGCTAAAAAAAAGGATCATGGCCATCACTCAGACCCAAGAGAAGAAGCTTGAACATGCAAAGAAGAATGGAGATAAAAGAAAAGGGCAAGTAATTGTGGAACTTCTTCCGAGTGAGGTCGAAATTGAGCCATTCAAGGAATCTCGACCCAAATTACCATACGCTATTATAACACAGTCGAAATCATTGTCAACTAAGGTAACAAGGACTTATAAGGAGGTTAAGGCAAATAAGATTGAAGACAAAATGAAACATCTATAAACGAGGCTCACATTAATAGAATAGGTGAAGAAGAAAGTTAAGGAGTGTGAAGCAGACGAAATCCCCAATGTAGCATAGAAGAAAGAGGATCTAGGGGATTTTTACATTCTTTGTAGTATAAATGGAGCTAATATAGACAGTGCATTCGCAGATATGGGAGTGGGCATTAATATGATGCCCTAAACCTTTAGTCAAAATTTAGGGTTAGGAAAGTTAGTACCCACAAAGATGTTAGTAAAGACGACCGATATAACAGTCTATCAACCAAAGAGGATTATTAAGGATGTGCAAGCAAAAGTTGATAATTTTACTTTTCCCATAGTCTATATATTGGATATTAGAGAAGATATGGAAACCCTTATGATCTTTGGAAGACCATTCCTGGCCACTGCTCGCTCAATAATTGATGTTGATGGGGGCGAACTAACTCTGAGGGTAGGAAAGCAGCAAGTAACCTTCAAAGTGTCAAACAAAAACAAAAGCCCTTCTTTACCTCTAGCTAATATCAAGGAACCCGAGCCTTAAGGACAATAGGAAGATATTGAGGATCCTGGGAGTGCCTTCAGAAAAAAGCGATCGTATAGAAGAAGGGGAAAGAAGGAGAGCCACAAGGAAGGTGTAATCAAGAGCATGGTAGCTCATGTGCAAATTATTAGATTAATGACTGCATTGCCATTGCACCACTCATTTGAACCACCATGAGCAAAAGAAAACTGTTGAGCATCCCATGGAATTTTAATTTCCTTAAATTGTCTCTAGAAAGTTTACATTCCATAGTTAGGTTATTTCGCTTTCAAATAAAATCAGAAAGTTATAAGATGTCAACGTCAAATAGGTGATCAATGAAGTAAACAAAGAGAAGTGAAAGAACCACAAGGAGTTAAGAAGGGATTTCGAAAAGTGGAGAAGGAAAAAAAAGAGGGAAATTTAAAAATTGGTAGGAAACTGCAAGCCACAAAAAAGAGGGAAATTTGAAAATTGGTAGGAAACTGCAAGCCACAAAAAAGAGGGAAATTTGAAAATTGGTAGGAAACTGCAAGCCACAATTGTGGCCTGCAGTGAGACAAAAATGGAAAACATGCACAGGTAACTTAACATTTTACCATTTTACCATCTAGTCACCTATAAATACATTTCTAGCTTCACTTTCTCACTCACTTTCATTTTTGCTTTATCTCTCTAAACTTTTTCTCTCCAAACACTCTCACTTCTCTCTAAAAAATTTAAAACTTCCAAATTTCTTTTAACTATCACCGACTCATAAGCCAATATGCGGCGCATCAAGTAAATAGAAAAGCGTGATCAATCAACGAGGTGAACACAAGTCTCTAGACGAGGGAAGAGGAACGGAGCATCTAATTATGGAGCATCATTCCCTATATTCTAGGATGAGGAAGGTACTTTCTTCCATTCCCTTCATAGTAAACAAATTATGGTTCCAAAATATTTTATTTTAAAACATTAGAAAGATTAGAACTACGAGACAAGGTCGAGAGCTTAGCCGAGAAAATTTAGTGGGGTCAGTTCATTCAATTTCAATTCCCAGTTTACAAAGAACTGGCCTTAGAATTTTTTACTTCCCTTTAATATGAATCCGACAAACCTAGGGAACTATGGTTTAGGTTATAGGGACAACCCTATGGGTTTGATTATGACACCATATATGAAATTTTTGGTTTCCCTGAGTCTTCCTTAGTGGATCAGCACGACAATTTTCCTGTTAGTCTGTAAGACCCCAAAATATACCTTAGAGAAATGTTACATATTTATGAAAGTACATTTATGATATAAGTTAAAATTGTGCTATGATTTGAAAGTGAAAGGCATGTGACTTGAATTTTGGTATTGATGGACCATAGTTAATGAATTGGAATTAATTGAAGCTATTAGAGAATTAAGGTATTTAAATGTACATTTGGACTAGAAAAAATGGTCAAGAGATAAGTTAAGTCGGTACATGAAAATTAGAATGATTAAGCCTAAGAGTTAGTATTGGACCCTGATTTTTAAGTGAAAATAAGAAATATTCAAAAGTGGATGAGTTGATTAAAATTGAGTTGAAAATCAAGAAATAAAGAGAAAAACTGTAAAAAAAATGAAAATTTGTGAAAAGTTTGACTTTTTGGCCTATGAGGGTTGACTTTTGATTTAGGCAAAATTTGATAAAATGATCTACATAAAACTTGTAGATTATGTTAAGAGCTTTC
>JAOTIZ010000201.1:11710169-11721460 GCA_027123425.1 Erythroxylum panamense | reverse complement strand
TATCAAGTTTTGTTCGGATGACGTTAAATTAAGTTCGATTTGAGGTTTCTTTCGTGGTGAGGAATCCCTCCCTCGTGTGATGCGCGTCTAGATGTCACGTAGGACGTCAGGCACGCGACTCACCGGGGAGGGGTTCCAACATTTCTGATGCCGAATCAACAAGATTATCGACGCCAAGTCACGATTAAGCTAATTTTTATCATTTTAAAGTTGTAATTTTTTTGGGATTGTTGTGTTGTTGGTATAGACTTTATTGGTTTTGGGATGAATGATGTTAATATGTTATTTTGATTGTTTTATTTCGAACCTAATGCTAAAACATTGATTGTAATCTGTAATCGTTACTTTTGATGTTTGTGAGTAGCATCTAACGATCGTTAATCATTAAGAACAACATAACTTAGGTTAGATAACCTAAACGTGTGAGGATACTACCTATATTGATCGTTTTCCAATTCATAATGCAGTTGTCAAATTGAATCTAGAGATCATATCTTAGTTTATTCGGTAGTTAGGTTTAATTAATGATTGTATCTTGATTAAACACAACTTAAGGGAAAACCGAGATTTGTAGAGCATTCTATTAGTATTAGATCAATAGTACGAAAAGAGTCATAAAAATGTTAGAATGATGGAATATACTTGATCGTGTTTAGGCTATGATTAACCCTAGAACTAGACCTTACTTATATTCGACACTTTTCTCATTTTCGATTGTTTGTTTTAATTTGATAGTTTACTATTACTTTAATTTCAAAATTGCTTAAAATACAAACCCATCCCCCCCCCCCATCATATTTTTTCCTTGCATCAATTAATTGTGTTATGAATGTTAACCAATCATTTCCTGTGGATTCGATCCCAACTCACCAAAACTACAAATTTTAGTGTGCAGAGTCGGATAAATTTTACAGTGCACTCGACACGTGCTATCAATGATCCCTTCTTATCACTCATCATAACTGCCCATCATCCCACCACTTGTGACATACCATTGGCATTTTATTCCTTATATATCACCTCTTTTTTCACTCGTTTCTATGCTACCATTTATAGTAACAAACTTTTAAACATCCCAATCTGCCACTTGTTTTTTCACTAACCATGACTACTTTGGTGATCCTATTAGAAATTGGATTTTGTCAAAGCAAGGAATTCTAACCCTTACCCTTAAACCCTTTGTCCCTGTCAAACTAGAATGAACCTTCCTGCTTATAACTAATAAGAGACCCTAACCCCCGAGCAAAAAGGAGAAGCTTATAGAGGTACTGGAAAAAGGAGAAGCTTCTTGATCGACTACCATGGTGGCAAGTGCCTACCTTTTCTAGTGGTGGAATAATGGGCAATGAAGCACTAAAAGGCACGAGGCTTGGTGGATACACTGTTAAATGAAGATAGCCACTTCCTATTTAGATTTAATGCAACATTTTTAGCATAAGAAATAATGAAAACTGGACCTTAGCATGTGCAAAACCAACCTTTTCTTCTCTAAAAGTCAGGGATCAAACTATAAGAGATCTACCAAAAGCATATCTCATTATGAAAACTTCTACCAGGTTCTGGTTGAATATTAGAGCCTAGAGGTTTTAAGCTCTCTGGCTATATATTTTGGAAAACATCTACACATGGATAAAGTGACAATCACAAGAAAAAAAGTGTCAATTATGATAGACTTTGTATCAATATAGATAACTCTAAGGATCTTTCAAAAGTAATCCCTCTTCTACAACTAATGATGAAGACCAATTAGTACAAGATTCAATCTTTGTGACATACCAACGGTAACCTTCATTACATGCCCTAGGAAAGTAATGGAGGCCTATTGGTAAAATTTTTACCACATGGTACTATAAGGAACTTATGAGAATTGAGAAGAAACCCACTATGGAAGTAGTAACTATTCAGAACCAGGTTACTTCTAACACTGAGCAAGAATCACAAGCTTTAATGGTAGTTGACATTATAAATGAAGTCAATGGCTCCCCTTTAAAAGAAACTACAAAATAAACTTCTCAAACAGATGACGTTACAAATGCTCAAATGGAATTAACAATTGTAAAAGTCAAGGAGATAGTAGAAAATTATGGAACGTTGAATGGAAAATATAGCAAAGCAACTCTTGGGTAGGAAGAGTTCACAACTGTGGATGAGAGGATATCTAAAGATAAAAAGAAAACAAACAAATACATATAACATGATAATAGTATCATGGAATACTGCAGGTATAAATGATCCCAAAAAGCATCTTCTGGTAGTATATTTTATTAATGGAATTAGACCATTCATTTTTTGTTTGCTTGAAACTAAGTTGAGTATTGAAGCATGTGAAAACTCATGGTTCTTGAAAAAATGGAGAATATTTACAAATCATAACCACCACTACAAGGGAAGGAAAGTTGTTGCTTGTAACCCTGATCAAGTCAAAGTACTCCAAACGCAAAGCTTAATACAGGGAATCCACCTGAACATATAGAAAGGAGAGTTGGAGAAATTCAATACCAGTTTCATATATGCTTATAACCATCAATTTCATAAGAGATCCTATAAAAGGAGCTTACTAATCTTAACTTATTGATATTAGGTCCTTGGTTATTACCTAGGGCCTTTAATTGCACTTTTTACAATTATGGGTCATAGGTAGTAAGATGTAATGCCAAACTAAGAAAGGAACTACGATCCTACTTATCCTCGATAAG
Organism: Erythroxylum panamense; assembly: GCA_027123425.1. Taxonomy (NCBI): domain Eukaryota; kingdom Viridiplantae; phylum Streptophyta; class Magnoliopsida; order Malpighiales; family Erythroxylaceae; genus Erythroxylum; species Erythroxylum panamense. The sequence continues at coordinate 11,718,764 of JAOTIZ010000201.1, read as the reverse complement.
AATGAATGACTTAAGCTTTAGTGGATTCCTCTTCACCTAGAAAAACAAAGCAAGAAGAATATTGGAACATTAGGAGGAAGCTTAATAGAAGTGTAGCAAATCAAAATTTGTTTCAACACTTTCTAGACTGTAAAGCCCAGTTTCATAAGAGCATGTATTATGATCATTATTCCATCATTGTTCAAAATCTAAGTTTAAAAAAAAGGAAAGTGTCCTCTCCATTTTAGTTTCTCAATTATCTAACAAAAAAATAAGGAGTTCAAAGAAGGAATCCAAAAGGTAATTAAAACCCAAGTCATGGGGTACAAATCCTTCCAAGTCTATAAGAGGCTATAGGACATCAAGGAAGAATTAAAGAAGCTCCATCTAAAGCTAACTCCTGACTATAAGAACACTCCAAAGAAAATCTCAAAAGTATATAAAGTAGACTCTATAATAATCCCGACTGCAGAGTTCTGAAAAAAAGGAGAAAGAAGTCCTTAACAACTGTAACACCCCATTCTCATAAGACACGTACTCGACATCCTTAGTGATGTCCGAGTACATACCCCAAAAGGATGGCATGCTAAAATAGTCAAACAATCAAAACTTGTTACAATTTATTTTAAACATCACACACATATTTAGGAAATAAATAAACAAATTAGGCCCACTTTATTCATAAACATTTTCATTCACAAGTGTTACTACGCTCATTGATCAATCTCATTTACAAACATTTCTAATTTGAAAAGTTGTTACAAAATAGAATTATTCAAATAACCGAGGTACAATAATTGCAGAATACACAATTTGATAAAAAATAAAGAAATACAAATGCAGACACAAACTAATCCTGACCTCTATTTCTTACTTGAATGCAGTGGCTTGACTTTAATTTGTCTAACTAGAGATCTTCTTTAAGCGTGAAAAATAATATTGCAATTTTTGTGAATTTTGCAAACTCGGTAAGTTATCCATCCTCGATGGTTCACTCATATCATATAGCACATCAATTCATACAGTTATATAATTCACATCATTTTATTTATCATCATGTAGCATGAACACTTTGTTCACAATTCTCACATTCTCATTCAATACAATTCAACAATCAATTTAAATTATTCGAAGCATACATATTAAATGTCTATGAAATGCTCATGAGACTCATTTTCGATTATTACGTTGTTGTGACCGAGTGCCTATAACTATCCCATAGCTATTATGGGTACCGGGCTCATTGATAACTATCCCTTATTTGTTGGAGATACAGGGCTTATTATACATAGCGAGCCTTTGGCTCTTAATCACATTATAAGCTTTAAGCTCTTTTTCGATGGCTACTCAGGTTACAACTGGCATTATTTGTTCATGCATTTATGTAATAAAATGCATCAAATATATTTGGTTAATCAAAAGTGCTCAATATTACACAGTCATATTCACTATTGCATTCTCATTCACATTTGTCATCGGACTTTGGTTCGACATTCAACGTAAATGTTGTGAATACTTTATTTCGTCAAATTCACATACACAGAACACTTCCACTATGTCATTTATACATCAAACGACTTGAACATTCAATGTCTGGAATCAACACAATTAAATTCACAAAATAACTTGATACAGAATTTAAAACAAACAATTAATTTAAGTGAGACTATCTAGGTTACTCACAGTATACTCTAGATTAACATTAACTTCCATGATCTAAAAATGTCTATGTGTGGACTTTTTATCCTGCACATCAACATTATGTAGTACACATATTGCACACACATTGTTAATTGCACAATTACATAAACATTCAATTGTAAACATATGTATATGTGTCATGTAAAATGCATGCTTAATTTGACTATTTTGTACATGTTTCCTTAATCACGTCTCTTGATCAATCAAACCTTATCATTTATATGTGTCTATCTTATTCTTAGGTCTACACCTCAAGAACACTTGGTTACTTTAATGTCGTAGTTCAATTACTCGTCATTTCTTTTCTAGCATTATATACTCTCATAATATCCAATTCCCATTCACCTTTAATTATCACATATTACTTAATTCCTTTGAATTACAACTCCTATCATATGAACATCTTCATTCCCATTATACACATGCCTTTGGTACTTTGATATCAACAATTCATTCACTAAGTTATAACATCATCAATCGATCATTCCAACTTTTCTCAAATTTTTTAGTCAATTTTGCATGGTCATTAAGACAAGGAAAATGAAGTACTTAGGCAATACATTCTTCTGAACAAATGTTCCTCTATGTATGAAGTATCTATTTAACAAAAGTTCATACAATTCGGTTTGGTATTCTATAAGTTATACACAAAATACTTCATACTATACTCAAACTGCAACTATACTCAGTACTCTACTTTAAGCCTAATTTCAAAATCCTTAGAGATAGAATTAAATTCTATTTCTTCATGAAAATTGTAACAATATATCTCTAATTTAATATAAACTTAAAATCATCCCATTTTGATATGTACAGATCAAGTTATAGCTAAAATACAGATGCATGTTCAGTGAAAATACTCCATTTAAGAAATTCCAGCTCACTTCATCATTTTCATCCTAAACTCATTAATCAATCATTATCAATCCTTTCCTAATGAATTCAGATGGCCATGAAATTTTTTAGAGAGGAAATACAATGTTTGAAGAGATTGTGGTTCAAATTTCAAGTTAATCGGAGGTCTAAAGGAGAAATTATGGTCAAAAGAGTGAATGATATTCAAAACTGTCAAATATCAGTATGTAGCACTTCCAATTGATCCTTCTATGTCACGATTGTGCTTGTGCATGATCATGCAAGCCCTTAATAACCCCTTTCTGTCATGATCGTGCTTGTGCACGACCGTGCATTACCTTTTATTCAAGCTTCATTCCAATTTTTCTTAAAATAGAGTTTTGGGTTAAATTTGCATGGCCATTTTGATAAGGAAAATGAAAGATTTAGGAAAACAATTCTTCTAAATAATTGTTCCTTTATGTATTAAGTTTCTAATTACACCAATTTCATGAAATTTAGTTCAGTATTCTGCAAGTTACACCTAAAAGAATACACACTATTCTCAAACTGCAACAGAATCCAAAAACTCAACTTCAAGCCAAATTTTGAAACTCTTAGAGATAGAATTAAAATTCTATTCCTTAATACAAACTATAGACATATGTCTCTAGTTTAATTAAAACTTAAAATCATCCAATTTGGATGTCTAAAGATCAAAATATGGTTAAAATATAGATACATGTCCAGTGGAAACATTACAGCTATAATAGTTCATAAATTCTTCTTTCACTTTTTCCAGAATTTTAACTCCAACATTTTACATCTAAAACATCTTATGCATAAATCATCTTTTCTACTTCATTTACTCTTCATTCTCAGCTTATTATCATTCATAAACAATTTATACTCCATGATTGATCATAAACACTAAAAATTGAACATATACATATACACCTTCATCATTAACTTTCTACACATGTTCAACTTCATTTCCACTTTCATGCTTGGAGAAGAGAGTGTCGTGAGAAGGAGAGGAAGATGAAGATAATGAACAAGGTTACGAAGAGAAGAAGAAAGCAAGAAGCTAAACAATTATTTCAATATTAAAAGACTCGTGGGTGAGTGCGTGGCATGGCATGTGACACTTGTCACTTGCCACATGTCACCACCTTATGGTTTCCAAAGGGTTTTCTTTCCCACTAGTCTATTTGTCTCCAATTTTTACTCCAATTGTCTCCCAATGTTCAACAACATATATCATTAAATCTTAATGTCATTTCTAAAAATTTCCACTACCATTTGACTCTTATTTCTACTACCATTTATCAATTGTTCTACCACTTGGCATTTTTCCTAGTCCAAAATACCATTAATTGTAGAAAATTCTCAAACTTCCCCAAACATTCTAAATCAATAATTTAATTCACTAGATCAATTTTTAAGGAAAAAAGATTCACTATCTATTTCATAATCATATTAAAACAATCATTTATACCCAAAAAATGTCAAATAAGTACATTAACAAATCATTGTAATGAGTGCGATATTCCAGTTCAACAAATCATTGTAATGTGTCCGATATTCTAGTTCATGTATGTATAAGCTAACATTATGCATGAGCATGAAATGCACTTTTCTAATATCTCATTGATATCTCACATGTACCATATTTTAGGGTTCTAACCCTTAGTATAGAAATGAGATGTTACAACAACTAATAGAAACCCTCAAAATTCAAAATCCATTCTTAAAATAGAAATCCAGGATACTTAACTAACGGAAGGGGACTCAAACACACTTTATTTCCGTAGGAGTCTACTCACGATAAGGAACATAATTTGCATTGTCTACATTTAGGATGACTTAGGATCTTCTTTTTATAATTAGGAGGATGTCCTTTGTTACTTAAAAGCTTATTTGTGAGAATTCTAGGCACTAAAGGAGCCACAACTCATTCCCCTAATTTGGATTCCTTAATTCAGAATGTTTTAACCCCTCAGCAATGTAAGGATGTGAGCAGACCTATCTACTTGGCAAAAATTGAGAAAGTTGTAATAATCATTAGTCCTAGCAAAGCCCTTGGAATAGATGGATTCAATCCTCACTTCTTCCATAAAGATTGGCCTTGATCAAAAGAGATGTATATGAAGCAATTAAGAAATTCTTCTTCACAGATAAACTTTTAAAAGAATGAAAAGGAACTCTTTATATATAGTGCTTAAAATTCCTAATCCTAACTCTTTAAGAGATTATAGACTAATCTCCTATTTCACTGCTTTCTACAAAATCATCTTTAAAATCCTTATTGAAAGGCTTAAATTAGTTTTGCCTAAAATTATAAACTTTCCCCAATCTACTTTCATAGAAGGCAAATCAATAAGTGACAATATACTTATAGCTTAGGATATGTTTAAGCAATACAGTATCAAAGGTGTAAGGAAGCATCATCCTCTTACGATTGATATCAATAAGGCATTTGATTTAGTAGACTAAAAGTTCTTGATAATTGTTCTGAAGAAGATGGGTTTCCCTTATAGATATATCACCTAGATCAATGCATGCATTTCATCTACCTCCTATTTTATGGTAACTAATGGGGAAATATCTAAGCCTTTCTAGGGAGCTAGAGGACTAAAGCAAAGGGACCCCTTTGTTTCCTTACCTATTTACAATAGCTATGGAGGTGTTTACCAAAATACTTGGCAAGGATACTATAAAGGCCAGTAGATTCAAATTTCATAAAAAATGCCAATAACAGGAATTACTCCCTTATCCTTTACAGATGACGTACTCCTATTCAATCATGGAGATGCAGACTCAGTCAACTGCTAGTTAAACTCACCGAATCACTTCTCTAACTCTCAGGACTAAGCATAAATAGAAGCAAAAGCTTAACCATCCTTTCCAAGTACTTTGAACAAGTTTCTAATGAGCTATCTGATTTAACAACGTTTGAAAAGGCCTCTCTCCATTTCAAATATCTTGGTGCTCCCATTTGCTCAAAGAAAAAAAGTTATGAGGACTACAAAGTAATATATGATCAAATTTTAGCGAGAATGAGTAGTTAGAAGAGCAAGTCTCCTCATTCTTTAGGATACTTTAGCTACTATCCTCAATGGTAATAAACTTGATCACATACTAGGCTTCCCATTATCTCCTACCTATGAGGGTTATGAAAGATATTGAAAAGCTAAGGAAGAATTTCCTATGGACTGATGTCATATTTACTAAACCTTTTTCCAAAGTAGGTTGGAAAGAGGTGCAATTTCTAAAGAACGAGGGAGATCTAGTTTTGATTTCCATAAAGATCATCAATTTAGAACTCTCATTTTGAAGAGTCATTACCCCCTTATCTCCAACCTACTCGGTGAGGTTTATCCTTCTAGGATAAGAATGTATCCTAGTCTTTTCACCTTTTGCTTATCCTATGACTTCCACTTCTTACTGTTTTAAATAACTACTTTCCAAACTTTCCCTTCCTATGACCTTAAATTTTGCCTACATTCGAAATGTTAGTCAATATTAACCTTGAAAAATTAAAAGAAATCTCCTTTCCACCCCTTCTAACTTGTCATCCTTCAGTGAAACCCTCCTCCTCTCAACCTATTCCCCCCATCCCTCCCCGCCCCTTTGTAAACTCTTCACTAGTCACCAATCCTAGATTAAGTTAGAAAGAAATAGTTGGAAAAAATAGTGACTTCAAGCTAGATTTAAACTATCCAAGTACTGTTAATGACAAAAGAGTAGTATCACCTGATATAGAAGACTTAAGGGAAAGGACCAGGAGTTGGAACTCTAATTTGGTAGGTTTTTTCTAAAGAAATGCCCTCCCTTTCTAACCATAAGCAATTGGATTCAAAGATAGTGGAGAGAAAAGGGATTAGTGGAAGTCCTCCTATCAGAGGAGAAATTAATGTTATTCAAGTTTTCAATTGGAACTGAAGCTAGAGGTGTGGTTGATGCAGGGTTATGACCCTTAGTAAATCAACCTATTTTCCTCTAGGTATGGAAACCAGGTTTGAAATTAGAGAATGTGAAACAATTTAATTTTCCTATTTGGGTGAATTATTATAATGTACCATAGAGTATTAGTCAATTAAAGGATTGAGCATGCTTGTAAGTTTTATGGGTAAGCCTATTTGTATGGATGAGATCACCGATAAAAGGAAAAAAAGATGGTTTATGTAAGGATATGTGTGAGTGTGGAGCTGTAAAAAGAACTACCCAAGCTTATTCCAATTCTAAGGCTTAAGAAAAATGAAACTATGGTTAAAAAGACAAGCTTGGTGTCTTACAAATAGAAACCATCCTTGTGAAAACAAGGAAAATTAGAAAAGCCAACAGGTTAAAAGTTTGTAAGAAGAAAATACAAAGAAATGATTGAACTTGATGTAGATCAAGAAGAGAGCTAGGAAAGGAGGGATCAAGAATTATTAAAGCAAATAGGCATGAACAAAGAGGAAGGAAGAGGGAGAAATATCTAAGAGCAAAAGAATCAATTGTCATTATAATAAAGAAATTAGGTGAGTGATATGTGCTTAATTGTTGATATTTTTAATTATTTTCACTTAGCGATTACCGATGTAAAAATGCTTAAGATACTCACTTTATTTCATATTTTATTTTAGGTATAATTCGGAAGCAAAGAAATTAAAGTGAGTTAAAAGCACGAAATTTAGATCATTTTCTAAAGGGCAATTTTTGATTGTCTTCGTGGAGAAAGAAAGACAAAGAAAATCAAGAGAGGAGCAAATTAAAATTGCGAGGACGTGAACTATAGTAAGGCAGGAGTATGCTGTGCGTTTTATTAAAAGAAACGCACAGTAAATGGACAGGACAAGAATTAAATAGGGACAGCAGAGAAGCACGCACCCAGCAGGAGAGCACAATGGTTTTTTTTACAAGTGAACAAGTTTTAATTGTCTTGTCAACCAAATAGTAGAAAAAACATCTACTGTGGAGATCACGCTAGAGAGACAAGAGGAGGCTATGCGTTTGATGCTGCGCGTTTAGTCAAGAGGAGGCTGTGCGTTTTATTAAAAACGCACAGTAAAAGGAGACATAAGGATAAAAAACGCAGGAACACGTTAATCAACAAGCACAGGAGGAAAACGTAACAGACGCATGCGTTTTGATTTAAAACGCAGTGGAGGAGACGCTACATCACAAGGAAATTAAATGGTCCAAGATAAAAATCACGCAAGGGGCAGAAAATAAATCAACAGGAGGCGTGCGTGAAACAACGTACAAAATACCAGAATAAAATGAGAGGCGCAAGTGACGACTGCATTTCACGCAGGATATTGCATTAAACACAACGCTCAAGAAAACGCACAAGCAGATACTCAGATGGGAGTAAACACAATGTTTTAAAGGGTTTGATGTGAGACCATTATTTTTCCAATCAAGCACAGTAGCGGCGCTGGAGGAATAAAAGGCAGGAGGCGTCGTTTGAAGGAGAACAAGACGCAGGAACAGTAAACAAGGGAGCAGAAGGTTTTAGTTGATGTGTGATCTTTATTGGTCACATCATCAACAGTAAAGAAGAAAGCGCCAGAGAACAAGGACAGTGCTGCGTGAGAGGGCAGCCATTGGAGGGAGCTTCGATGGGATGAGCAATATGGGGATTGAAGCAATTTACCAGAAAATGCCTATGAAAGGCTAACCGTTTTGATGTCGGTTCAGAGGTAATACCGATGCCGATAGTCCGGGTTAAGTATTTTTTGTATTATTTTTCTGTTTCTTTCTCTCATTAGTAATTGATTGTGTTATCCTATTTTAATTAATTAGGTTTTTGTATGGATAATCGGATTTTTGTTATTATTCGGTTATTTGTGTATGAACCTATTGGGTATTGTGAGTGATGATTTTAATGCGTTCATTAGATTGTTAATTGCATAATGCGTTCATTAGATTGTTAATTGCAAAACCCATTGCTAGAATTTTGATATAATTCGTAATTGTTATGTTGAAATTCATGTGTAGCGACTAATGATTCGTGATCATTAGGGATAACATGACCTAGGTTAAATGACCCGAGCGTATGTGGTTGTTGCCTTGATTAATCGGTTTTCCTAA
>JAOTIZ010000201.1:11680943-11702862 GCA_027123425.1 Erythroxylum panamense | reverse complement strand
TGCATGATTTGTGAAAAGTTTGAGAACTTGAGAAAAATCTTAGAAAATGTTGATGAAGATTTATGAATGTTTTGAAAAGTTTGAAAAAGAGTTTTTGGATAAATTTCCGAATTTGGAAAGGTTTAAAAAGTTTGAAAAGATAATTTTCGCTTATGTTTCATTTATAAGTATGTTACCCATTGAGCTATCAAGCTCACCCCCCTTTCATCCCCATCTCCAGGTTTTGAGCAGGAGATCGGATGAATACGATCAAGACGTCAGTTCGACATTTATATGTTTTTGTAATTTGTATATGGCTTGGAATGCCATTTATGCTTATAAAGTATCTGGATGTATTCGAATTTGAGTATGGAAATGAGCTATGAGATTTGTTTATGATTATAAGTAGATTGTGTGATTGATTTATGAATTTTGGATGTATGAGTTTGTTTGGGATATGATTGTGACTTGAATTATGGATTGAGATTATGAAGTGTTTTAGATATAAGATTGTGTTATTGCTGGTGTTTGGATTCCGGACGGGAGGTCCGATGACTCTGAGTGGTGTTTGGATATATAGAAGTGTATGTTTTTGACTTGCAGAAATTTTCGGGCTGTCAAAATACAGCCGTTATGTTGCCGAAATTTCGGTAAAATTTTGGTAAAATGGGTTTCAAGAAATGAGTTCGAGGATTTATATGAATGTATAAGAAATGATTAAGATGAATGAAGTGAGAAAGAATAGAAATGTAGGGATTTGTTTATATGTTGAATGAGTTTGTTTTTGCTGCCCGATTTTCGAAATAATCGGGTTATGGCAAAATAAGAATAAGTATAAGAATATGATTAAGAAGTTAGCTTTACTAAAGATAAGTGTTTAGTAAACGATGAAATTTTGGGAGAAAGAGTTTATGAATTGAGTTTGATTAAGGGTAAATTCCTAAAGGAAAATGGGAATGGTTTTGTATAAAGAGGAAGGAATGACTAAGGTTGAAAAAAAAAATTATATCGGGTTTTTCAGATTAGTCTTAGGGCTTCCAACGCGTCGCGATATACTTTTCGAAGATACTTGTAAGAAGATGTCGGACATTTGTGTAAGTGGGATTCCGAATTTGATTTGCTTCAGTTTCGTTTCGCTTCGCTTCAATTGCGATAAGACTTTCGTTTTTCGATTCAATTTCTGTTTTCGATTCTGTTTGCTCCGTTTCTGTTTCCGGCTTCCGGTTGGGATCCGATTCCCGGATCGGGTCCCAACACTTTTCCTGCCGTGCGAGCGTGCTGGCAAGAGAAGCGATGGCACACAGGTCGGTCAGCTGGGTTGGGCTTTTGAGGATGACTAGGATAGACGTTTGTATCAGTTTCCTTTTTGAGTTTTGTTTAGGGGACTGATAGACTTGCCTATTCTGCTTTTGGATGACTGTATCATATTGATTTTATGGTTTTTAAATTTAACGATTTCTGATATTGTGATTTATTTATTGCGATGCCATGTGGATTTCTAGTCGGATTTTCTAGTAGTGCACCTTTATCGTGGGATGCGTGTCGGAGCGACCTTAGGGCGTCCCGATGTGTACCCTACGGTGAGGGGGCGCTACATCTTCTAACCAAACTGTTTCACATAAGCATTAACAAGACATTAATAATCATTTTTAATGTTTTATACTTTCACTAATTCAGACTTTAAGGTCCTCAAAAATTAGAAAATAATACAGGGTTCTTGCGTACGAGTCTATCACAGGTAATATTAGGGAAGCGAACATAACTTAAGATCTAGTCATTATTTTATCAAGAAAAATTCATAGAGATCAAGCTAAGACCTATATCTACAACTTTCATTATTTGAGTTTCTTTAAATTCGTGCTCTAAGGATATGAAAAATAGATCGAAAGAGAAAGATAAAATGGACACCAGAATTTCAACTTACCTTGATAACTTCTTTCCTTCTCCCCTTCTCTTCTCCTTTTTCTCTCCTTTTCTTCTCATTTTTCTCTCTCTCTTCTAACCTTATGGCTGACCTTTACTCTCACTTCTATTGCCTTTTTCATCTATTTTCTCTAGAAAATTCAAAGAAAGTTAAACTAATTTGTGTGTCACCATTCTATTAGTCCATGTGTCACCATTTTATTGGTACATACATTATCCTCCTATTGGTCCATATTTTACTATTCTATTGGTCCATGTGTTAGTTACTTTAGGCTCCACATGTCACTCATTTAAGCCTCTATATGTCACTACTTGTAAGGCTACACATGTCACCAATTGTAAGGCTACACATTTCACCATTTGTAAAGCTACACATGTCACCACTCTATTGTTCCACATTTCACAAGTTTAAAGTGTCATTTGTCACAAATTTAAAGGGCCACTTGTCGCAATTATACTCAAGCCACTTCTTATCCATTTAACTAAGCCGCTTGTCACTTATTCCTAATGCCACATATCACCATTTCATAGGCCTTATCAACTTAAATTCTTATATATCAATTTGTCTTGTTCTTTAACATTTTTCTTAGACTAGATGCACATATCACCTCATTAATTACTCAACTGTAACAATAAATTCCCAGTTTACTAATTATAATCCATCAATTCATGTTATTAGTAAATCAAAATACAAAACATTGGGAATGCACATTCATTTTCGTTCCATACCCCGGAATATTTCAATTGAGTGCATATACTATCTTGCAATGTTTTGTAAATCATGATTCATATGTGTATATGAATATTATGCAAGTGAATGAAATACACCTCGTAAATTCTTAAATAAAATAAATCATGTGACTCAATCTAATAGTTTAGTCTCTTAACAATTTTAGGAGGTAGGATATTACAATAACACTCAAGGGATCAATAACTCCATTATGTCTGAAACTGAAATACATAAAAGAAACCCTGGAATACATCTTGTCCTCAATCATAACCCGACTTAAATAACCAAATAACCAAATATAATACAAAGTTGGAACGACTTCAGGCACTTAAGGCTGAGGATAACATCACCCTCGTAGAAAAATTCACCTATGAGCCAACAGTTAGACGAAGATGCTTGCAGAGGCTACTATTGGGATAAAATGACTAGAACCTTGGAATTAGGGTGACTTGAGGGATTCCACGAACAAAGACCAACCAATGAATGAGGGCAACTAAGGGATTCCACGCACAAAGACAAACTGACGAATAAAGGATTTGAGACATTGATCGAGAAGTTAAGGATCCCAACTAGTGATTGAGAAGTTACAAATTCCAGATGGTAATTGAGAATTTAGGGATTCCAAATGACGGAGAAGTGAGAGATGAGGGAATTCGTTATTATTAAGTTAATTAATTACTTTATTTATTTGTAAAGTTAATAGTTTTGTTTTAGTTAATTTAATTTGTTAGGGTAAATTAATTATAGGGAGTCTTATGAATAAAAAATTAATAATTTTTTATTTTATTTTAAGAAAGCGAGTCCTACATTGCCATGTCAAATCTAACTTGGTAGTTTGGGACCTACATATGCAATAAAAGAACATAAAATTGTCAGGTTATCACTGACCTGATAGGAAACTGACGATGTCATACAATTGTCAATTTTTTTAATTATTTTGAGACTATATTTAAACATTTTTTAAATGTTAAGGTTTTATTTATATTCTTTGAAACTTTAGAGTTAAATTTGTCAGATGAGTTGTAAAAGAACACCTAAAAAATAGTTCGGGTCAATATTAGGCATGGTTAATGCGCATAATTTTCTTTGGAAAGCTACTTCCCATTCCTCCAATAGGAATTTTCCACACGTTTTGCATTATTTATGTTGCTTTCACACTACAAACGCAAGCAATTGAGTGGAAAGAGTAAAAGAATACTACTTTCACACTGGTCAAAGTCTCGCACGTGATTTCTTTCATTCCACAGCGTGGTATATAGCAAGCAAATTTATTCTTGTCATTGTTGTTTTGCATTTATATTATTGTTTTCTAAAAAATGGGATCCCATAGTATTTGTCCTCTCCCTTTTTCTCTTTATTTTTATTATATCTTATAATTTTCTTCTTTCTTTTTTCGTAAAATTCATTTCAGCAAAGTTTTGACAGTAAAGCAAGAAGTCGTTCCTCTTAATCATAACGCCTGTCCATTTGGTACGGGATTATCTCTTTAAATGCCTTCTTATTTGCACCTATAAAGCTAAGACTTAAAAAAGGTCAGATTCATATCTTAGGTAATAATGTAGTGTTGCGGAAATTGGAACTTTACCAAAACTATTCGTAAGAGATGACCTTTAATCCGATTTATGAATTAGTGACGAAATTTGAAGAAGCTTTTGAACACATTTTCAGTAAACGACGTGCCTTATAGTTATACTCTAGCTCAAACTTGGTGAGTCTAGATCAGTAACCCAAAAAGGTTGTTTCAAGTAGTCCAACATGTTCTTTGAGAAAAGATTCCTCGACAACTTCGTACCGATATATTTTCTTATAACAAATAAAATTATTATTAAATATTATCTTATAACAGATAAAATTATTATTAAATCTATCTGTTACAAGAAAATATGGGTACGAACTTGTCGACTAATCTTTTCTCCAATAACACCGAGGACGACTTGAAGCGACCTTTCTAAGTTACTGGTCTAGACATATTAAATAATAGTGCAGATAATAAAGATTTTAAGATTATTAATAATCAAGAAATCACTCTATAAGGTATATCTAATTATTTTATATTTAAAATAAAAATATTTTTAAAATATTAAATAATTATTAAGATATAATTAATTAAGAAATGCTAATAATCAATGCTACTTTTATATTCTCTTTAATTATTGCATTAAATAATTATTAAGAGGTAGTTAGTTAATGAATAATAATTATTATTTTGTATTTCCTTTATTTTTGTTCCAAAAGTCAATACTCATGTTTATGAAATATGTGATTTCCTTTAATCTAATAAATAATATAGTATATAAATTAAAAATTTTAACATCTTGATATAATAATATTCAAATAACAAAAATATAGTTTTTCTATTTAATGAAAGATATACTAATTAATTTAATTTTATGTTTTATTTAATTGATCCAATATGATGATAGTAATTTAATTTGTGTCCTGGTACTTTAAGTTGAGATATATTTTGATAATATGAAAGACGCCTATGTTAGAGTTTAAAGTTTTAGTGTCAAACTCCAGGGTACATATGAAAGACGCTTATGTTATGTCATTCTTATGTATGCAGCTATTTAAAACTTGAGACCAGAATTTTACCTTCTACAAGGGACTTATCCGGTTCGAACGAAAATTAGTCTGAATGTGGATAACTTAAAAATACCTTCTTATAATTAAGACCCGCTTAAGATACTTCGTAGATAACTAAAAAAAGTTTTAGCGTCAAATGATGTAAAATATATTTTAGGAATTAGTTTTAGTAGATTTATTAAGAATTTGTTGTAAATATTTGTTTTGGTTTATGCAAAACTAGGGACAGCCACTCTCTGAAGCATTACTCCTGTACTTACTGGTCTTCTGCACCAGGCAATAAATTAGACTAACAAATCGTTGACTATTCCAACTTCCTAGGGCAAATTAATAAAGCAAAATAAAAGGAATATTTGCATAGTAGATGGCAAAATGCGATTTCTCTTTCTTTACTTTTTTAGAATGTCGGGTTTTTGTACGACTTCATGGGACATCTCAGTCATTTATTAGTCTCTATTCTCTAAACTTATTCTATTACTACTAAAATTTTCATATCGTCTTAACCTAACACAGTGTGGAGTGAGAATTCAAACATTTGACAAAATTTAAAATAAATGATTTATTGATATTACTATTTATTTTTAATATAAAGTTCAACTTCTTATTTACATTCATCTTCGGAAAGGATAATCCGCTGGAACATGAACTTCAAGTCAACCGACATTACATTATGTTTAAATAATATTTTAAACAGAAAAAAAATGATATTTACTGTTTTCTGACCTCTCAAATCCTCTGGCTTATTAATTCTGTATTAATTCTGTCTTAATTTTTCTCAATCATCCATTTAAGAAAGACCTACATAATTTTTTTTTGACATAACTGACATAAATAAATAATTAAAATAAATTAGAACAAGATTAATACAAGATTAACGGATCAGATGATCACATCCCGTTTTCTGGTTAAGTAACGAATAGCAAATGAATCCCGATTGGCCCTTTATGTCAATTTCTGAGAAGGTGCGAGGAAACCCTCAAAAAGGCAAAACCACACGAAATACGAATAGATCTTAATTAAGTTATCTTGACATAAAATCACAACCGTAGATTCAGATCAGTCGTGTCTCTCCACTCACACACATTTTGCTAACACGCCCACAAAAACTGTGAAATTGTAGAAATTTCACATCACACTCGCACCAACTTAAATGGATAATAGTATTAAATATTTAATTAAACCCCGAATGGACACGGTCAGCGCAACTCAGTCTTTTTGTTTTGATATTATCATCGTCTCTTTTCTTGACCAATAAGTCACACAGGAACCCCAAAACAATCCAATCTTTTTCTTTTACTCGCCACATCTCTACAGGCTTCTTCCTTTCTAACAAGTTACTTTGATTGATTGAGAAGCGAAGTGGGTTCTTGCGTTTTTGTTTGTTTCGCCTTTTTCCCTTTTCTTTTCCTCTCTTCCCTTGTTCTATTTGATTTTGTGTAGTGGTTGCGATCCATGAGGGTGACAGAGGATTCATGCATGGGTGGCGATGATAAGGCGTGGCCTCCTGGGTTTAGGTTTCATCCGACGGATGAGGAGTTGGTGTTGTATTACTTGAAGAAGAAGATCTGTAGGAAAAGATTGAAGCTTAATATCATCCGCGAGCTTGATGTTTACAAGTGGGATCCTGAGGATTTGCCTGGTTTGTGGCTCTTTCTCTTCTTTTTTCTGTGGTTTTATGTCAATCGTGTTTGTTTGTGACGCTGACTGGTTTTGATTATAGCACTTTGTTCACTCTGTTCTTGTTTTCTGTTTTGGTGTTTGATTTTTATGTTATCTTGTCTTACTCTATATGCGTTGACTTGGTTGTGAAATCTCTTGGTTTGCTCATCTCGTTGTTGACTGGGGACTCATAGCTATGGGTTCATCTTGGGTTTCTTTTGAATTGAGTTATTTGCTCATCCTGTTCTTTTTTTTTTTCAATTAGTGGCCAATGATTTGAGTCTGGTTTGCGCACCTTATGAGAGTTACGTGAGTACTATACGTGATGTTTTCACATTGATTGTTTGTGTTGAGCGAAGTGTTTCAGTTTTCGCTGTGATCGTCCTAATAATTGAAGAGCTGCTACTACTTTTGGGATAGTGTATTAGTTGGGATCTACATATTCACTTGACTTTTAGGCTTATCCATGGTAAAGATTCAAGTGTTATGTGTTAGAATCTGGTTCCTTTTGGAGTATAATACTTTGTCTGCCTATAATGTTTCAGTTGTATCAACAAATAAATCCTGTCTGACTCACTAAAAATTGCTGGAGTATCTGTCCAATACAGAGATTCTTTAGAGAGTAAGCTAGACAATGATTTCTTTCTCTTTTCTGGTTATGACATAGGTCCCTTCTACGTTTGAAATTCTTAATGTTGCAAAATCATCTTTTTAGAATTCAAAGTTGACCTGAATGTTTTAGCAGAAAAATGTTGTCATTTGTTTATTTTTGTCTAGGCGTGACTCATCATTTCGGGAGTGTAATCAATCTATCAACTGAAAACTGAAAATGATCTTCAGGGCATTCTATTTTGAAAACTGGAGACAGACAATGGTTCTTCTTCAGTCCAAGAGACAGGAAGTATCCTAATGGCGCAAGATCAAATAGGGCAACCAGACAGGGGTATTGGAAAGCTACAGGAAAGGATCGCAACATAACATGCAATTCCAGATCTGTTGGAGCGAAGAAAACCCTTGTGTTCTATAGAGGCCGTGCACCTAATGGTAAACGAACTGACTGGGTGATGCATGAGTACACTTTAGATGAAGAAGAGCTTAAGAGGTGCTCAAATGTCCAGGTATGATGGATGATCCTTTTGTATTGTTCCTTTATCAGTTACATATCTACTCACATGTATTTTGGTGATTGTAACCATTCATTATCTGGTGGCATGTTTTGTTTTCTTATTCAGTTTTGGTGGCATGTTTTGTTTTCTGATTCAGTTTTCTTGATTCTCAATGGTAGGATTATTATGCACTATATAAGGTCTACAAGAAAAGTGGATCTGGTCCTAAAAATGGTGAACAATATGGAGCACCTTTTAAAGAAGAAGAGTGGGCTGAAGATGAAGAGACAACTGTTAATAATGCTGTAATGCCGCAGGCTCTTGCTAAGCAGCTTAATCAAGTAACTGCTCTTGATAATGCTAAAGCTTTTACTGATGTCCAGCCACCACTAAATAGTCTGGAGGAGTTCATGAGACGAATTGCTGAGGAAGATGTACTTGGTCAGCAACCAATGAGTGGATATAATAATGCACCTCTGCAGGTTGGTTTTACATCTTTCTTCACAATATTTGATCTTTTTTATTCGCTGAACTCTTCCAAAATATTTTCTTTGGAATCAAGGTTATGTTGCCGGATTAATGTTAGGATGCTTTTGAAAATCTAGTGACAGCTTTGCTCTTGAGTTTTGCTTTACTTCTCTGTTATTAGTTATATGAGTTCTGCTATTTGATCTCTCAAAAAATGAAACAAGAGTAAAACATTGTTCTTTCATGTTATCTTGTCCTTTATTTTGGGGTGGAATTCACTTTAGTAATGTGTGTAAGATCTTAAAGGTTACTGGTGGAGAAGGGACAGAAAGTACATTAGTAGATCCTTCTACGAGAGAAGTCATCTTTCCTGAGCCACCCAGGTTGTCATCTGCAAGTGGTCAGCGGGATGACAAGCTGACCAACTTAGGTTTCGAACAGTCAGCGACCTCTAAATTGCAATTCGATGAGGCTGCTGAGGTCACCTCTGGTGTAAACAATTCCGAGTGGTCACCTCAATTATGTGAGGATTTCCTGGAAATTGATGATCTCCTTGGTCCAGAACCTGTTCCCTCCATTGAGAAAGCTTTGGAGAACTATCCATTTACTGAATTTGATGGTTTGAGTGAGTTTGACATCTACTATGATACAGCCATGTTTTGGCATGACATTGGATCTGTTGATCAGGAAGCTGTTTCACATAAACACATAAATGAACCTGAAAATGATCCACTGAACCAAATTGCTTATCAAGAGCAGTGTTCACTGCCAAATGAAGTTGAGCCTGAGTTGCTGTCAAATTCGCTGGCCAATGAGGTGGATTACCCCTTGCAGCTGCCATCAGGGGTAACTGTGGCTGACTATGCATTGGATCCATTGCAATCATTCCCAGGGATAAACATGGCTGAGTATTTGCAGTCAGAGTCATGTGATGCTAATTCTATGTCCAGTCAACTGTGGCTTAATGAACAAAGTGGTAATGCGTATATGTCCTCAGAGGCAATTCAGGGGCTTCCATCCAATCAGATTCCAGGTATATTCAACTGCGATAGTAATACATTTGTTTCAATCTTCTCGTTGGTGTTCTTTACTGAACATTTTTGTTTTGGACGAAGTTGCTGTTGTCACAGTCCATCCACACAAAGATCTTGATCAGATGGATGGTCTGCAAGGCAAAATAGCCTTAAAACTGGGACTTTGAGCCAGATTCAAGAGCTCTTCTAGTACAAGTATTTCCATTTTATATATTATTGAAATTAAAAATAGGAATGGGTGGTCTGATATTTGGGCATTTTGGTCATGCTCAGGTGCTGTGCACGAATCTTCAAATACTCTTGCGGGAGCTAATGAAAATGGAAGTGGAAAAGAAGGTGATGGTGCTACTGGTTGGTTTTCTTCAACGCTGTGGTCCTTTGTGGAGTCGATACCTACTACTCCAGCTTCTGCTGCAGAGAGTCCTTTGGTAAACAAGGCTTTTGAGCGCATGTCTAGCTTCAGCAGAGTCAGAATGAATGTCAAGAATGTTAATCTCAATGCTGGTGATGTTTCCGTAGCCATAAGGAGCCCTGGTAGAAACAGAGGGTTTATATTATTATCAATATTTGGAGTATTATGTGCGATCTTATGGGTGTTGGTAGGACCTGTGAGGATGCAGCACCTAGTGGTAGATTAATGGATAGCTAATATATCTGCTTAGCAGCAATTGATCTTTGATACAACGTTGAAGATGTTTATATCATTAAGGGCTGCCTATATTATCATAAAATCACTTTTAACTATTTTCCCACAGATAATTAGTCCTTGTTCCACCATTCCTTCTGTCAATTAAAATTGATAATTTGGTTCAAATTTTGTCTACGCAATTGTTGTGCAGTATTTTTTATCCTCCACATCAAAACCATTAAAAGACGAAGAATAATTCTGCTTCCTGTATAAATATATGTATATAAAAAGTAAAGAAAATGAGATATGAACTTGTCTTTTGTTGTGCAATGGTAAAGAACATTCTTGGATGGTGTAAATGGAGCATTTGAAGCGGCCAGTGTTTCAATTTCCGAAATGGAGCTCACCTTTGACTCCATTATTGTTCCACTTTTAATCTTTGAATTACTATTCGAATTTGGTATGTATTCTAAGACATCTCTCTTCTAATATCAGAATGCCGACATATAAATTAGTGGCCTTTTATATTCCTTTTATATTTTTTACTTCGTTATAATATATTATGACATAATTTGAGGTTTATTCTCATTTATACTGTGTTTCTTCGAATAGGGAAATTGTATAATATGATCTTTCTTGTTTCAATATTTTATCGTGAAGTCTGCAGCGAGATTATAAAGTGAATAGCATTAAACATCAGCGTGATGAAATTATGCGTGGAATTTCTTGTTTTTCTTCTCTCCTGCTAATTGTCGTCTAGGGTGAGATGTAATTGTCTTCTTGATCTTCTAAATTAAATTTTATAACAGCAACTCTAATAATCTTTTGTTTATCTATTATTTCTAAGTTTTTTTTTACAGTTTTTAGTCCAAAATTATAACGGGTCTATCTTTGATGATTTTATTTGTTGGCTTATTTTTTATAACATTTTTATTTATATTAAAACTTTTCTTTTAGAAAGGATCGGCTTTTCTTTATATCATACACCGTGTTGAGCTATGTGACGCTTAAATATGATTGGAGTAGATCAAGAATAGACATTTTTAATTCTACTAACTATGCATTTTTGAAATGTATTTGTTATTTAATAGTACCAAATAATATTTTATGAAAAAAAGAGACAGTTATTTCTTATAAAACATCAATTCTGGTATCAAAAAAGTAGACATTTTATTAAAAATGATCCAAATAGTATTTGGGCTTTATGACTTTGGATAAATGTATCTTATTATTAGAAATTTTCAGCCATATTATATTTTTTAAAGGTTTCGTGATATTGTAAGGAAAAACAACATGCTTTACATAAATAAGAATCAATTCCATTGTCTATATAGGTAGCAAAGTATTTAATTGGAATATAAATATTGGTTAAACTAGTCATTGTCATGGAATATATATTACATAGTTGTTATAAGATAGTTGAACGTGGTTTTTAGATGTATGTAAGTTCTAACTAATAACCTCAATAAGTTGTAAGTGTATGGGTCGCTCATGTAGTACTTAAGGTGTCGATCCTATGAGAAAGGATAATCTAATATTAAAATATAAGGCTAAAACAATTCGCAGTAATTCAAAATGTAACAAAACTAAGGCAAGAATTTAATTCAATTATGCAACTCAATTCTAAGAATCAATTATGAAAATATTAATAAAGTAGCAGTTGCAACACACACTCAAAAATCAACCTAAAAGAATTATCAATTGAGAGAGAAGAATTTTTACCTATCTTTAATGCTAACCTAATTGATTATGAATTATTAGATTATTAATTCTAGATGATCTTAGGGTTGATTACTCTCTTTCGAGTTATAACCATTAACCCTAAATTATAAACCTAATTAGATTATGAAAATTGCAATATCTCAAACAACAATCTATCCAAAATCTTTATTAGATCTGAAGTTGTCCAATAAACTATTAGAAACCTATATGAGATCTTTCTTCACACAATTACCGATTTAATTAATTTCTCGTTCTTATTAAATCACCTAACTCTTGTTAGCCCATTTAATTATTTTTCATTTGATTCACCCTCTCAGTCTATTACCAAATTATGCAATCACAGAAATCAATCACAATAAATCTAATAAACATAAAACAATCAGATTTTATTAAATCAAAGATTAAAAAAAACTTGAAGGTGTACTATCTCATCATTCACAATCCTATCATCAAACTGTTATTCCCAATTCTATACAATAATAAAAATGAAAAAAATAGGAAATATAATTCTAAACGGAGACTGGAGGCAGCGACGTCGGAAAATTCCAAATATGGGAAGTATGTCGATGTCGACTTCTTCTTTACTTATCTCTTCCTTCTTCTCTTTCTAAATCTCTCAACAATTCTCTCTAGGGTTTCTCTCTAAAGTGGCTGATGCAAAAGTCCCTCCTTTTCTTTGTCTTATTCTTTATATGCCTTTTGTGTTCTGGGCAGTCCTAGGATTTTTCCAGGGTTCGAAAGGTCCAAAAACTCCCTCGAAACTTGACATTTTTAAGTATCTGTGTGTTTGCCTGACGCAAGCCATGACCATGGCTCTACAAGCCACGATTGTGGGCTACATCTGAGCTTTCAGTCAAGAACGTGGCAATCAGGCCACGATCGTGGGCAGTGTCCTAGGCTTCTGTCACAATCGTGACATATGGGCCACGATCGTCAGCTAACTCTAGTGCTTCTGTCACGATTGTGGCCTATTGTGCCACAATCGTGGGCTGTTGTTTCAGCTTGAGTATCTCTGAAACTTCTCTGTTCTTCGATGTTAACCCTAAAATACTAACAAATATATCAAGGTACCTCAAAGACATAATAATTAAGCTCAAAGACTTGTACTAACACATAAAAAACACTTAAACACAATCAATTAATAAACTAACACAATTCTATCCTAACATATATTAAACGATTAAGTTAACACTTAAATATATCAAACTAAGCCCTAAAACATGTTGAAATTCACACTTATCAACATCCTTACACTTAAATGTTTGCTTGTCCTCAAGCAAATAAAACAATAAACAACATAAGAAAACACAAAACACGTATATGCAGTAATGAGACAATGGCTTCAACTTAATGAAACAAATTTAACTATAAAAACAATCCTTCAAGTCATTCTAACTTATTAATAAGCTAAATTCGTGTCTAAGCACATTGGACTAAATATACAAATTAATCAAAATCTTAATGATGACTCTATTCACCTCTATCATTTGCACACACCCATTGATAATCATTCAGTCAAAACAAAAGTGTAGCTATTCCTCGTCGGTTTTCATCAAAAATCAAGCTATTAACAAGTTTGGTTGGTTTTTTAAAACATTTTTTTGTTGATTTTTCTTTAAAGACATGAACCTAGTCTTTTTACTCGAAGGCAAACATTTATGATGAATGTCGATCCGATTACTCAACTAAGTCACATTGTTATTAAGCTACTTGGTTGGAATATCATTATAGCTTTTTTACACGAAGGCACACATTTGTGATGCATGTTGATTCGGTTACTCAGCTACATCACATTCTCAAATGGCTACTAACTCTATTCATAACTTGAAGGCTAGTGGAATAGTTACTTTAGTTAAAATTATACAATTTTTTAACACAAAATTTTGCCTACCTTATTGCTTTAGCTAATCATTCTTATGAAAATTTATTAATAATGGCACTTATTTGTTTGGCCTAAAATTATAAATGAGTATGGCAAATTCCTAGGGTGAATGGACTTCATATCCTAATTAACTAGCATATTTAGCCCTAAGTAACTTAGGTCACTAATTTGACAAGATAATAAATCTTTACAACCTAAAAGGCTATGTTTAAGGCTAAATCTATCCCTTTAGGCTAAATCTATCCCGTTATGTCCTAGCTATTGATGCACTTTCACATTATGCAACCTAAACAAACTATCATATAATATGCAAAATTCACACTCAAGATAAAAACACACAAATCTCACCACACTTAAACAACACTTTATCCTCAATATGAGAAGGGTACACAAACACACCATGGGGAAATAAATACAATATACGAAAAACATAAGAAGAAAATACTAACAAAAATGAAAGGAAAAAGGTTAGAACATGAAACCGTTTATGGTGATGGAGGTGGTGATGGCAATAGTGTTGAGACGAAATCCGCTTAACATTGAGAGTTTTTTCCTTATCTTATAAATGATTCAAGAAAGTAAAAGAATTAGCAATCCAAACCATTCCAAATCATTCAAAGTTTATTTTAGAATTTTAAACAAATCTAACAACTCAACAATTTAAATCTAACCACTAAACGAGCTAATTTAGGGTCATTAGCTTGACCTTGCATCTTTAGAAGCCCAATTGGGATCAATTATGAGTGGCTTGCTTCCACCCTTTTCGTTCAACATCAGTTTTGTAACCTATAAGTAGGCTACAAATTGCAAAATGATCAGAAGGATAATATTGATAAAATTATGAAAAGCAATTAAGCTCAGTAATGTCCATTTTTCGAGTGAACTGTTAATAAAATAGTAACAACAAAACTCCATAAATCTTCCATGGAATCTAGCAGTTTTCCTAGTAAGAGGGTGAGTTGTTCTCTTCTTGGGTCTTCCTTATTCTCCTTCATCTCCTCTTTTTCTTTAGCTTCTTGAACAGATACTTCCATAGCTTCTTCAAACTTGATGTCCGTTGTCATATGTTCTTTGTCCTCTCGTCCCTTCAAAGATTTGAGCACATCAAATTTTCTAAATGAGTTGCCCTCCTCTAGATTCTGTAATACATCATTCATGTTGAATGTCACTTGGTCATTACTAATCCGAATGATAAGGTTCTCTTCATGGACATCTACCCCAGTTTTATCGACATTCAAGCATGGTATACCAAGATCTAGGGAATAATAGGGAGGGTTGACATTCTTTTCTTCAATTTCTTTCTTCATCTCTTGGTCTTCAATAAGGTGGGGTTCAATTTGGCTTTCCACTGGTCCTTCTGACTCTTCCCATTTCTTAAGTGCAATAGCGTCATATTGCTCTCTTTGAGATATTTCCATATTATTTAGAGAGTCTTCCACACTTCTCTTACAAAATTCAAGGGAAAGCTGTTTGAATTGAATCTCTAGGTTGTGAATAGATAAGGTATGATTTTCTATTACTTGCTCAATTTGCTCTTCTAGTCACTTCTGGCTCTCTTCCATGTCTGTGAGCTTATCCAAGATCTTCTCCAATTTAGAATCCCATGAATTGGACTCATCTTGTTGACGTACTAATAGGTCTTGACATCCTAAATGAGTCCCTACATTATTGGACCAATAGAAATCGGGGTGGTTTTGCCACCTCGAAGTGTACATGTTCCAATAAGGATCGTTACTTCCCAACCATACTATGCCTTGTTGTAATTCGCAAAAGTTCCTTACTCCCTATATTATCTATCTTCCATCAATGTTCTTTCCATTTCTTCTTGGCATCTAGCTCTTCAAATGTCTCATTTCTTATTCCAGGATGTCTTGTTATGTCTCTACTTTACACCCCAAACTTCTTTCTCTATATTTTCTTTTTTCTTAAAAAACAAAATATTGTGAAAAAGCCTTAGACTAAACTAAACTAATCGCCTCCCCAACAACGGTGCCAAAAACTTGATCATGGTTTTTCAATATGTGTAAGTTTTAATTAATAACCTCAATAATCTGCAAGCGTACGGGTCGTTTGTGTAGTACCTAAGATGTCTACCCCATGAGGAGGGGTAATCTAATCCTAAAATCTAAGACCAAAACAATTCGCAGTAATTTAAATTGTAACAAAACTAAGGCAATAATTTAATTCAATCACACTACTCAATTCTAAGAATCAATTACAAAAATATTAATAAAGTAGCAGTTGCAACTAAGAAAAAATCTAAAGAAACTATCAATTAAGAGAAAGGGGAATTTTTACCTATCTTTAATGCTAACCTAATTGATTATGAATTATTGGATTATTGGTCCTAGACGATCCTAGGGTTGCTTACTCTCTCTAGAGTTATAATCATTAATCCTAAATTATAAACCCTAATTAGATTATGAAAAATTGCAATCTCTCAATTAACAATCTATCCAACCATAATTAGATCTGAAGTTGTCCAATAAACTATTAGGAACCTATATGAGATTTCTCTTCACACAATGACTGATTTAGTTAATTTCTCATTCTTATTAAATCACCTAACTCTCGTTAGCCCATTTTAATTATTTTTCAATCGATTCACCCTCTTAATCTATTACCAAATTATGTAATCATAAAAATCAATCACAATAAATCCAATAAACATAAAGCAATCACATTTTATTAAATTAAAGAATAAAAAAACTCAAAGGTGAGTATAGAATATCATAATATTCATAATCCTATCATCAAATTGCTATTCCCAACTTTACACAATAATAAAAATGGGAAATAACAGGAAATATGATTCTAAATGGAGACGAGAGGTAGCGACATACGAAAACTCCAAATCTAAGAAGTATGTCGATGTCGCCTTCTTGTCCATTTCTCTCTTCCTTCTTCTCTTTCTCAATCTCTCAACAATTCTCTCTAGGGCTTCTCTCCAAAGTGGCTAATGCAAAAGCTCCTCTTTTTCTTTGTCTTATTCGTTATATACCTTTTGTGTTCTAGGCAGGAGGTCTAAAAGGTCCAAAACTCTCTCGAAACTTGATGTTTGTAAGTGTTTGCGCGTTTGCCTGATGCAGGCTACAACCGTGGCCCTATAGGCCACGATCGTGGGTTACATCTGAGCCTTTTGTCACAATCGTGGCAATCAAGTCACAATCGTGGGCCGTGTATTGGACTTTTGTCACGATCGTGGCATACACGATCATAGGCTAACTCCAATGCTTCTATCATGATCGTGGCCTATTGTGCCATGATCGTAGGCTGTTGTCTCAGCTTGAATGTCTCCAAAACTTCTCCGTTCTTCGATGCTAATCCTAAAATACTAACAAATACATCAAGGTATCTCAAAGACAATAATTAAGCTCAAGGACTTATACTAACCCATAAAAACACTTAAACACAATTAATTAACAAACTAACACAATTCTAACCTAAATACATACTAAACAATTAAGTTAACACTTAAAAAAATATCAAACTAAACCCTAATTAAATACATATCAAACTAAGCCCTAAAACATGATGTAATTCACACTTATCAATAGTTGTATTCCATATTATTTTATAAGGTAGTTCCTAGCATTATTTCTAAATTGAATCCTTCATTTTTAACTAATAATCTTGTAGGTATTTTATTGCCTCCTATCTTAATATTATCCTTTAATTTTTAATTGGAACTTATCTTTCTATCTACTCTTATCAAAGTATTAACATATCTTTGACTATACCAAACACTAGTTTCTTGTTATGATAATCTAGGTAATAATTTTTTTGAGAAGTTATTAAGGATTTTTGTTGTAAATCTAATGAAAAATAATCTTTAATCTCTTCTATATTTGTTATAAAAGGAGGATATAGCCTTTTAACTTCAAAAAATAGTTTTGGAAAGTCAATAATATCTTTTTCTGTAAAACATTCTATATGATGAGTATTAGATAAGGCCTAAGATATCATGTAAGTAATAGAATATGGTCTATTTCCATATTTAATTAAATCCTTTCTTTTAAGGTCATGAATTAAAGAGAGTGTTTTATCAAAATCCTAATCTTTATATTATAAACCATCTTAGGATAACTATTAAATAAAAGTTTTTGGTATCAAAATCCAATCTTACAATCAAATTTAGAGAAAATTTGTTTTCCTATTGTCAAGTTTATTGATCTTTCTTTATGGGTCAAAAAGTATCCATCAAATTTTGTATTATCATTTTATTTTTATAATTTATTGCCATTCTAGTTATATTTCTAATAATTTATTGCCATTCTAGTTATATTTCTAACTAGTCCTGCATGGTTTCTAATTATAAAAGCTGGGAGATAATGAGGGGATTTACTATATTTTCTAGTTCAAGAAGTTATTTTTTAAAATTCTTCTCAATCTTCTAAATTATATCTCATAACAGTAACCCTATTAATCTTTTGTTTATCTATCATTTCTAAGTTTGCTTATTCTTTGTTTTTATTTTAAAATTGTAATGGGTTATCAGAGTAATTTTGCTTTATCTTCCGTTTTACCAATTCAAGTCCATCTTTGATGGATTTATCTAATGATACTTATTTTTGGTTTTAGAACCTGGCCTATTTTCTTTAATTTTAAAATGTATATATTGAATGTACATAAATTTTGAAATGAATAAATTCAAAATAAATTTATTTTTTAGAAAAGTGAACTAAAAGATGTTATATAAAAAAATACATTCATTTAATTAACACAATTACTTAATAAAATTTTAAAAAAATATATATCAAATATACTTAAAATTTTGAAATGAGTAAATTCAAACTAAACATATTTTAAAAAGTTAACCAAAAGATGTTATATGAGAAATGTCACATTCATTTAATTAACACAATTGCTTAATAGAAATGTTTTTCTTTAAAATTTATACTTATTAAATTTATGTAAAATTTTAGATTGAATGTACTTTAAAAGAAAGTGAACCAAAAGAAGTTATAAGAGAAATCTCACAATCATTTAATTAACACAATTACTTAATAAAAATGAATTAAAAAAGTATGTAATAAATGTATATAAAATTTGGAAACAAATAAGTTCAAATTAAATATATTTTGAAAGAAAGTGAACCAAAAGATGTTATATGAGAAATGTCACACTCATTTAATTGACACAATCGCCTCTAATTAGTTGTACTTAAATATAATTTGTTGAATTTGATATCTAAATCAACGATAAACCTTAACTAATCTCAATTGTAAAGTTATTGTTATATCAAAAATTTAGAGCATACAAACATGGTTAGACCTATTTAGAATATAAAAGATAATGGAATCTTTGAATTCGTAAGATATTCTTTGCTATAAAATAAATGTCTATCTATATAAATGATTGAAAACAAATGTATTTTAGTATATATATAATGAATACTATACATTTATCAGTCTACTTATGCAACAAATAAAAAAGTAATATTATGAAAATCATTTTAATATCAAGATAAAAGAGTATCATTGTGCTAATATTATCCAAATTGTTTAATGATACAATTTACAAAAAGTCAAAATGAAAGTATCAATTACTGTCTATTTGGTTAGCGTCTTCAACATGTAGAGACGGGACAAGACAGGACAGGACAGGACATGACAGAATAAGAATTGAAGACAGTGAGATGTTTGGTTGCGGTGGACAGAACAGAGAAAATTGTCTTCGTCCTGTGGACAGAAATGTGTTTGGTTGCAGTGGACAGAACAAAAAACAGTGTTTAATGACAAAAATGCCCCTGCAGTATAATGTATTGGAAAGATGTAATCCATTAGTTTTATTTCATAATTGTGTCAATATTTATATTAAGTGTATTTGCAACTCTAATAACATTAATTATCTTATTAATTATAATTTTTTATAACAATTATTATTGATACAATTAATATTAATTTTTGTAATTGTTGTTAGTATAATTCATTGGTTATTTTATAAGTGTAAAAATATTTATTTGAAGTTTATTTGCAACTCTAATAATAATAATTATGTTATTATTATAATTTCTGTAATCACAAAAATAGTAAAATTAATATGAATATGAATATTAAGTAAAATTATGTCATCATCATTATCATTGGTATGGTAATAATTTAATGATTATTATTAGTATTATTATTATTAATTTTTTGTTATTATCATTATTATTATTATTATGAACATTATTTAGGGCAAAATAATTTAATAAAACATCTAAGCATTCATATAATTGATTACATAATAGGTTCAAATAAGTTTGACAAGCAAGAAATCCTAATACATAGTAATTTAATTAAACATCTAAGCATTCATAAACATTAATTACATTCAAGTTTTAAAATTTGTCCAGAATGTTGTTGATAATAAATCCCAAAATTACTCCAATGGCAATTAGTAACAATGCTTGTAAAATAGCCATTTGTTGCTTTAAAGTAGCAACTTCATTTGGTTCTTCAGTTGTTGGTTGTGGTAATTGATGCGGGATTGATGAGAGGTCATTGGCGATAGGAACAATTTCTTCATTTGAGCGACTGCGCCTACTTTGATCGATGGCAAAAGCATTTTCTGCGTCAAGCAATGTCATGAACCCCTTGAATTTAGCATTAGGATAACCATCAGTTACCAATTTAACTTCATCCCAATTTGTGAAAATTCCGACTTCTCGTCCAACGAATACAACATAGAAGTTGTATCTGCCCATAGTGATGTACCTGTAAATGAATCATACTCTAATAATTCATAAACGTGAAGAAAAGCAATTAATTACATATTTAATAAAACAACAACATGCATCATTGATAAACATGTAGACAAACACAGTCGAAGACAATTCACATCAGTTAACATCACTTGGCAGTACCACAAATAAATAAAGTTACACGCATAGTTATCAGCAGACATGGCCATATAATAGTTGAGATTCACAATCATCTTCACGAAAGAAACATAAAATCAGAGATCTTGACGTAAGAGCCTCCGCACATAAGCCTGCTTTTGTTCTGCTTTTAAACCCCAAAATAGACTCCCAGCATGAGGATTCTGCGAGAAGATCATTGTAATCGTAACAACGTCTTCGGTGCAGAAACCCAAACTCTCAAGCTCCTCACCTAGCTGGGGAATTTGTTGTCCCCGCCTCACCATAGCATCTGCCATAATTTGTGCACTCCTAACACTGTTGTCCGTTGCACGTGCAAGTGTGTCAGCAATGGTTTCTAGCACTTCACTGTCCCTCATCTTCCTTCTCGCTTTAGTTGGTCGGTTTGCGTCAGTGTTGGAAGAAGAGGCGACAGAACCAGGTACATGGACGGTTGCAGTTGGTGCAGGAGTGTCTGCTTCACCTGGTTCAGTCAATGGGGAAGCATGAACAGGTGAAGCTACTGTCCTATCGGCTTCCATGTCATCAGCTTGAAACTGAGATTGAGCATCGGGCCCGTCTTGAGCAGCGGCCCCTGTGGCTCTGTCTTTCCCAAAGATAAACTCTAGTCTTGGGTACATTGGAAACGGCTTCCCAGGAGTATAGAACTTATTAGGGTGCTTCTGTAAACCAAATGCACCCTGTCGTTAGCATGACAAACAATAACTATTATCATGACGCGTGTATTAACAACTTACCCTCATCCATTCCTCCAACACTTGCTTGCTGTCAACCTCGACGCATTGTTTGCTTTCATTCCACCCAAACCCACTGCAGTTCAGCATGTCATAGGCTGTTTGATATTTTTCCTTCAACCTCTTGAGTTTATTTTGTACATGCCCCTTCTTAATGCCACACCCAGGAAACTTCTCAACCATCAGTCTAACAAGAAGTTGGAAAGTCCCAGGCTTAAATTGCCCATTATCGGTTCTCTGTCCAGCAACCACCGCCTCCTCCAAGAAGGTAACAAATGCATCTGTTTCATCATCTGTCCAAACCCGTGACATTGCACCTAAATCATGCAATGTCATACACCAAACCATTGCAAATCATTTCCATCAATAAATAATTAACATGTAATTTGAAATGTGCATGATATGAAAGAAAACAACATTAACTTAAATGAAACATGTAATTCAATACAATGACTGTCAACAATATCAAGAAAAATTTAAGCAATGCCTCAATTCAGTTACAATGAAAGCCATCCAAATATACGAGTAAACAATTTAATGGTTTATTCTCCAGTCATCAAACATGTTGTTAGCTAAATCCTCTCTCCATTGACTCCATTCATTACT
>JAOTIZ010000201.1:11662823-11678105 GCA_027123425.1 Erythroxylum panamense | reverse complement strand
TACGTGATTTAGACATCAAATGAGAATAAAAACTAAGTGTAAAAGTATAAAAGGATAAGAAAATATGAGTGCATCAAGGATCCTCATTAGTTAACCTATAAAATTGTATATTGGTTTACAGCATGTTCAACAAAGTTGACTTAATCTCGAATGACATTGCTTGCACCATTGGTCGAGTGATGCCTTGATATGCAGCATTGAATCCTGGTCTCATGAAATTCATCATGGTTCATTGTTGGTTTTCTTGATTATGCTCCTTCTCCATTGTTTCTTCCATCTCTTCTTCTTGGTGTCTTGCTCGTTCTAATCGGGTAATATAAAGTGCTAAAGTTTCGATAATACTATTTGAATGTCGAGGAACTCTTATGTTCATGTAGTAACATGATCACAAGAGAGGCAAAAAATTCCTTAGAATAATGGAATTCAAATAATCCTAAACTAACTTCCCAATAACGGTGCTAAAAACTTGTTGAGCAAGTTTTTTCTAACGTAATCCATCAATATTCTACAAGTACGGATCATAAACTTTTAGTAATTAAGGTGTTGATCCTACGAGGAATTAACTAAAACTAATTGAATCCTAACTTTGTCTAACACTACAAAAATGTGATTAAAATGAAAATAAAATAACTAAAAATGTTAAGCAATCAAATATGAGTTAAATGAAAATAAAATTCTAAAATTAACACAATTACATAAAATAAAGCACTTAACCATTTAAAAAATGAGATGACACAATAAAACAAGATTGATCAATTATGAGAGTATATAATTCTTTCTGTCATTATTTTTCTACATTATTCATTTTTTATTCAATCGGTATTGATCTTAATTTTTTGAAGGGTTGATTACTCTCTCTTAAGACCTAATCTTTTAACCCCATTTAATAATCCCTAATTGATTCTGAAATTCCAAAATTGTAATCTCTTGATTAACAAAAATAGTTTAACGTTTTCATCTAATTCTTAAACAATATATTGAATAATTGAGTCCTCACACAAGATCTCTCTTTGTATGATTATCAATTTGGTATTTATGTGACATTAGGTTATCAACTCTCATTACCTAACCTAATCAGATCATTATCGATTCAATCTCTCAATTTATTATAAACATATAAGCAACCACAAATATTACAACTCCCAAAGCATTTCATTGAAATCAAAAGCAATCAAGTCACAAAATGATTCAAGAACAAATCCTAAAATGAAGTCAGACATCATCAATGAGTTCAACATCAATCCCAGTTCATACATCAAGATGGAAGTAAATAAACAAAAGAAAGATAGAAAGAACTTGATTGGACTGGTCTTGGATGGTTAGACTATTGCTACTTCCCCTTTTCTCCCCTCTTACTCTTCTTTGCTTCTTTCACAATTTAGTAAGATGGAGGCTAAGTCTTCTTTGGTCTTGTTGTGTTCTTTTATAGTTAATGAGTCATTTAGGGTAAATTCTAGGTCTTACCCATGCCAATTTGTCCAAAAATACCATCTAAACATCAAAATATAAGGAGATCCCCACGTCTAGTGAGCAGAAATATCTTTTGTCAAGATCATGACCTAATATAAAGCTCTTCTATCATGATCATAACATTAGGGAGACGTCTTCTGTCATAACGGTCACACTGATATCATGATCATGACCTTGCCTTTTTGTCCATGTTTGCTCCAACTTCCTTCAATCTTTATTTATCCGGGTTCATACA
This sequence comes from Erythroxylum panamense, assembly GCA_027123425.1. NCBI lineage: Eukaryota > Viridiplantae > Streptophyta > Magnoliopsida > Malpighiales > Erythroxylaceae > Erythroxylum > Erythroxylum panamense. The sequence goes on along the minus strand of JAOTIZ010000201.1, from coordinate 11,676,400 downwards.
CTAACAAGCATATCAAAACATCTCAAGAACACAAGATTAAGGTCCAACATCATGCCTTAAACTACACAACATTTAAAAACATAAACATACAATCACATTAACATAATTCTAAGCCTAAACATGCAATAATTATTTAATCCACACGTATAAACACACTAAAATACCTACCAAATTATAATGTAAACTACAACTATCATAATTTTAGTTACAACTTGACATTGATTAGCCTACACATTTCACATTCTAGTACAATAGTCTTCATTTTGAAATTTGGACTTGTAGAAGGTCATATAACTTATGATTTGCATAATGGTTATGCTATTGAATTGTTCTTCTGTTAGACTTATATTTTGGAAAATTCTAGCATTCCTCTCATCCTAAATAGCTTTATTAAGATAGGACATAGCTAGGCAAAAAATCCACCCAATTATAGTGTCATGATGCCTAATTGCACCACACTAAGTCCTTATCAAGTTCTAATCTCCACGAGCACTCTGAATGTAGCATTTGTTCAGCACATAATTGCAACTAGTATTGACAAAAAGAATATTGAAAGAAATAGATGATCAGTGCTTTCCTGAACCATTTGACATAGAATAAACTAATTAAGGATTTTGAGAAATTTCTTTAGCTTATCCACAGTTGGCATCTTATCCTTCATAGCTAACGATAAATGATCAAGACCCTTGGATGAAAATGCTTATGCCATACAACTTGATACCAATGCATGCTACTGTTAGGTTTCTAAAGAATCTTTCTGCAAGAATAATTTGTGAATTTGCCATTTCTAGAATTATTCCAAATGATGTGATCTTCTCCTCCAATTAAGCTAGTTTGAATAATCTCTTCATAAAGAGATCTAGGAGTAGAACTATGTATGAATATCTGTCTATTAGCTAATGCATCTGCCATTGTCACTCTGATCTAATGATAGATTTGAGGTCTTCCAATTCTTGTAAGTTATATAAAGGACCTTGAGATATCCAATTTTCAAACCAAAAACTAATATGTTTCCCATCTCTAATAAGATAGACAAATTCATTCCTTAACAATTCCGCAAATTTTAGAATAGCTTTTAAGGTTGAAGTGTAAGATGATCTGGTCTTTGAACTCCATAAGCTTATATTTTTTATGCAACTGTGATGAATCCATTTATAATAAAGAGTTTGTTTATATTTCATTAACCTCCATAGTCTCCTGGACATCATAATATTATTCATCAACTTGAAAGAAATTATCCCTAGACCACCTTTTTCCTTAGGCAAGTAAACATCCTTCCACTACATTTTACCTCTTTTGAAAGTGTTGTCATTCCCATTCTATAGGAACTTACTACATATCATCTCTATGGATTTGATCAATCTTTTGGGAATAACTAGATGTGTAGCCCAAAAAGCATTGACTGAGTTAAGCACAGATGAAACAAGTTGAGATCTCGTAGCAGTAGATAGTGGTTTGGAACTCTAAGAAGAGATCATACTATTGATTATGATAACCAGAGCGTAGAAATCTCCATAAAATACTGATAGTTGAGATTGAAATTCCTAAATATAACATTAGAAGTGATTTTAATTTGAAACTAGTGGTAGAATTAATCATAGATTCATTCTTTGTAGTTGACTTTGATAAATAGAAACAATTCTTAGAGCAATTGGTTTCCAAACCAGACAACTTGTAAAGGGTTTTCAAGGCCTTCATAAGAGTAGCTATAGAAGCCTGATCTGCCCTAGAAAGAATAATAAGATCATCTTCTGAGTATAGACTAGTGATCTATACATGCTTACATCTAGAATGAAACCTAAGGGCTTTGTTCTCTTCACAATTCTCTTTAGGGTTCTATTGAAGACTTCCATAATAAGAGCAAATATATAAGGAAATGTTGGATCTCCTTGTCGAACTCCTTCAGTGCTTTTGAAGAATTTACTAGGCCGATCATTCACTAAGATTTTGAAGGAAGGTGAGATGATGCATTGTGTTATCTATTGAATAAAGATAGCACAAAACTCCAAACTATAAACGGTGTTTCAAATAAAATTCCAATCAATAGGTAAATATGTTTTAATGATACAATTCTTGCTTCCTCTTTTCTTAGAATAGGTTCTAAAAAGTTCTTGCATTAAAAAATATTATCACTCATAAATCTCCTTGGTATGCAGACCCTTAGCGAAATATCAATATACTTATGAAGAACTTCTTTCAACATTTTGGCCAAGATCTTGGAAATTATCTTGTCTATAATGTTACAACAAGAAATTGGTCGAAAGTTCAAGAAACCCATATGTTCTCCACTCTTAGGAATGAGAGTAACGAAGGTGCTATTGATTTTAGATAACATCTTACCTTTGTTTAAAAATTCTAGTATAACATTAATTACAATATTCTTTATTAGATGACAAGGTGCCTTGAAAGGATTCAAAGAGTTTAAGGAATCCTCAATCTTTTGAAATATGATAGGCTTGTTTAACTTTCAACATCCTGTTAAGTGATCATGTCCTGCAAAATTTCTTTCAAAAGGGCCTAAGATGAGGTAGCATGAGTAGGAGTTGTCAAGATGCTTAAGAAATATTCAAAAGCCCCTTAGATTAGCAAGTGTTAGGAATTAAGCTCCTGATTGTTCAGATGTATGAATATGATCATGTTGGTATTCCTCCTAGTCATAATTGCTGTTAAGTAAGTTTTATATATAATTAAACTCTCAATACCCATAAGTATACAAATCGTAACTTGTAGTATCGAAAGGTCTCAATCCTACAAGGAACTAGCTAAAATGAATCTAACCTAACTTTGTCTAAGGTAATAAAATATGATATGAGTGAAAAATAATAACAGAAATTAAAGCAATTGAATAAAATCAAGCACATAACAAATAATAAGTGAGTTGCCAATTTAATGTAAAGTTGATTAAGGATGAATGCTTAGGGTTTATTCTTTCATTATTCTGCTCCCTTAACTATTATTGAACTAATTATGTGTCGATCCTATATTTCCTACAGGCTTGGTTACTCTCTCTCAAAACCTAATCAATTAACCCTAATTGTTAAACCTTAATTGAAAACGAAAAATTTCAAATTTTACAATCTCTAGATTCATAAAACTTTCCTAACGTTTTTAACTAGATCAGATGTTATCTACTAGATAATCAAGTTCTCACACAAGATCTCTCTTCGAATGATAGTCGATTTGATAATTGCGTGACTTATTAAACTACTAGATAATCACTTTTTTGATTTATTGTCAAAGTATAAAATGCACAATTATCACAACACCAAAATTTTATATAGAATCAATAATAATAAAGTTCACAAAATAAATTTGGAGCAAACCCGAATATGGAAATTAAAACTTCATGAGTTTAATAAAACATCTAGATTTTCGGTTTACACATAAAGTATAATGAAAATAAAGAAAGAGAAAAAAAAACTCTAGTCAAAGCTTGATATGGAAAGCTAGAATTAAGGACATTCTTCTTGATTTCCCTTGTTTAATCCACTTTTATAAGATGGCAACTATGTTGTTTTGAAGTGTTTCATGTTCTTAAATAATTCTTGAGGCTTCTCGGGCTCTTTCTAGGGTTTTCTTACTTAATTTGGTTCCAAAATAGCCCTAAAATGTTAAAAGACGGAAGAAAATTGCATGCTGGAAAAGCTGAAATTTGCTGTCTAGTAGATGCACGGTTATGCATGATCGTGCATTACCAAAATTACTAAAAATTGCGAATTTGCGCAACCTAAGAGATGTGCACGGGATGGTGCACGACCAAGCATCTCTTATGTGCTTTGAATCTTTGTTTTCTGTCGCATTTTTATCTAAATTCTTCTCCTTTCTTCAATTTCTTGTTTCTATACACTCACAAACATACCAAACACCTCATGAGATATAGAATTAAAATCTAATTCTTGCTCTAAACTAATCAAACACTTAAAATATATACAAACATTTACATTAACGCAATTGGATCTTAATATAATATAGGATGCAATGCAATGGGATTTATATAGGACCAATTGGCTTGGGTGTCCAATAAACTAAAGACTTACGCAGGTGCATGTACATGGAAGTTAGACACAAAACAAAAGTTAATGTTCCTTCAAACCAACTTTTGTTTTGTGTCTAATCAAACCAATTCTTCCATTGTATGACAAGTAAGAGTGGCCTAAATGGTTTCAACTCCTCACTTAAGGCTCTTCTTTTCAGGAGGTCTTGAGTTTGAGTCACGCCAACGGAGGAAAAATAAGAAATGCTCATGTTAATGATCCTCTAGCCTCCTGGGTAAAGCTCCTTAATCGGATCAACTTCGGATGTCTCGCTTCTAGCAGTAGTATGAGAGTTCGAGCTACTAGAGAACCTGGGAGTTGATGGGAACCTGATGCTGAGCTGGATCAGTGATCAATCATCAAAAGAACAATCAAGTATGTGAAGATTCCTTGTATGTAGAAGTGTACAGGTTACATAGGAACCTGAGGGATCTTGGAGTTCCAGATTTACATCCTCTAGAGCTCTTAAAGTAGGGTCTTAAGAGTTTAAGATCAGTCCGACTAAGCTGAGACATCTAACGTAATATAAAACAAAAAACAGAAAAACTCTTCCATTTTCTGCCAAAAGCTACGGAGTTGATGCTCTTGAAGATGACCCACCAGATGCCTACGTCACGTACCTTTATTAGGAGTGCTGAAATTATTTTAGTAATTATGTATTGAAATGAATATTTAATTACAATTCGCAGCATAAGAGGGCATGGTAATGGTATGTATTAATTAACAGGTTAATGCATTTCTGAGGGAGGCTCGGATCGCTCTCTCTATTTCTCACATCACACCCAATCAACCAGTCTCAAGTTGAAGAAATAGCGAGGAAAGGGAAGTTTGAGTTTTTTTAGGTTTAGTTGAAGAGAGGAAAAGGGGATAGAAAATGGAGGCAGCAATGGGATTACTGAGAAGAATACATCCAAAGCAATCCGACACTGCTCTCTCCGCCCTACTCTCTCTTTTGCCTCACCACTCCTCCGATCTCCTCTCCCAAGTCGATCAGCCTCTTCAGGTTCCTCTACTACTCATCTTTTTTCTTTTTTGTTTCTTTTAGATCCCTAATGCAAATTCATTCACAACTTAGATTGGTATTAACAGCTTCTGTGCGATGTTGACTGCGGCAAGGAATTCATATTGTGTGAATACAATAGAGACGCCGACTCTTATAGATCGCCTTGGTCCAATAAATATCACCCCCCCTTGGAAGATGCACTCTTTCCTTCTTCAGATTTGAGGAAACTTGAAATTGAAGCTAATGATGTCTTTGCCGTATATCGTGACCAGTGAGGTCCTTTGCTTACCTCGTCTTTAATTCATATTTTTCCACATCACAGTTTTTATTGCAAACAAACTCATTTCCAGCTAATTTCATTAAAACCTCCGAAATGGTAGGTACTACGAGGGTGGCATTTCATCTGTTTATATGTGGGAAGATGATAATGAAGGCTTTGTAGGCTGCTTTTTGATAAAGAAAGGTGCCAATTTTTGTTTTGTTTGTGTCCTCTGAATTTACCAAATTTTCATGGCTCTGACATCATTGTTTTACGTTTGAGAATTAAGATGGCTCAAAAACAGGGCATGGCAGAAGGGGCTACCTGCAAGAGGGGGCATGGGATGCCATCCATGTTATTCAGGTGACAGTTTGGGAGTTTTCCTTAAGTTTCCTTAAATATAAGTATCGCTTGTGATCCTCGGTTTTATTGATCTCTTAACTTATTATCTAGGTGGGGCCAGAAGAGGAAGGAGTAGCTCATTACTGCTTAACCAGTACCATTATGCTATCTTTGACTACAAATGATGAGTCGTCTGGTACATTTAGTCTGTCTGGGTCCATTAGGCGGCAGGTACTATATCTCCTTCTATACCTTGAATATTGTATTGGTTACAAAGAAGAGAATCCGTCTTTTTATAAATTCTTGTTACCATCGATTCTTCTGCAGTGATTTCTGTTGTGTGTTAAGAATGGTTGACCTGTGATGTACCTGACATGTTGCAATTCTATGTTGATATTATTTCCTGGCTGTTAAGAATTACCTTTTTCTTTTCCTTTGAGCTAGTGATTGCATATTATGGCTCATGTCGTCCAGATAAATGGAGAAGTCTCCCTTGATTCTATACTAGTTTTCTTTACCTGTTTCAATGAAAGCCTGATTTCTAAGTGCTTACTGATGTTGTGATGTTATTTGAGAATACTGTTTGCCAATATTGTATCCGATCCATACTTACGCTTCAAAATGTTTATATCCCTGTAATCGATGAGAAGTATCATTTTGCTCATGTATTGTGTACAGAAAGATAATGTAAACATGGTAATATGACGTTGATATTTTGTCATTAGTTGATTGCAGTAACCTCTAAAACTAAATTAAAGCTATAGGGACTTGTTTAACTTCAAGCAAAAGACAGGAGGTGTGTGCTTAGTTAACCCTTATGGTACCTATATTGCTTGTTCCTATGAATCCACATTGATCAAAGTCAGTGGTTAATCTTTTTTCTCCCTCTGTAGATGAATATGGACCTGCCAATTTCTGATGGTCATCTTTGTAATATGGGAAAGATGATCGAAGAACTGGAGGGTAAGCTTAGGAACTCACTGGATCAGGTATGTAGTTCCTATTTTCAAAGTTGTTTACATAGCATGCCATTTGGGTTTGATATCAAATTTCACATTTAATCTTTCCCATTGCAGGTTTATTTTGGAAAAACAAAAGAGATGGTTTGCACTTTACGACCCCCATCAGAAATAGTCATGAGACTGCCAGACAGCTGATTTGTTTCAGTTGATGAATACAAAATTTAAGGTACACATTGTTGATTATTATCTTGGTCATATGGATGACAAAGCGAGAGCAAGGTGATGCTGTAGATTCCTTACCCTTTGGCTTCTTGAACACTTTATCTGTAATTGTCACATATTGATTTTGTACGGAGCTTGTTTTCTTGTTTATAAACTCGATTGCCATTGCCTCTTGCATTCTTAGAGTGGTCTTCTTTTGTCTTTGTTAACGTATACTCATCGTTACCCCCAATGGAATTGCCATGGTTGGTGTCTCTAGTTACATGCCAAGGCATGTCTTTTCTTCTTCCGAACCATTGCGTGTATTTTATCAACTTAAGTTTATGCTGCAAAGAGGCCGTCTTATTTATCTGTCTTTCTTTCAGACGACAAAGGGAGGTATATTTAACAATAATTAGTTTCAGGAATGAAAATCCATTTTTTAATTTGGATTATCTATTAAGCGTTTGAAATAGCCTACTGTGGAATGAAATTGAAAAATGATACATAGGCCATTATAAAGCTTTTGTTTTCCTCCTGGTGTCGGTTGTTTTTAAATAGATGAGAATGTTAAATGTAAACAATATGAGTAGATGAAGAGATACTTTTACTTCTTTTCATTGAATTAAACATTAAAATCATTTAGAAAGAAAGTAACTACCACCGAGATACCCTGAGATCATTATCCTTCCTGGTTTTTGAGGGACTGATGTTTGCCTTTGCAGTCCAACTATCGGCTAGACCATTAACTGCTGAAAAAGCAATAGTTTGTAGGAGTTTTTACCAAGTAAAATATCCATGTCATTCATCCGTACTGCTCCGAACTAAGTAAAATGTTGTCGTTGCTATTCTATCATTTAAAATTCTGGGTAAGAATCCTTCGAAAGGTGGATAAGCTTGGGACTGTTAGGTATAACTTCTGTAAATTTAAATATAACTTTTAGTAGTATGATTGCGCGATATTGGGACTAATCTTATATGAATTGGATATTGTCATGCAAGGCTTAACTTCAATTAATTTAGCTCAAGACTGAGACTTGACAGAGGAAACAAGCCACAAAGGTCTTGGTCCAAGTGACTTTATAAATAGATATGCCAAAGAGAGCTGAGGAATTAGCTACGAGTAATTCACTTGTTCCAAGTGACTTAACATACCTATGGCAATTACTTTAACATCGTATAAATATAGTTACTTTAATAAAACTTCACACAGCCTTTGTGGTCCCTTTCGTCATAAAAATGGTTAAAGCTAATCACGTTGGCCACCTTTACCTTTGAAGATACCAACTGCTTTGACAACCAACAGAGAAGATTTAGGCCTGTTTGGTTTTATTTTCGAGTTTTTCATTAATGGTTTTCGATTTTTGGTTTTAATTGTCACTTTGTTAAAAAAAATAGTTGATTGATATTTGTAATAAAAATTAAATTAAAAATATATTTAAATTTTGATTTTATTATACATAATTTTATATAATAAAAGTTTAATATAAAATATAAAATTATATTAACGTATTTTATAAATTTTTTGAATCCTTAAATTCCAAGTCTCGCTAGTAGTATTAAAAATATGGTTAAAATTATATGCAGCAAGAGATGGCGTTTTCTTCTCGGTGGACTTACCAAAATGCTTACAACCAGTTATCTTCGCTATTCTTGATCGTGAAAGTGGGATTTGAGAAATCATCATTCAGGGTTTTGAATATACCATTCCATGGTCTTCCTGAATTCTTTATACCAAGCCGTTCTCTCCTACCAACCCAAGTTCTTCAGCTTTTGATGATTAAAGAAGTACATCTAATCATTAAATGGTCTATTCTGTATAAGCGTTACTCTTCTTTTCTTGTCCCGATATTATAAGCATGACCAATTTCTCATTTATGAAGGTTGACATCAGAAGCTTCAATAACATTCTCACAATACAAGTTTGGAGCCATCCCCGTGGATTAGAAGCGGCTGCCATTTCATGGCTATGATGATGAACTTTGGTTTGGATCATAAGCATTTTTCCACAAGTAATAATCACAGATAAGTTGTGTGACCTGTCACATGCTAAGACGAGCATCTCAACACCAGCTTTTGAAGCAGGATAAGGGTTCATTTTGACAAAAATATGTAGGGTTAAATAACTAAATTAGAAAATCATTTTCATGTTGGCTTCTTGTTATTGTGGACAACAAATCATTCTCCTCCCTATTGTTTTCAAGATGTTAAACAACAAATTCTGTCTTCAATGTTTTAATTATTTAAGTCTTAATAATTTACTGAAGGTCTTGGGTTTATATCAAGAGAAAAAAAATCGCAAAATATCCTATAATTGTTGGCCTTACCAGAAATTAAAAAGAAATTATCATTTTTATATCTATGTCTCTATATGATTGGTTATACATTTAACATAGGCAATACATACCATTCAAAAATTCAGATGTAAAATAAGAAGAAAAATTTACGATGCCATCTAACAGGAAAAACAACATTCAAATCTAATTTACTCTTACGTTCTTCTTTTCCTTGTTGGTAACATTATTTTTTAATAAAAAATTGAATGAATATTATCAACTAAAGGTAGAAATTTATACATCACTTCATAATCCAATAAAGTAGAACAAAACAAAGCAAAACCCCTTTAGGGTCTAGGCAAGACAGTGGTATTTAAAAGCCAAACAACCACTAACAAGTTTACATTAGGAGTTTACTACTTTTATGTTACATCCAAGATTTTCATGTTCCAATCGAGCTTCATCAATCTTCTAATGCCCATATAGGCCTTATTGGCTAGCAGAATTTCACTAATTTAATAGACTACTTTATGTTACATCTAATATTTTTATGTTGCAATTGAGGTTCATCTGTATGCTAACTCCTACATAGGCCTTATTGGCTAAGAGAATTTCCCTAATTTTAAAAATTGTCCTAGTTGACAGTTCATGCTTGTCCATGCTAGTAACCCTATGCAACATATTTTTCCTTTCACCCCAAAGTGCATAGATAATACAAGAGAATGTTGCTCTAAGGAAGCAAACATTATTCTTCATTCCCTTAACTTTATTACTAGCCTGACAATATTCAGCTAGTTGCTCTCACACAGTAAAGTTGTTGCACTTATTGAGTTCTAGACTACAAAACTTGTGAATAAGTATACTAGAAGAAGAGTTGCACATTATTTTTAGGAACTTCTTGGGAGAGAAAACGTAAGGGGCCTAAAATACCAAAACATTGACCCTTGATCTTAATCTCTACCTAAAAGCAAGCCAACTGGTGAATTAGGCCTTAAGAATCAATGATTTAATCCACATTACATCATATTAGTAAACCTTTTAAAAGTGAGGTCTAAATAGTTTGATGCATGATTTGTTGGTGAATTTATGGATTGCATCCATCAACCAAATGAGTTGATCATCCTCAAGAGGATTAGGTTGGTAAACAAGCAAGCTATCTAAAATGTAAGCTAAACCTTTGAAATTACAATTCCAACTCTCTCAATCCCTTAAACTTGACATTGAGAAGAGTTCTCAGTATAATAGTAGTTGATAGGTTTAATTCATACAATGTTTTCCTAGTTGTTTCAGTATGTTTTTAGGTTTTTATTAGATAATTATCATTTGTATAGGCTTAGAATTATGTTTTTATGAGTGTTTGTTTATATTGTAAGTGTTTGAGTGGTTTATAACATGATTTCAATCTTAATTTTATGTTTCAAGAGGTGTTTAATATGTTTGCCAGTGATGGAAATCAAATAATTGAAGAATAAGGAAAATAGAAGCTATTTGAAGGGTTTCACAATCAAGTCCATGGGGTTGCATGGCCTTTGTCACGATCGTGCCTTATGCCATGTCATTATTATGACAAAGATTGCCCAAGTATGAGTTTTTCATCTATTTTAGGCTTTGGGGTATTTTTAGAGCCGATCAAAGTAGGAAAACCCTAGTTGGACTCCCAATACCCTAATACACTATTTAGGGATGTGAAAGACACACAAAAAAGTAGCAACAAACACCAAAAAGTGCAACAAACAAGGGAGATCAAGGAGAACATCTAGGAATTCCATCTTTCGATAAAGTCTAATAGAGTTTTTCTTCTTTTCCTTTAGTTGTTTCATTAATCTTAATGTGTAATCTAAATTCCATGATGGTAATATGTTCATGAAGTTCTAAATTTCATATTAAGATTTCTTCTGAAATTATTTGTGACTTTGATTATTGTTAATTTCAATACATATTCTAGTGTTTGTGATACTTGTATGTGCTTATACTTTAAAATAAATTGAGTGAGTCAAAATTAATCAGATTAGATTATGCAACGATAGTTGGTAACCTTATAGTCCTGCAATTATCAAATTGACAATCATTCGAAGAGAGATCTTGTGTGAGAAATTAATTATCTAATAGATAACTTCATATTTGATTGAAAATGTTAGCTTCGACCTTATATACTACAAGATACAATCCATATACTTGTGGCGTATTGAGAGTTTTGTTAGATATCAAGCTTGCACAACAATTTTTTGGCATCGTTGTTAAGGATTTAGCTTAGGACTATTTGAACTCCTCTGATCTAAGGAATATTTTGTCATTCTTATGTCCTTATAACTGCATGAACACAAGAATTACTCAAAGTTCAAGCAATATCAAAGACACTCTAGCACTTGACATCACAAGACAAGAAAGATAAATCCAAAGAGTGAGACGTCAAGAAGAGATTGAAAGAAAAATGGCAGAAGAGTTTAATAAAGGAGATCAGCTACAAATCCTTATGAATTGCATAGGACCAGGGTTTAACACTACACATCATGGCATCACTCGACTACCAATGCAAGCAACATCATTCGAGATCAAACTAGCGTTGCTGAAAATGTTACAAACCAATATGCAATTCTATGGGTGGGCTAACGAGGATCCTAATGCCCATACAGTAAACCTTTTATAAATATGTGATACCTTCCGATATAATGAAATGTCGAAAGAATTTATTAGGAGGAGGCTCTTTCCCATCACACTAAAGGATAAAGCCAAAGCATGGTATCACTCCTTGAACCTAACTAATGTCGCAACTTGGGAGTGGTTGGTGCATGCCTTCGTAGATAAGTACTTCCTACTGACTAAGACAACGAGTTTGATAAAGGAGATTACTAATTTCAAACAAAATGAAGGGGAGTCACTATATAAGCATGGGAGCCTTAAAGTAATTGTAAAGGAGATTAACTTACTATAATTTACTAAAAGAATTTCTCTTGTAAACGTTCTATAATGGAGTTAATCCACCCATGAGCGGCACTACAATCATAGCTTAAAGAGGATCTCTTATGCAAAAAATAGTTAAGGAAGTAGAGGAATTGCTAAAGGAGATGGCAAATAACATCTGTCTTTGGATGTCAGATAGAAGCAAATAGAAAATAAGTTTCAAAGACCAGAAGGGAGTCATTACTGTTAATTCAATGACAACAATGCAGGTTGAGATCGATAACTTAACAAGGAAATTGAACAGCCTAAAAACCTCTCCATCTTCTTTAATTAAAGTAATTCAGTGTAGATGCAAATTATGCAAACAAATAACCATGTTACCGTTGATTGCTTCTTGATGCAATATAACAATACGGAGAAACTCAACTTTATAGGCACACAATTTGATCGAAGAGGAGGAACAACCCCTACTCTAATTGTAAACTCCTGGGCGGAGGCATCGATAAAATTTTCCTTGGTCTAACGATGAAGGAAATCAGTTTAGGAATCAAGGGCTAACTAGATTTCAACAAGATAAATCCAATGCCAATGACTTTAAATTTGACAAGACCATGGACAATCTTATGAGTATGGATGAGGCTCATAAGAGGCTGGAAGGAAAGTTCGAGCAAGTAGGTAAAAACCACGCCTCTTCCATTCATAATCTGGAGGTTTAAATGAGCCAACTAGCAAACACATTGTCTACAAGAAGTGTGAGGAGTCTCTTGAGCAACACGAAAAACAAATCTAAGGGAACAACTTAAGGCAATCACACTTAGAAGTGGGAAAGAACTTAAGTAACTGGTAGATAAACAAGCTAAAACCTACCCAGTAAGGGATTAAGAAATGAAGAAAAAGGATGAAGAAAAGAGTGAGAACCCTCTTTATGTTGCCCCTCTGTCATACCCACCAGAGATTCCATTCCCCCAAAGATTATAGAAGAACAAACCAGATGCACAATTTGCAAAGTTCGTGGAGATACATATTATCAAAGAAGCAAACTTAGGAAGATAACCAAACAGTAGCATTAACTAGAAGTTGTAGCTCCATTATCACCAGTCACATGCCTTTAAAGCAAAAAGATCTAGGGATTTTTACAATACCCTATGACTCCGTTTGGTTGACACGGATTGTTGACTGGGAAAGTAATCTTTTTTCTAAACTTTAAATTATTACGTTTGGTCCGTTTTTTTGAGTAGTTAGGAAAGTAAAATTTTTTCTAATTTATTGAAAGTAGTAGCACTTTCTCTGGATTCTAAATCTCAAAACCCCCTTGATATTTAGATTACTTTCCTCAGGAATTTAATCTAAAAATTATACTGGCCAATTTAACCCTTCTTTCTCTTTCAACTCTACGACAACTCTTTTATAAAATCCTACCTCATCTTCAACCAATGTTATGAATACTATACCGGATTTGGTATCGGATTGATTTAATAATTAAAAATATATAAAATAAATATTAGTTTATAAATAATAAATAATAAATTGTTTATTTAAAAAATATTTTTATTAATACTTTATTGATAAATATTATATATAATATTAAAAATAAATTTA
>JAOTIZ010000201.1:11609886-11653645 GCA_027123425.1 Erythroxylum panamense | reverse complement strand
AAACCACCAAGCGCTCCAATTTCTCCCGAGTAGGTCTGTTAAACGGACCTGCATGTCCATTTGACGGACATGAGCCTTCCAACCAGTCCGTTAAACGGACTCTCGTGTCCGTTTAGCGGACACATCCTATCCTAGGGTAATCTGACATCCGAGACTGTCCGTTAAGCGGATTTCCGTGTCCGTTTAACGGACACATGCTATACCAACATTCTTCAAAGATTTTTTTCCAAGATTCCAACCCTCATTAATCATCAAACACTTCAAACAAAAGACAATCATAACCATTTCCTCTAATTTCATTTAAACCAAGTCCCATAGCTCACATGCACCAAATTTTAGGGTTCTAACCCGAAGTAGGGGCGGGATGTTACAAAGCAGGGAGTTTCGAAGGGTAGTGAGGAGGAGTACAGAGCAAGAGAATAGGAAGTGAATGCAATAGGCAAGAAGACTCACAAACTGAGTCATGATTTAGTCTAAAGAGAAGAAGGAGGAGAACACCTATATCATAGTTTCTCTACTTGATTAGATAATTTTTAATCTAAAAGGGGTTTTATAAGCTTTTCCTTTATCATGTTGTGTATTTCTATTAGGGTATGGTCTAAATTAAGGCTACTGTTAAAAAAGAGTCTATTACTAAGGTAACTTAGCATCAAGTAATTAGCTAGTGTTCAATATGGCTTCTTCCTTATGAGTCACGCCCAATCTTCCTATTGCTCTATATGAAATTATTTCCTTCTTGTATCATTTTTTATACAATTGAGCCCTTTAACATTCCATTCAATGATTGAAATTAAGGGGAGTTATGGGGATTAGTATATACCCTTATCTTTATTTTTCGTATAGATCTTTTTCTTATAGTTAAGGCATCTCCTAAGTTATTAGGATATCATTCTTCTTATTAGCAATTGGTTAAATTTTCTTGTTTTGATCATCTATGTTATTTAAACTTGTGATGGCCTGTATCCTAAAGTTTTTTTTATAGAAATATCAATATATGATGTATACTAGTGGGAATATGCTTCAACCTATTTTTGTTTTCCATCAGGTTTGGTATTTGGGGTGATAAGTTTAGAAGTTACTTGATATTGTTTTTGAGAGGTTGATATGTTATCTACTAACTTTAGTAATAGGTTGTATGTTAAAATTACTTTCATTTATGATCACATAGGCTAAAATTTTCTTTGTTTGTATACTTGGTCACACCCACTTTAATGGCTACTTCATTAGAAGGTTAAAGCTTAATTATTAGTTCCACATTTCTATTTTGGTGATTACATGTCTTGTTATTTGTATTGAATTAACTGGGGAAGCAATATATAATATTAGTAAACTTATGTATTTCCTTACTGAATAAAGACTACATTATTAGTTATCCCCATTAGTTTATTGTCGTCTTTAGTGTTTAATGTCATTTTATTACTATCAGAGCTTCTATTTCTAGCTTAGAGAGGGTGGTTTCCATTAATAGATTATTACCACTTTAGCCTCTACTAAGTTGTCTTCTTTACATAGTTCTATAATGGAGATGGAATCAATTAAATAATTTCCCATTTCAACCTCTATACACACTTTAGTGGCTTCATCTAAGCAAATAGCCTTATCTAAAGAGTTAGCTAAGTAGCTCAAACCTATTATGGACCAATACTCCAATGGCACATTATGAAATAATGGCTTCATCTAAGCAAATAGCCTTACCTAGAGAGTTAACTAAGTAACTCAAACCTATTGTGGACTAATACTCGAATGGCACATTATGAAAATTAATCTATATTAGGAAATGCTTCAACTCGAGCCTCTCTAAATCAAGTTCAAGTCTCCATCTTTGTAGGAAAATAGGTTTGTTGTTTATGTTATAGGGAACAACCTCAAGTATCTTCATCATGCTTACTTTTATATTGAATTTGAATAAGAATAGATCCTCTTCATTGACAAGGAAACTCTTTAAATCAGCTTTTCAATTGTTTTGAGCCCACACATTTATAATGGAATGAGCTAATCTTTTATCCACAAAGAAATTAGCTACTGTTAAGGACCATTTAGGAGCACCAACCTTTAAAACTTCTATTGGTTAAGCAATAATAATATTTCTTACAAAAGTTAAAAGTAATAGGTATCTCAACTTATCAAATGGTATTAATCCTCGAACATTTGGTACTAAGTGAGACTGATCATTAAAAAGGAAATCTTGGTAGTGATGTAAGCATTAAAGTAGCTACAATTGCCTAAGAGTTGAGTGTAGGATATGGAGGACCTGACACATCTTTATTCTCTAAAGGTTAAAGCTTGGACTAACTTAAGAATATGGAAAAAAGAGTAGTAAGGTGGAGTTAAAGCTCTAAGAATATAGGAGGTTTAGGTTAATGGGAGTTAGAGGTTAAAGTTGACTAGAGTGCCACTCCAAAAGAAGGAAAATAAGGAGAGAGGGCTACAGAGTTTTGAATTTCCATACCTGAAATGTTATGCAAACTAATAGGGAAGTTAGGAAGGATCGATCCACCAAAGAAATTTACAAAAATGTTAAGGAAATTCAAGTAGAGTGGTAAAGAGTGTAAGGTGGAAAGTTAAAAGAAGATATTTTTGTTCAAGATAAGTGCAAAAGGGAAGAGAGAGACATAACACTGTGGAGGTTAGAAACATTAAAAACTATGAAAGGAATTGAGATTAAGGAAGAAATAAAGACAAACACAGGTATCACTAAAGTTGATAGAGATTTAGAAAAGTCTTAGAGGTTAATGTTAGAGAATTGGTTGGTTATAGAAAGCCATGAAGTGAAAAGAGTAACAATGATACAAGTTGAAATAAAAGAAGCAATGTAGAAAAATGGTAAAACTAAGAGATTAAAGCAAGAGGTAAGTGAATTATTTTCTCACTTTATTTTTATTAGACTTGATTTTTGATATGTTACCTTATTAATATCAGTAAGGTAAAAATATCATTAGTAATACGTTTTTTATCATCAAAATTATAAGTTAGAACTTTAGTTAGTCCAATAATGTATAAATGACTCTACCTTTTATTTTTATTAGTGGATAGCACTAACGATATGCTTTATGTTTGATCTCTTAATAGTGAGTTTTCCATAACATTTTATCACTTCATAAACTTCATTTCCATTCTAAATAATTCTCTATTTCATAAACTCCTTCTTGTCATTTTATAAATTCTTTATAATTCTTAGAGCTATATACCCATTCTAATTATTCACACACTCCTATTATCATCATGCAACTTCAAGACCATAATTTATAGTCCAACATATTGAATATTGTTCCATCTTTAACAAATAAAATCTATCTATTAAAAGTTTCACTTATATTATTATCAATTATAAGGAACTTAAACTTATATAATTGGTATGAATTAGTCTATATTTAAATTATATACTTAAAGAAATGTTGAAACAAATTCTAAATTTAGTTTGCAAGTTTCTTGAAGTCTTTATTGAATTCCTTGACTGAGTAGTCCAATTATTTGTCTAAAATTGCCTCCTTACGTTTTCACTACTTCAATTATTATGCCAAGTATAAAATTTTGTTTTACACATTCCATGTATGTCCTATGCCAATATATTTACCAAGTATAAATGTTTGTTTTACACATTCCATGTATGTCCTATGCCAATATATTTAACTTTCCTAATTAAGTGTTGAAATTTTCAAAATAACAAATGTAAGAATATATATTAATAACATATGCGTCATTTTGGATGTTTAAAATCTAAGTGTGAAGATATTCATCTATTAATCACAAATAATTGACATAAGTTGAATGAACAAAGTTTATGATTTTATTTTCTTTATTTCCTTAATGGCCTAAGGTATTGGATATATTCCTTTATTTCCATTTCTCCTAAATTGCATCTATAAGCCATTATTAATACTCTATTTTCAAAGAGAAACAATCCATTCTAAGTATTTGACTCAAGGTGTTTTGTTGTTTTCTTATAACTATAAATTAATTATATAGGCTTAAAAAAAATGCATCAATGAATCTTTTTTTACTAGCTATAATTTTATAATGGATCTAAAAATTCATTTTTAATTCACGAATACATCCATATAACTTGGCATATTCATTGACAAAATTCATACCACTCTTCCTTCTAACTTCCTCTTATAACCATCACATACTTAAATTAAGAAATATGTTAAGAATTTCTTTACATTATTTATCTTAGCTATAATGATACTTGGTTTCTTAATTGTTTGGTATATGAAATTTCTTTTAAAATTTTAGCATAAACCACTTTTTTCTTTTTTTTTTAACATGTACACTTAAGTTTGTATGTCTTCACCTTCATATAAATACTGTTTCTGTCATAGGATGCATGCAACTCCCATTGCCAATGATCTATGCATCTAATGATTTAATTCATTTTTAACCTTTTTTAAAACTAATCATTTTTTTATAATTAATTATAGTTTATTTGAGCTTCTTAGTAGTGGCAAACTCCATTGTTAATGTCTAATTTGATTCCCTAGTATAGAGTTTATTTCTAATTAGGCAAAATCTTGAGCAAGGACAGAAAGGACACTTGCCTAAGATCCATTATCATGGAAAAAAAAGGGCAAAATGAGCCTCTATTTTGTCTCATTTTATTTTTATGAGGCAAAAAGGAACCCTATTTTGCCTCTTTTTGTGTTTTTATGAGGACCTATTCTTAACTCTAGTAAAGAACAAAAAGAAACAAAATAAAATCCCTTTTTTCTTTACCCAAGGCTTGTCAAACATCAGGAACGTCCTATATCTAATACCTCTACTTAGTCTCTTTAATAATCCATCAAGATCCCCTATTCTAAGATTCTTATCATTGTCTAAAAAGTTACCATACTAACATGATTTAATATGCGATGGTTGGCCATTCAAAATTGACACACCAAAGTCATCTCAAGTTATAGCCTTATAGGTATTGCTTCTTTTTTAGCACTGTTTTCATCTTCCTCAAACATTTTCTTCATTCATACCCAAACTGTTTTCATCTTCCTTAATCATCACTTCGTCACTTTGTTGATTTTTGTGACCATCTCCATTTTTAATACTTGCATGTTCAAATATACTTTAGCGTCTCTATGTTCATCTTTAACAAGTGTATTATATAATGTTCACCTATATAATTGTATTGTTCTTATCAATTTCATTTTATTGCTTTAGCCCATCTTGAACTAATGCTTCTATTTAAC
Source organism: Erythroxylum panamense (assembly GCA_027123425.1). Lineage (NCBI taxonomy): Eukaryota > Viridiplantae > Streptophyta > Magnoliopsida > Malpighiales > Erythroxylaceae > Erythroxylum > Erythroxylum panamense. The sequence goes on along the minus strand of JAOTIZ010000201.1, from coordinate 11,648,465 downwards.
CTAACTCGAATATTTTGCCTTTCCATTTTGTTTTCGTACATTTGATCCATCTTTCACATTTTACCTTTGTATTTCATTTTGCTCATCCAATCGCCGTCAACCTCTTTCATCCCACCCTGCACGGTCTACGCTTTTCGTATGTCTATGTCAAGTTTCCTTTCCAGCCCCTTACATGTCTCCACCGTATCTGTCTCCATCATAACCAAAATTTTACTAATTTTCATTAATTAGTATAACGTATTAATAATTGTTGAAAATTTTCATTAATCTTATGCAATAATCATTCGATTCTATTAATTTCAATGACTCGCCAAACTTGTATTAATCACCTTATAGTTAAGCTTTATGAATACTTTGATATCCTGGATTCAGCCATATCTCAGATTCTTTTATATGAATACTTCCTCACATCTTAGCTCAAGTTCTATTATGAATTTACCATTATAAAAAAATCTTAAAATTATAAATTAAATTAACAGCCATCTTAGAGATTATATGATAACATGCAACTAAATCACCAATCAACTAATGTAAAAATTACATTAACAACCAATTAAAAATAACTAAACAACCTACATAATAAGTATCATTCAATCCATTGATAAGTAAATAAATATAGGCAAGACCATATAAATGGATTAAATAATGAGATGATGCATTTACCTTATTCTTGTATTTTAATTTCTTGCCATTCCATAAGACAATGGCAATTTTTGTAAAGTAGGCAACCTTATGCACCAAGTACGTTGGCTTTTAATGTTGAATTAAGTCTAAAAATTGCATTAGAATATTAAGTGACAGTAAGAAACCGTATTTAAAATTAAAATTTTTAGATGGAACCAAATTTAAATTTTCATTTATTTGGATATAGGAAAAGAAGAATATAGGATCAAGTCTAAGTATTGTGTGACTAAGAAGAGAAATGAGGTTATGTGAAAACATTGGAGGATAGTGCTCTTTTCTTTCCTTTTCATTGACAGACTCGTGAGAGAAGCGAAGCCGACGAAACAAAAGCAGAGCCGCCCTAAGCCCCGCCTTTTTGTCTCCCAAATTTCTCCAATTCAGACACCTTCTCTTCAAATAACGCAATCAAAGATACAAAACTCATGTTTTCTTTATGCTCTTTCATGGTGGTAGTAGTGGAAGAGCAGTTAGATTGAGAAAACTAACAAAAGGAAAGTAATTGTGAAGAAGGACGAATATGAAGCCCTTCGTCTTCTTCTTCTTCTTCTCTTGCTAGCTAAGGAATTAATTTCATGGCCTCCTCTTCCCAGCATCGTTGCGTTTTTGGTACCCATTCTTCATCGCTGCGTGTTTGTTTGTAATGTGAATGTATTTGCATTTTATTCGCAAACTGAACTGATTCTTTTTAATGCTATGCGATGACTTATTTGAGGCCGTTAGTGTTCCTTTGTTTCTTTTGTTCACGACAGTCTTTGTTATAAACCTTGGATCTCTAATTTGGTCTTGTCCAGTTGGGAATATACCCTACGACGCCACCGAGGAACAGCTTATTGATATTTGCAGAGAGGTTGGTCCTGTTGTTTCTTTCAGGTAATGTCTTTCACTTCTTTTTGTATAATTCTAATTGTTATTATCCACCGTTTGAAATCTATAGTTTATCTTGCCAAAAGAAAAAAGTGTAATCTTTTTTAGTTGAATTTGTTAGGTAGCCAAGAAAAAAAAAAAAGTTGCTCGATTTACAATTGTATCGACAACTAACTGCTTAGAAATGCATTTGGGCTGGTGGAGTCGGAAATGTTAGTCTCTGTATGTTATTGGTTGACATAGGTTAGCATGAATATCTCCTCTAGGCTTTTTGGGTGTTGAAGAAAAGAGGCGCAGCAAAAGAGGAAGTTTTGTTCCTTGGCTGACTAAGGAACAAAATAAAAACACTTGAATGAAGATTCGTATGTTTGAATTGGAAAATGATTAACTAACTTTGTGGCCCCTAGAAGTTTCCTCATTTCTTTGGGAATATTACTTAAATTAGTCATCAAACTTTACTCGAAAGGTATCTTGTATCTTTATTATTGACCAGTTAAAATTTCAATTTTAAGTTTTATCATAGAGTTGTTGAAGATAATTTACAATTACTATATCTTTAAGAGTACATGTCACTATTCATGTCTACATCTTTCTTGAACTCTGTTGATAAGTTAACTTTGGAAAATTTTGATAAAAAATAAATTTAAAGGTCTTATTGACCAAAATTAAAATTTGAGGTTCTAATTAAACTTTTGAATAAACTTTGAGACTTAATTTGAGTTGTTTGCTAACATAATTGAAGCCCTACTATTATAATGATTATGGAAGAAAGGATAAACATTTGATACTGCTAAAATGGTGAAAGGTGTTGCATCATGTGTGAGTATGAATGTTTACTTGAATGAAAACTAAAGGTGAACGAAATTGCTGTCAGAGGTTAGAGAAAGTTCTTGTTAGAGTGCTGACGTTAGTCATTGTTGGATTAAAAAATAAATTGTGGTAGTTGAGAAAGCAAAGGGGAACCGGGGAATAATTTATAGCCTGAAATTCTGTTTTTCAATTAAAAAACCTTCCTTTTGGTCTTCTGAAGTCTTTTCCGCTTGTTAGATCTAATTCTGTGTAAGAACTTGTTTTGGTGTTGTATATTTGTGCATCCTGTTACACTTTATCGGATTACTTTATGGCATGATGCAGTAAAAATATCTTCTATGTATTTCTAATTCTCATACTAAAATAATGCAGTCATTTAAGATATAATTGTATTCTTCTTCTTCAGGTTAGTCATTGATAGAGAAACTGGCAAACCAAAAGGTTATGGATTCTGTGAGTATAAGGATGAAGAGACAGCATTAAGTGCTCGCCGTAATCTCCAGGGTTATGTGATCAATGGGAGACAATTGCGAGTTGATTTTGCTGAAAATGACAAAAATGCAGATAGAAACCGGGAACAGGTGCAGTAACAATTGTAGTTCCTACTCAGTTCTACAATTCCTTTCCTTTATTTTTCTTTTCTGACGAATAGCTGGTTTGTGATTGGACTGATGTCAGTATCCACACAATATTGTGTTGTAGTTTGATAGATATCAAAGTTTGGAGTATAATTAAAGAAATTGTAGCAAGCAGTCTTACCAGGGAATTCTCTTAACCATCACATGTAACAATTATGCTAGCTTTGCCAGAATATACTGTGCGTTGACTGGCTGCCCTTCTTTTACCTTTTGTATGGATATATGCCATTTTCTATGGATTTTTTGCATTAATAATGAACTGATGAACGACATACTTTTCCCCCGTGGGACTTTTCTTGTTTGGTTCAACTAGGCTTTCTAGTTGGTTGGAAAATTCATTCCTATTTAATGACTGAAAGCTGCTTTGTTGAAAATACTTATCAATTGTGCTACAATAGTGTGTTGTTAGAAGAGATAATATAACTTTTTGAGATGAATGCATTGCTAAGATCTACAGGTAATTGATCAAACAGAGAGTTAATGATCCATATGAAAGGAGCAACGGGCTCCTGGAGGAGTCTCTTTGAGATATGTTAGATATGTAAAAAGATGGTAAAAGGGACAAAGGGGAGGGCTAGGGTTAGGATGATTAGAATAAAGAGTGATCAGACATCCTAGAATTCTGCTAAGTTTTGACTTAAAAAGTTGCATGATTTGCCATATGTAGCAAGTATTATGCTGTTAAGTGATTTTAAATTGTGAATGAGAAAAGTGGTAAATGATTTGTCTGTATCCTTTTATTAATTGTTTAAGGAAATGAAATATCACCGGGAAATTTCATTGTTAAATGCCTGCTTTGCGCCTCAAGAGTGATGTAACTTCTTTTGGAGAAGCTAATTTTCAAGACTATTGACTGAATACAAGGACAGACTTGTGAGGATACACTACAATGTGACATGAAAAGTGATCCAATGGTTTCAAAAGCGATATCACAACCTAAATATGAATGTACTTTTTAGTACGCATATACTTTTTAATACTAAAGAAAGTAATGGGAAATCCATTGAAAGATCCTTATTACCAGTTTTTGCTTGTTCATGCTAAATGATGGCTGAGAAAAAATTTGATTAAAAGCCTAACGTGAGTATTAATTGATAAAAAAAAGGCATTTTCACCTCATTCCATATTTGGCACTTCAATCACCCAACTCAGCCAAATTCTTCAATGTCTCTCGATTACTGCTTTTCTGTTGTTTCTAATCAGTTTGAAACTTTGAATTCTAATTGCATGAAGGGCCACCTTTCAAAATTGATGCTAAGGATTGTCTTATTTATTTGCAGGGTCGAGCAGGACCTGGATTGACTGCAGGTATTGATTGGTTGTCGTCGTTTTGTCACCTTTATTTTCAAGTTATTGTTCGACAAACATGAATATGAAAGATTCTTGTTTTATGTTTCAGACTCTAAGAAACAAGTGGGGGGCCTATCAGCCTTTTCAGAATCTGGTCATGATCAACCGATTGGTCTCCATATTGCTATAACTGCTGCAACAGTCATGGCTGGAGCTTTAGGTGGTGCCCAAACCTCTGTGCAGTCAAATCAAAATGGCTTACGGAACCAGCCAGCACTTGCCAGTGATCCTTTAACTCTTCATTTGGCCAAAATGTCCAGGAACCAATTGAATGAAATGATTTCTGAGATGAAGGTATGTTCTATAATAAACCTCATTGTTTCACAAAGATTTCTTTGATAGTAATATCTGGTATTCTGTTCAAACAAAGGCATTGACGTCACAAAACCGAGAGGCAGCACGTCAACTATTGGTTGCAAGGCCTCAGTTATCAAAAGCTCTTTTTCAGGTATTCGTGAAAATTTGTCCATATAAGGGTTCAGTGATTTGTATTTCTACTTAACACTGTTTATTTTGGCTTGCATCAATAATTGCTATTTGAGACATCTTTCTGTTTGGCTATGAATGAGTTAACATTGCTCTATAAGAGTTTAATCTTCTGGCAATTTTGCATTTCCTATTGCATTTAGTTGTGTATACAATTACCTTTTTTCATTGTCATTGCAGTTCTTTCAGAACAAAAAAAGAAAAGAAGAGATCTATATGCCTTTTGTTCTGATCTGTCTTCTTGTGACTTTTTTTTTTCAGGCTCAAATTATGTTGGGATTGGTCACCCCACAAGTGGTTAGTTACCAACATATCTTAAAAATATTACTTGATTTTGTTTAGTATTGGTGAACAGGTCAGTTATATGAAGATTTTTGATTGTGCAGTTGCAAATGGCAAACACTAAGCAGCCTCTAGTTCAAACTGCCGTGTCTTCATTCCAACAGGCTCAGCAACCAGCTGTTCAGTCTCTTCCTGGTGTAGTGCCTCTTACACAGAGGTTGCCACAACCGGCCTTGGTACCTAGAATGCAGGATGGTCAATTCTCTGTTGCGGCTCAAAATTCTGTGGTTCACAACCATTTTTCTGCACCACATCGGCCTTCTTTGCAGCCTCGAGCTCAGATTCAACAACACTCTAATAACCATGTTCATCAACAACCTGTACTGCCAGGCCAATCTGGAGTACCACAGTTTCACTCCTCTATGAGAGCACAAGCTCCTGTGGCAACTTCCTCATCTTTGAATCAACAGGTGCAACGCCCATTACCAGGACAGATTGGAACTTTCAGGCATAATTCTCAAACAGCTCTTCCAAGTATTGGTGTTCAATCATCTCTTATTTCTCGTCCTTCGACAGCGGATTCTTTGCTTCAGGTATCAAACCTTTCTAATCCTTGCTATCACAGTAGAATAGAGAAAGAAGGCTCTGGTTAGAGGATATCGTTGTCATTTTGTTCTCTCTTAATGGGATTCCTTAATATTAGGGATTTGATTTTTTAATACTAGTGTTTTTGAATTGCTAAAATGCATAATCATTTATTATTTTATTTAACTAAGAATGTCTGTTACCCCTAATTATAAGAGATTGATATTATCTTCTTTTGTTTGTTTATTTGCCGTTAGAATTCCTAGTCCAATTAACTATGAATTTAAGATCTTATATGTATGTTAATGCCTTTGCCTTTTCTTTCTAGCAATTAAAGAAAACTCATTAGATAAAAGCTAGAGTTTTTATCATTTATTATCAAAACTCATTAGATAAAACCTAAAGTTCTATCATTTAGTGTCAGAACCTTAATCCTAGAAATTCTCTTCCTCTACTTCTTATCACCATCATCATCACCACCACTGCCCAAAAAAAGAAAAGTTATATGCCCTTGACCTGAAATAGAAAACAAAACTTAGGAATTACAGATCTACAGTCTTAAGCAATGCATACCAAAACTTTCATGAGTTCGTCAGCTTGAACAACTTAAGCAGAGATTAATACACAACTAGTAGAATTTATGAAGAGCTTACTTGAAAGCTTTAACAAAATTCAATAGGACGGAATCTCTACTTTCTCTGGTAAACAACTGAAGCAATATGAAATTATAAGCTGAAGGCATTAGGAATGTGTTAAATGGCTACCTCACATGAAGGTGGAGTTTCCTAGATGGTAAGATGGGGATCCAACTAGTTGGATTTATACGGGAGAGAAGTTATTTTTTCTTTGATAAATCCCTAGAAGATTCTAAGGTGGAATTTGCTTCAATCTAATTAGATGGAGATGCCTTTATTGGTATGGTAGTATGAAACTTGTCATGGAATTCCCTCTTGGGAACATTTAAGAAATGACTTGTTTATTTTGGGACATCCAAATATGAGAATGTTGATGGGAAGCTTGTTAATATTCGACAAACCTCTACTATTTGGAATATTGGAATTAATTTGAGTGATTGTCAAATGGGGATAAAGATTGGTGTGGAAGGCGGTTGATAAGGATATTCATTGAAGGTCTTAATGTAGATATTCATTGTGAAATTAGGGCACATCCTCCTAACATTATGATTGCTGCAATAGGTTCCATGAATAGAAAATTAATGCAGAAAATTGTAGAGCCAGTAAGAGTGTTAGTAAATTAGTCACCAATATGTCCGCTGCCCCAATTATTCCTATTCAAAATACTATATGACTAACACAAGATGAGCTCAAAGAACAATCATCAAGGGGCTTGTGCTGGAATTGTGATGAAAAATGTAAGGGCATCGTTGCAAGCAAGAAATTTTTTTGATGTTGAACAAGTAAAGATGAATTAGAGGTCGAGTCAATTGATTCTGCCAAGAAGGTATGGATAATGATGAGATTATTGAATCGATCACTAACTTTATTAATAACAAAAAGGTTGCTGAACGACTAATTTATCAACTTGAATAATGTAATAAGTTTGGAACTTGTGATAATAAGTGTTTTAAGGTGAAGTTGGTTATGCAGGTAAAGGAATATTTATGAACTATTCTTGCTACCACTGGAAGATTATGTAGTAGTTTTAGGAATTGAATGGCTATTCCTGTAGGAGATTTTTGTTGGAATTTTTCAAATTGACTATGAAATTCATTAGGGGATTTTATCACCTCTTCTGCAAAGAATAGTTTTTGCATGCATCCGACCCACCCTTGGATAACTTAGTTTGGTGGAATAAAAGATAATCGTTTATACTTATACCTATGACATACCAGACGAAAATCACAATTTTAGGAGTATAATTCAATTCATGCAATTCTTTGATTGGTTTTTCCCAAAGAAATAGTTCGTTTTATTTGACTAATGGAGGATGGGGTATGTAGCTTAATGTTCTGATTGCTGCCCTTTATTTTATTTGAATATCCAAAAGGATGCTTGTTCAAATCGGCTGATAATTACCCATTGAACGAGTGGGATGATATATATATGTCGGTTTCCTTATATTTGCATGCATGAAGTGCTATCTATGCACTCAAGCACGCTGGGCTGCCTATGCACTTATTCAACAAAAAATGGTTGAACATAGATAAATATATACAAGTGTGGCCTTGGAATTTGTATGCTCTTGCATTTGCCTGGCTGTACTTTTTTATTTATTTGCAGCTACCATTCACAAAATTATACTTATGGTGGGTCTAACTTACTTTAGAATAACAGCCTGGTCCCTTGATATCGTCGGGCATTTCAGGTCCTGTCAGCAAGGATGTTGGTAGACCTGCTCAAGTACATGATAGTACATCTATGAACTTGCAAACAAGCTCAATTTACGACTCTAGAGAGCCAAGTAGTCAGCCTTCAAAACTGCTGAAATTGGAAGATAGTAAAAGCATATCTGTCTCCATGGGTGCTTCAGGAGTTGCCCCTCGACCTGGACCATCTCAAGCTTCTACAGATGGTCCACTGCCTACAAATTCAATTGCTAAGTCAGAAGAGTTGAAATATTCTGATAAACAAAGTGATCAGGTATTGTGTGCTTAAAAAAAATTACAAAAAGAGCTAAGACACTATGTTTGATCGTTGTATTCTTTATGAGCTTTGCTTGCATCCAAAATTCTTCTATGCATTCTCGTTTGACTGGGAGCTCTGAACTTGACTTATGTCCAAAGTACTTTGAGGTCGCATAGTTCTATGACTAGGAATTTGAATTGGTAGCATCTCAAAATAGTTTTGGTCATTTGGGAACTTTATTTATCTGAGACTTATTACAGTTTCAAACATTTTTTGACTTTCGAACAGTCAGTTGAGGGCTTGATCATATATTGAACACAATTTTGGAGACTCGATTGGATAAATGAGTAAATTAGGGATTCAATTGACTTTTAAGGACCACATCTTTGTCTAGGTTTAGAATTGATCTTTCTAGTTTCCGTGTCATTGAGACTTAATAGCAATTGACAAAATTGATTTAGTTTGTTGTGGTTGGCCTCTTTATATAATGGCTGCGTGGACAGAGTACCAATAATGGATGCCATTTTCTTCTCCATATTATGTGATTAGATCATATTTGAGATGCTGATAATATGATCCGTTTTTTGCAGCCGATGGCAGATTTAGATCCTAGCTTACTGCAGCAAGTTCTAAACCTTACACCAGAGCAGTTGAGTTCATTGCCACCTGAACACCAGCAACAAGTGATTCAGCTCCAAGAGGCACTGCGAGGAGGGCAGATATGGCCGTCGTAGTGGGACATAACAATGCATAGTCTTGCATTTGTTTATTATTCATCACTGCGGGTTATCCTCTGTGGTTGGAAGAGGAAGGCTTTGCTACTCGTTCGTCTCTGCGATACCTGTACAATGATTGTCCTGTACAATGATTGTTACATAAGGTCCACTTCTGAAAGAAAATTGGTGGTCTTTATACCTTCCAAATATTATTCGTTAACTAGGGTTTAGCATTTGTCATAAAATTAAGGATAAGAGAGCAATAAAATTTTGATCCGTCTCCGAATAGTTCCTCTACTTTGCGTGTCCGCCCAGTGGATCTTAACTCAATTTGTATGGTTACATCTATTGCTTTGGTTGATCTTTGATTCTGTGATCTGGATTGTTTTAAACAATATTCTTGACGCATCCTCAAGCGTAGAAATGTATCTAATCCAAACTCAAACCACGATAAATGGATAAAGAGGTACTTGTTACCACTGGAAGCAACGAGCAAGCCTGAGAAACTCCATTAGCCAAAACAAAGGAATAGGGAGTTTCAATGTAGAAGAAACAAAGAGAAGTGGCTTGGAGTACATCTACTCCTCGATTAGGTTTTCACTACTGCCCGTAAAATCCTTGAAAATGTATCTTCGCATCTTTCCCTGAGGTTTCACCCATATGCACTTCTCAAGGACCTTACTTTATTCGCTAAACAATTTACTCGGAAAAATTTTACTTTTTGTGGCTTCATTTAGTTCCTTATTGCCTTTGCCGAGCAGTGTGGTAATGAATAACCATAAAGAAAACACATCTTGTGATTTCTGTGGATATTCTTTAATACATCCATATGGTGGATGAATTCCTTGATTGTAAGTCCTCTTGAATCAAACTCACTCTGAGAGCTTAACGGAAGTAATACTAAACATTGTTGTCCTCGACTTGATTCTCAACTGCCAAAATGAACTTAAAAGGATTCTTATTTTTTAAATAACACAAACGCACCAAGTAAACATCTTTTAGCTTCAGGAAAATATAATATTTATTTTCCATTTTTCTTAAAATATGCCCAGAAGCTAAAAATACGAGGGTAGCGAAGCATGATTGAAGAGTTTGTCACCGTGATACTCCCTCCTCATCACAAAATGGCTTATCTGATTAATTTTGTGAACAATTGATAAGCAAGAAAAATATATACAGAAACAAGAATGTCCCCTAATAACCTGTCTGATATCAAAGGAAAATCCTCCTGATGGTCCTGGCAGCGGCACGGGAAATCAATCTTCCGACCAGATTAGCTGGCAAGGTAAGCAACTGCTGCTGCATTTCTGGTGGGAGCTGCAAAGTATTTTCAACATAAAATTAAGACATGGACCTAATAGTAAACTACGTTGATTATGGTGGATAAACTAGCATGATTCACGAACCTAGTTTAACAAAAACTACTGATTTAATTATATGGCTGCGTATTCCTTAACAATTATTACCATCAAAAGAAATGGGGAACGTGGAGCGTTCCAGAAAAAGTTCATCAAGACTTGCACTTTAGACCAATACACCTTTTATCTTGATAAATAGCTTGTGGATTAAGTTTCAAATTGCAGACTAAGAGAGTTTCAACTGTGACCTAGATAGATGGACCATCAGATTTTTACAAGGCCTTGATTTAAGCACAACTCTGTTCCAAATGAAGCCATGTCTGAAAATATTGCTATTTCTTAATACTGAATCACTAAACTAAAACAGCAAGAAAGAACACATAATATCTATCTTAATACTGAATCACCAAAATGAAACAGCAAGAAAGAACACAATATCTATCTCATGCCAAACTGAAAAAAGAGAGAAACAGATCAATTTTTTCTCCAAAAATACAATCCAATTTCCTAACTGATCTCTGTTGTTGAAGGTTTTATCTAGGTGCAGTGTTATACTCAAGAGAACAAATTCAATGGAATGTACTGGTAAGTAAGAATGAGGAATGGAATTGATCCAATAGGTACTTCCCTATAGGGTAAGTCAATGGTTACAACCAGAATTTTCTCATACCCTCTCCACTCTTGCAGCCTTGCCTTATACTCTCAAGTGATAACTGAATCATCCCCTCTACCCGGATCAGTAAACACGTGTCTTCCCTACTAACAGAATCTGAAATAACAACTAACATATGGTGTAAATGATACAGTGCGTATTTCATTTTGACCTAAAACATGCAGTCACCATGTTGATAGATCCCAAAGGTAACTGTGTTGATATTATATTAATCGAACAAGAAAACAAGCTCAAAACCATGTCATTAGCAAAGAGTTGGATAGGAGTTTCTAGTATTCTAATCTAAGAATTCTTGAGACCATGCAATTTCAGAAGAGTAGGCTTGATTAGAACCAACAACTCTAAACAGGACAGAAAATGTTAGTTAGGAAGTACTACTTATCCAATTGAAAGTCTTATAAAAGATTCCATGTGAAACCAAAAACTAAAAGCTGACCTCGGGAATAGCAGAAAGGACAGGCAGCATTTCTTGAATTGATGGAACTTCATCAACAAGAAGAGAAGCTTCCTCAGAGTATGTGTTACGATTCTTGTTTTTGATAACTCCTTTTTCTTCCTGTAAGATATTAATCCATATACCAGTTATTGCAATACAGTAAGTAGGTAATAAGCTAAAGCGGGTATGTTATACCATTAACCATTGTATCCTCTCTCATAATTCATTCACATCACTGGTAGAAGTACTCCATAACACTATATCTAGTATTTAAAGACAGCAATATTATAACAAACATAAAGTTAGCATCTATAAGAGTCTGCCTTCGGAGGCTGAAAAAGCAAATGGTGAATAATTTGAGGCCCTCAAAATTGTAACTTCTCCCAGAACAACTTGGGCATATCTGTCATCGTTTGGTAAATGAGACACCAATAAACCTGATTGTATTATTAACAACAGTATAAAAGAGTACCATGGTGGGGCTCGGGTTTTTTTGGGATCTTGATAAAAGTAACATAAGGCGGCGCAAGGTTCTCAAGTTCATCATATCCTCATCAGTCATTGAAGCAAAAGAAAAGCTGGGCATAAATGGTACAGTTCCAGTAGCTGTGGAAGCAAAAGAATGTAGAGTTGCAAGCCCAAGTGCATCCAAACCCTGCATATGAACAAGGCAACTTGAGACACTATAGTCTATAGAGGAAAGCAGCTGAATAATTAAAGAATATGAATGACTGTTTGTTTGCACTCATCATTGATTCTTATCCAAGATGGAACTGTCAATGATTGATTCAATATGAATAAAATTATAGGATTCACAAGGTAACCATGAGCTCTTATAAGCATGGCAGCAGACTACTTATCCTACTTTTAGTCTAGTGGAAGAGTAGTTGAGGAGTTGTTATCAGCTGCCTGACATACCTTAGAATCCATTATACAGATTATTTCATGTTAGAAAAATCTAAAAGTGAGTTTAACCATTGGGCATACGGAAACCTAGCATGCTCTTCCGTCTGTTGACATATGCAATTTCCTGAAGCACAAACAAGCATGGTATATGCACAGAAAATGGAATGATATGTTGAGTCTCCCACTCCAACTTTTCTTACGAGAAGTTCAGTTCTCTGATTTCCCTACAACTCATTAAAATCTATCGATTAAGTGCATTTTAATAACATCCTATTGGAATGTATGCATACATTTGTCTGAAGTTTGGTAGATTGCAAAGGATACCAAGTCTAAAGTAATGGACACTACATAGGACGTGACTGTTATTACATTGTTAAATGTAATATATTCATAAATAATAGCACTAATGTAGACATCCAAATAAAAGCTTGGGTAGTGTTTCTTTAAGTTGATTATATCACCGTGAAAGAAAAGGGAACTACAATCTGTTATGAGCTGTCTATTCCTAAATTAACGTAAAACCTAAACATTCACTAATTAGCAGGATTCTTGAGATAACTTATTTAGGAGGTAATTTAGGAGACAATTTTAAGAAAGCTCACTAGAATTTTTCAAAGTGTATACTATACAAATATCCTTATAAATCATCATAATAATACAACATTTTTCTCCTAATTTTCCTTATGGTATAAGAGTCCTACGAGTTTCTAGCATTAGCCATCTTTTATCTTGCGGCTTTTGCTTTTGTAATTTTACTTGTTAATTACTCTGTATCCTTCATTGCTATATCATGGTTCAACCTAAGTACAACAACAACAATAATCCAGTAAGAATTTCACTGAGACTCAGAGTCTGAAAAGGTCTATAAATATACAGCAGGGAAGTTGTTTCTAGAAGACCTATTAAAAGACCACTGAAAACTTTTTTTGAAAACAATTACAAAATTAATAATAATAAATTAACTATAAAATAATAAATAAAGAGAAAAATAAAAATAAAAATAAGTAAACAAATAAACAAACGAGAAAAAATAAATAAGTAAATAAAACAAAAAAACAATTGAAAGAGGGGTAATAATGAAATAAAGAAATAAAATAACTAAATAAACTAGTGCGATAAAAAAGTATTAATACTAATAAAAGTCACAAAAGATTGAAAGAAAAAGTTCGAAAGGCCTATGACAAGGTAAGGACTTCTCTACGTATGATTATCTACCTGAACTTTAGTTCGCCTAAGTTTTCTATTGAAGGCTAAGTGCTCAGTAAGTTCTGGTAGGGCCAAATTGTTCTTAATTTCCTCTCCTCAATTTTTCTTAGGTCTTTCTCTTCTTCTATTAAATTTCTTAAGTACAATCTTCTCACATCTTCTTATTCTTCTCACATCTTCTTATTGAGACGTCAAAATGTCTCCTCTTAATATATCCGAACTACATAAACCTTGTCTTTACTATCAATGTTAACCACTCTCAACTTGTCTCTTATCACTATATTTTTTCCTATCTTTTCTTGTAAGGTTACACATTTTTTACTGTACAGCTATTTGATGGACCAATAATCCGTACCAGAAAGCATAACCGACCTAATTGTTAAACAGTAGGATTTACCTTTTAGATTGAATGATATCTTTTTGTCACATAAAATTCTTAGGGCATCCCTCCATTTAAGTCACCCTAATTTGATATGGTGTCCTCTATCTCATCATTATTTTGGATGATAGATTCAAGGTACTCCAAATAATTTTTCTGTGATATAACTTCCGTTCCAATCTTGATTTCAAAATACAGAGTGTGCTACAGTATTTCAAATTTCCATAATCTTCTTGATTGCCACCTTACAACCTTTGTTGTTAGATTTAGACCCTAACTAAAGGACATCTAGAAAATCACATAAATCAACTATACCCAAAATTCAACCCTTTATGTCAGAAGAAGTCTAACTCAACAGTGAACTTCAAACCCTTAAGTCAGAAGGGTGCAGGGGAATTCAGAGGCTATTTGGCAACCTTCTCTAAAGTCAAAAATGTTGCTCAAGTGTATGAAATAAAGGTTAAAGATAGAATATCAAGGCAAGAAGGTAAATTGAAATCAATATAAATTTGCTACTGAGTCAGTTTAGTTTTTATGCAATAATTGTCCAGTCAAAATAAAAGAATTTAGTTATTGAAAAGGACAAGATGCATGACTTTTTCACAACTTTTAACCTTGATTGATCAAATAAAGGAACAGATTTTGCGAAAGGAAAAAGTCCCATTGCTAAATGAAATAGCTGATATTTTGTAAGAAGTTGAGAAACACCAAAGAAAGTTGAAAACATTGCAAGACAAACTATCAAGCTGAAAATGGAGCAGTCAGGAAACCAATAGAAGACTTTGAATTTGGCCTATGTAACACAAATCAATAGAAAAAAAAATTAGCAAGAACTTTAGACTTCATCAACCTGGATAATCTATCAAACGAAGGTTTATTAGCTCTTTTAGATAAGGTTTCTAATGTGATCATTGACCCTTTTTGGGATCATTCCTTTTAAATTGTATTTGATGTCTCAAAAACCCCTTCTACAATATGTGAGCTAGAGATTCTGATGCTACAAATCATATGACTCATTCATCCAATCACCTTAGAACCAATACCCCATATCTAAGTAATAGAAAAATTATTGATGATGATAGATCAGTTACCATTATAGTAAACTTAGAAGACATACAACTTCAACCTTCATTCTATTACAAAATGTCCATTGTCCACTAAAGTTGTGTCCGTACAAAAACTGACCACTATAAATTGTTAAGCCATTTTTTACCCTTATTAAAAATTTCAAGAGTAAGGTTCTGTGAAAAGGATTGGACTTGGAAGAGAAAACAATTGACTATACTACTTAGACTAGAAATGAATTATATATTAGCAACAATAATTTAGTTTCAAGTTATGTACTAGCAACAAGAATTTAGTTTTGTCACCTTTACCATATAGTGATGTTATTTCATCTTATCATTTTTATTGGGGATAATCATCTTTTGTAACTTTACAGATGATGTTTACTACTTTATGTAAATGCACATATGCAAACATCATAGCTTTAAAATGACAAAGTGATTAATGTTCCTACTACTTTTCATTTATGATACAAAATCAGTTTGGTACCAAAATTAAGAGATTTAGATATGGCAAATACAATAAATTGTTTTAATCAAAATTTATTGTCATATTTAAAAAAGAAAGACATCATTCGTAAACTATCTTGCATGTATAAATCAAAAAAAATGATGTGCTTGAAAGACAAAAATGGTCATTTTGTAAATATTACTGTGGAAAATTAGTCCCTAACTTCTAGGGATTTGAATGTGGGAAAATCAGATCCCTAACTTCTAGGGATTTGAATGTGGAAAAATCAGATCCTTCAGATCCTAATCAGATCCCTAACTTCTAGGGATTTGAGTGTGGAAAAATCAGATCCTAATTTGTAGGGATTTTATTCTGCTATTGTATAGGGATTTTATTTTGTATATGATTTTATTTTCCTTCTAGGATCATCTTGTATAAATAGAGATGTAATAGATCTCATATGAATTAATTCAATACAATAAAAAACTATTGAGTTCCTCTTTTTCTACAATTACTACAGCCCTACTTTTTGTACCAAAATATTACTAGGGGTAGGTGTTCCATTGAAGTATCATTAAATTGAGTGTACAACTCACTTGGTCAAAATTGCTAATTGAGAACATTTTAAATGTAAAATAAACTAAGCTCCCCACAGTCACTTATTTAGCATTATGTTAATAAATTTTTTTATTATTTTGTCATGTTTTGCAATTAACCATGATTCTTAATAGATAACAACTTCCAACTACCAGTGTGTTCACTACAACTGATTAAAACTAAGGTCTTAAGTAATTGTATAAACTAACAAAAATACCTATTTCAGTAAACTTTTGCCACTTTTTTTTTTGTTTTCTAACAATAACTCACAAAATAACTTAGTGTATTTGACAAATAACTGACTAGGAACTCTTTTTTAACTAATTTCTTTCAATAATTAACGATAGAAAAAAGAAATAATCATTTGATTTACAACTTCATTAGATTGAAATAGAACACTCCAATTTATACTATCAGCCTAAAATAAAAGAGTACTTAAAATTCATTCTCAGCACAATCTACATATAGTTCGAGCTAATTTAGACAATAGCTAAAACTCTATGGATAACAGAGAGAATCTACAGTGGCAAAATACATTTTATTACTCCTTCCTGAGAGAGGAACAATCTTTAAGAAAAAATATAAACCCTAAAAGATACTGAAGAATCTTTACAAGAATAAATTGTGTGTTGAATATTGAAGATAATTTGTATTTCTTATATATCTGTACATAGGAGCAAGGGTTTATATACAAAATTCCTAGGACTATTTAGGAAGTAATCTAGCTATTAACTCTATGAAATCTCTCAATTATAGGTGTAATTATAACAATATCGATGCTAATAATCTCTGGTCAATAGTCCCTTCATCCACCTTGTCTTTGATAAAGTGTCTATCTACTTCTACATGCTTGGTCCAATCATGTTGCACTGGATTTGGGGAGATACTAATAGCTGCTTTATTATCACAGTAGAGCTTGATAGGTGGTTCCATTGTAACATGAAGTTCTTCCAAGAGTTTCAACCACAATCTTTCACATATTCCTTGAGTTGTTGCTTTGAATTTAGTCCCTGCACTACTTCTGGCTACTACATTTTGCTTTTTACTTCTCCAGGTTGCTAGGTTACCCCTTACGAATGTACAGTAACCATATGTGGGCTTCCTATTTTTTGCTGATCCTGCTCAATCTGCATCTGTAAAGACCTTTATTTTCCTGATCTTACATTTTTGGAACAATAGGCCTTTCCCAGGGGATCCTTTAAGATACCTAAGAATTTTGTACACTACTCCTAGATGAGCCTCCATGGGATTGTGCATGTGTTTACTTACTTGACCTACTGCAAATGCAATATCTGGTTTAGTATGTGACAGGTAAATCAATCTCCCTACTAATCTTTGCCACCTCTCCTTATCAGCTGGTTTGCCAACATCTATTGGTCTCCTTCCGACTTCAACTGGCGTGTCACTTGGCCGACACCCCAGCATATCGGTTTCATTTAAGAGATCAATGACATACTTTCTCTGTGAAACACTGATTCCTTTCTTTGATTTGGCAACTTCCATTCCTAGGAAATAATGCATCTGACCCAAATCCTTTATCTCAAATTCAGTGGCTAGAACTTCCTTTATTCTATTCATCTCTAGTGTATCATCCCCTGTCAAGACAATATCATCAACATATACAGCCATAATTGTTTTCTTTCCATTATCAGAACGTTTGAAGAACATTGTGCGATCTGAATGTCCTTGTTGATATCCTGCCTTTTATTACTTTTGTAAACCTATCAAACCATGCTCTTGGAGATTGTTTTAACCCATACAATGATTTTTTCATCTTGCAAACTTTGTTTCCTTCACCCTTCTCACGAAATCCTGGGGTTGCACCATGACTTCTTCCTCTAATTCCCCATTTAAGAAAGCATTCTTGATGTCCAATTGTTGCATGGACCAGTCCAAATTTGCTGCCAAAGATAGGAGGACTCAGATAGTGTTTAGTTTTGCCACTGGTGAAAACATCTCCGTGTAATCAACACCATATGTTTGAGTAAACCCTTTTGCGACCGACCTCGCATTTTATCTTTCTACTGAGCCAACAACTTTACATTTTACAGTGAATACCCATTTACAACCCACAGTTCTTTTTCCTTTTGGTAATTCTACCGACATCCCATGTTCCATTTTTCCTCAAGGCTTTCATTTCCTCCATCACTGCCTTATTCTATTCTGGCACTTCCAAGGTTTTGTGGATATCCTTTGGAATTTCAATACTGTCCAGGTTAATGGTAAAAGCATGAAATTTTTCAGACAAGAAATTATAAGATACAAACTGTGAGAGAGGGTGTTGACTACATGATCGTGGTTGTTTTCAGAGAGCAATAGACAACTCCATATCATTTGGTTCAGATTCTATTGTTTGATCAGAAGGTAGCTCTAGGTTGGTTGGATCTTCCACAGGATTCGACTCATGTTGTGCTTCAAGTGTGAGGTCTTCTTGGGACTTTGATTTTGGCCTCTGTGAGTAAACTAGTATTTCCTTAAACTTTTTCTCTCTTGCCTCTTCCCTGGGATTTGATTATGGTGGTGCATTGTGGGTTAGGAACGGAGCTTCATTTGAACTCTCCCCTTGAAGCGAAGGTTTTGGGTAGTAGGGCATAGTTTCAAAGAAGGTAACATTAAGGGTAACAACCATCTTGTGAGTGATTGGGTCATAACATTTATATCCCTTCTTGGTAGGATAATAACTGATAAAGACACTTGATGGAATGAGGGTCTAATTTAGTACGATGATGGGAGTGAACATGAACAAAGACTATACATCCAAATATTTTAAGTGGAAGATTCAAGTTAGGTCGTGAGGGAGGAAAATGTTTTCGAAATTTGTCTAGTGGAGTGGCAAAAGATAAAATTTTTCTAGGCATTCTATTAATGAGATATGTAGTAGTTACGATAGCATCCTCCCAAAAGGTTTTTGGCATTTTAGTAGTGAAAACTAGATCTCCGGTAACCTCAAGGATATGTCGATTTTTTCTTCCCATTTTGCTTAGGGGTGTCCACACATGAGCTTTGATGGACTATAGCATGCTCAAGAAGATAAGATCCCAAAGTTTGGTTAAAGTATTTAGTTTGGTTATCTGTATGCAAGATTTGGATTTTTGTATGAAATTGGGTTTGGATCATAGAATGGAAGTTGATAGGTCCAACAAGTATGGGTATGATCGTCAGTGAAAGTGATAAACGACTTCGTGTTTGTTCGGCTGGGTATATGAGAGGGACCTCACAAATCACTATGTATCATAGTAAATGGTCTTGATGGTTTGTAACTGGTTGGAGGTGGAAAAAAATAAGTTGGTGTTTGGCATACTCACAAATTTCACAATGAGAATCAAATTTTCTTTGATTAGAAAAAATAGAAGGAAATAATTGTTTCATATAATGAAAATTCGGATGACCCATCCAAGAATGCCATAACATAACTTCACTAATTTTAGGCATAGATGCAGAGAAAGCATTATGGTTATTTGAAGTAGTCTCCTCAAAGTAGTATAGTCCTTCACACTCCTTCGTACTGCCAATCGTCTTCCCCAATGTTAGATCCTGAAAGATGTAATGAGAGGCAAGGAACTTAGTAGAACAGTTTGAGGTTTTTGTTAATTGACCAACGGATAACAAATTGCAAGATAATTTCGGAACATGTAAAGTAAGTTCTAGGACAATAGAATCAGAAATACAAATACTCCCTTTCTCAGCAACAGATGAAAGTGACCCATCTGCAATCTTCACTTTCAAATTTCCAGCACAAGGTGAGTAAGTTGTAAACCATTGATATGCACCAGTCATATGATCAGAGACACCAGAGTCGATAATCCAAGATGCTTGTGGTTGAGTTGTAGTATTTAATGCATTTAGAAAATTACCTCTTTGAGCTAAGGATCTGGAAGGAACATTATTGGAAGGCTGACCTGAGGTTCGAAACAAGGTAAAGACCTCGTATAGTTTTTCCAGCTATTCGGGACTAAATTTTACCTCAAGTTGACTGTTCTTCTCCTCCTGTTTTACAGTAGCCTGACAGCCATGATTTTTATGTTGTTTGGGCTTCCAATCTACTGGTTTGCCATGGATCTGCCAACACTCTTCCTTAGAATGGCCTTGTTTGTTGCAATGATCACATCTGGACTTTTTTTTTTTTTATTGGGCCTTGTATTAGAGCCACAGGTCACAGTTGGTTCATTCCCTGTGTGTGATATGTGAGACACCAATGCTGATTTTTCTTCTAATTCAATTCGTATGCCTCCAGTCAACGTAACCCATCGTTGACTCTCCTCTCTTCTTATCTCCGAGAAGACTTACCGTAATGTGGGTAAAGGGTATCGTCCAAGGATTCTCCCTCGCAAATCATCTAGTTCATGGTTTAGCCCAGTAAGGAACTTAAACACCCTCTCATTCTCCACTTCTTGTACCTCACACTATCTGATGCACATTCCCATTCTTCTTCAATACTTAAATCAAGTTCCTGCCATAAACCAATCATCTCCATGTAGTAATTGGTGACTTCCCCCTCCCCTTGTTTCATCTGCCACGATTGTGTTTTAACTTTGAAGGTTTGGGAGGCATTTTTGACATCCGAGTATGTTTCCGTAATAGCATCCTATACCTCTTTCGTTGTAGGTAGAAATAGATAGGTCTTTCCGATGGAGGGCTTCATTGAATTGAGTAGCCATGCAATCACCATCGAGTTTTCAGACCTCCACTTTTGTAGAGCAGCAACATTAGTGGAAGGTGGTTTGTTCACCTCTCCAGTAAGATACCCGATCTTCCCTTTTCCATCAGTAATCACATTCTCTAAAATTCCTTCCATTCAAGTTCTCAACTGTGAATTGGAAGGATGAGCTCTCGATCTCGTTAGGACCCATATTGGGAATGATTTCCTTTTCGTCGAGAGCTTCAATTACAGCTGATCCTATGTTTGTGACTCCAGTTTCTGTAATGGATGCTTCCTCTGTTTGTGACTCCAGTTTCTGTAATGGATGCCACTGCCTAGTGATCGACCTGCTCTGATACCATGGAGATTTGAGAGAAAAAACAAAACACTCAAATTTATGTGGTTCGATCTTTTGAGACCTATGTCCGCGGTAGCAAAAACTTCTTTCTTTCTTCCTTTTATTCTTTCTTATGTATTTCTGTTTACATCATATATGGAACCACACTAGCTATTTTAGGAAGTAAAGTAATATAGGAGGGTTCTTAATTTGTTATGAGATCCTCAATAATCCTCCTATACATCAGATATTAATTAGAGCAGTAATATTCTGATGGGATCTACACTAATTGACATTTCCAACACCTAATTTACTATTAACTAAATATATACTGTTTGGTTATTTTGCAAAAATTTCTAATAATAATTTTGAATAATATAATTTAATTGTTCAACTTATTTATGTTAATAATTAATTTAAAATTTAAAGATTGTTATTTATTCAATGATTTCTAAATATAAAATTTTAGTTTTTAAAATATTTATTTTTCAAAATTTTATCTATTTAATTCTTTGTTTTGATAAAATATAATGAATAATAAATATTGTGTAGGAGATTAAGATAAAATTATTTACTTTATTTAACTCATAACATTAATCATTTTTAAATTTATTTATTATTTGATTTTTATCAGTAATAAGGTGTAACTATATTACATTAACATTTTTTTTTGAAAGAAAAAAAACAAAAAAAAATAGAACTCAGAAATAGAAAACGAAAATTAAAAACCAACGAAGCCAAACATAATTGGACTTTTTAAGAACTTATCAAGTTGGCTGGGTTTTGAAAATTTGGCCTGGGGTTTTTGGACCTTTTGGTGGTTATCAACCTTCTTGTTTGTTTAATTTTCTTTATCCCTGTCAATGTTTGCTTTAAGTGTATCATGTAACACCTGTTAGACATTATTTTAGAAATCTTGAAGGAAAATGACTCTTTGAAGGTAACATGAACCACTCTAGCTTTGCAGGTTTCCTCAGTCAATGTGTATTACCTGCTAGCAGCTGACACTGTTGACGACATCATATGGTATGATCATCTGAATTGATAGTAATCCTGTTTCCTTGAATTTATGATGTTCAATAAAGTAATTAAAATCTATCATCTTTAGGGATGTGGTCCAAAGTAAGTTGGAGAACTTGGGACAGGTAATGCATTTCCTCTCCCACCACTGTATTAACTTTTTGTGCTTGCCTTTGTGACTGGAATAGATGGTTTAGAATTCCCATTCAAAGTATCTGACAGAATGTAATGGGGGTTTTGAGATTTAATTTTAGAAGACTGTGTTATTGGTGGTATGTATTTAAAACTAAGGTTCAATTCTGTCATTTGGGTTTGAAATTTAATTTTAGAAGGCTGTGTCATTGGTAGTATACATCTTGCTAAAACTAAGGTTCAAATTGAGTTCAAGCACCGTTTTCAATCATCAAACTAAGGTTCAGTTCTGATGTGAAGAGACAGAAATGAAATGGATCTTTTCCTTCACGTTATTCTGTCAATCAACTATCTAAACTACAAATATTATGATTAATTGATGAGGGTCATATACACCTTCACTCCTTTGAACCAAATTCTTCAAGATGAATTGGAAGTCAAGCTTTTCAAAATAAAATTGTAAATTTCAATATGTTGAAACTTCCAATTGAATGGAAGGAAGAGTCGATACAATGAAAAGAACTGATTCTGAACAGTAAACATGATGGTGTTGTTCATCTTGTAGCGCTTTTCCAATATTCACGCAAGAAGGCAAAAAATTCTAAAACCTTCATTCAAGAATTATTACGGCACCTCATTATTTTGATTTTTCAATCTTATAAAATTTAGATTTAGGCTTTATATGTGTCACATTTATTTAATATACATTAATAAAATTATCCTTAAGTGGTAATTAACGTTAGCCATGCAGTGAATAGTGGCATAGGTAATGATAAGTGCGCATGCATTCTTTTCTTTGTTTTTGTTTTGGTCATCTGTAGAGCTTTGAAGTTTTCTTCCTAAAACCAAAGCCTGTTTGTCCAGCATCCAATGGCAGATTTCACCTTTCTGTGGTAACTTATAGTTATGTATGTGGTGACTTCATCCTTTCTTGATCATTGACCGCTAAATTTTTGTTGTAATTAGGTTCTTGATGGTCAAGAGGATACCATGGATGTTTCAACCAGCCACATGACTGCAAGGCAGAAGACACTTGACACATATATGAAGCGCTGCAGCAACATTGATGACTCTGAATGCCAGTCCAAGCTAAAATTCCCCAGGCGCTGAGTGATTTACGGTAGAAAAAGGTGGTGTTCCTACTCTCTTAATTCACATGCATTGCTGCTGCATAGGCAGGTTTGGAGCTTGTCATGTTGAAATATTGGAGCTCACTGTGTGAACCAGTTGAAGCCATTTGCAGGATGACTTTTACTAGTGTTGACGATGAAGGTCTTCTAGATAGTTATAATGTCAATGGAGGTACCAGTTCATGTTTCCTCGGAAAAGGAAGAAAATGTACCCAGTTGATGATAAAAATAGAGTTAACAAATGTAACTGCTGTGCAATACTACTAAAGCATTTTGTTCAACGTTATTGGTCCTGTACATAATTTAAAATCACGGCTTTGAAGACTGATCTGCGTTCTAAGTTTTTATCAATTTGAGTTATTGTCATTGCCTTTGATTTTTTGTTCAGTATGTTTCCTTTTGGTTGGAACTAAAGGGTTATGCTTTGAATAGTTGGGTGTTGAGTTTTCTTATATTGCTTCAAAGGTGAAAACTTTCGGGAAGATAGAGATAAAGAGATTCATGGTCTTTTTGCATCAAATGAGAAATAGGATGGCGTGTAACCTAAATAATTGCACGCTTTAGTTGCTGTTTGCCCCGTATGTTTTGATTGAGAGTGGACGTGTATTTTTGTCTAAGTTCAGCTGATGTTTAGATGGCTATTAGTTCAAATGATGTTTAACAGATGTACACTAACTAACCCTATTTTCATTTTTATATACGAAAGGAAAAGATAAGAAAAATTAAGATACTCTTATTTCAACTGATGTTTAACAGAAGTTATAAGAGATGCATTCCATACTTGTTGGAGTAGAAATTTTGCTTGTTTTTATGCCTTTTAAATATTTATGCAATTGCCATTAATAGTTAATAGATGAGTAGTCATAAAAGAGAGAATCAAAGGAACCAAATCCCTGGCATGAACTCTTATGTTTCGAACACAACTTTTGTTAATTATTACAAAATTAATTAATGACGCAATTATGCCAAACCATAAGAAGACAGATCGAAAGTGGCTTCTAAACCCCTGGAACAAAAAGGACATATCTTATTAACTTTAATCCTGTCCATCTTCAAAAACAAGAAGAATAAAACTGTCTGAAGAAATCCCACGCAGCAGCTATGATTCGCATAGGCAACGCTTCTAAACTCCAGGGATATTTCAACCATGCAAACGAGGAGCAGTCCTGCAAAGCAGATGAAGCGCTGCAGCAACGTGGATGACTCTGCAGGCACTGAGCAATCTGAAGTAGAAAAGGTTGCTTTTCCTACTCTCTTCATTCACATGCATTGCTGCTGCGCTGGGAGACTTGGAGCCTGTCATGTTGAAATATTGAAGCACATTGAGGTGGACCGGTTGACACTGTTTGCACTTTGCAGGATGGACTTTTACTAGCTCCGTCAGATATATGCAAGCCTTCTGGACAGTTATAACTAGATGCAGTGGTGCCACTCAGATAACTAGATTTTGCAGGACCGGAAGTTAGCTCGGCTGAAAACCTACCAGCGGATGTTTGTTGCTTAGATTCAATATAGAGAGTTGATTTGGTTTTATATTTCTACCCCGCAATATGTCCATGGGAAACGATTCCATGCTAAGGTATCTCAAAATATTTTAACGTGATTGGTGATGAATCTCATGCCTAAGAGTTGAATCAAAATGGCAACAGAAGATTTGTGCATTATATTATTAAAATCCATTCTAAATATTTCTGCCTCCATTATGTGCAAGGGAAACATACAAGATTCATAGCGACCCTTCCTTACTTACTGTAACATGATTATTTGCTCAAATTTCAGATGAAGTATGTACAATTCACGATGGGGAAGATGTCAACTTTTAACTATTGACTGCTGAAATTAAACTTGGCTATATTTATGTTAACATCAGAACTTGACATAGTGTTTAATAGCCGACTCTCTGTGCAATCAGAACTTGACATAGTGTTTAATAGCCGGTTCTCTGTGTATTCTTCGGCTGGCTTCTCATCACGATGTTACCGCAGCCAATAATTCTCTACTTCGTAACAGATGTCCGGGAACACGAACACGCCGTCTCATCTCTTCAAAAGCGCACAATGTCTCTGTATCAAGGCCTCCAGCAAACTGCACCACCATACAGCAGAGTACTTGGTAAGTGAGTACATAATTGACAACCAAAATTGTAAATATAGCTGACCATTATGATTACCTGGTGAGCCCTGTATATAAAATGCAAACCTTCAAGAAGCAAACATTCTTGACTTGATTCTTTATCTGAATTATGGGTCTGTTCAACCTCCACTTTTACTCGATTCATGTACATCTTTGCAAGCTTCAGAGAACCCTGCTTTATCTGCATCAAATTACACATAGGTCTTCAGTTCATGGCAAGCCTAGAAGATTCATTATTATTTGTAAGCAGTAACATCGAAATTGTCTCTCACTTCGAACATTATAGCATTAACAAGTGACTGGGAGAAAAAAGATACGAAAGCTACAGTAGGAGTTGATATAGCTGGTGAAAAAGTATCGTATTTTGGAGGAACGCAGCACCTTACTCATAATTCCAGAATCAAGCATCCAATCCGTTGGAATTTTTAAATCTTGGTAGGACCGCATAACTGAGTTACGAAGTTTAACCAGCCTTTGGCTGCTTTTCTCCGATCTGCAGACAGAAAATAAGACAACTCAAACGGGACACATTTATATAAGTAATGCTTTACATTACAGAAACTGTACTCTTTACTTGTCAAGTAATAAAACCATCTTTTTCAATGCAGTTCCACAAGGAATGTTCTCATCATCTTCGTAGGATGATATCTCATTTTCTACTAGTTTGAGCCCACGATATTCAATAGCAGCTTCTCTAATGGCATCAGCTTTTCTCTCTGGCCACTTAAAATGCTTTAACACAGCCCGTTCATCAGCCTGTCCAAAACAGGATATATATCATGAATAATCCATAACAATCTAGAGAAATAGTCTAACCTGTCTCCCCCAAAATATCTGACAGTATGCTTTTCTCCTTTCATGGAGCAAAATTCTTACATCTTTAGTCGGGATTCTCATGAAAATTGTAGTAGAATGGTATGATTAGATTGATTTTCGTGTTAAATTAAATTATTGCAACAAAACCCATCTATCATAAGCCCTCTAAAGCAACCATGATCCTTGTTGTAATATGTCCAAGGGAATCAGATAATGTGATTACCCATATACAAAAGCACACTCGGACATGCTATCCTTCAGCTAGTTTAAAAGATTTCACTGTCATGAAGGGTGAGTCGGACCCTGAGATAGGTCATTTCCAACATGGGACAACTGGCCATCACCATCATGTCCAGGAAAACATGACTGGATTCTTGAGCTTACATTCACAAATTCCTAAATTTCTTATTATTTATTTTGATGGTAAATGAGGACATTGACCAGCTATTTAACTCTTTAAGTAATGGCCTGAATAAGAACAAGAAATAGCTTTTGCAGGAAGCTTGAGTAAACTCTGAAGTAATCACGTTGATGTATAGTGATATTAGCATTTCAAGTTCAATCGAGACAACAATTTAACAGTTTTGATTATAACTGGACTTTTTTGTGTGGAAACTGTATATGGGTTGCATTTGACATTTCTGTAGCAGCAATAAATTCTTGAGGAACTTGAGAATATATCTGATCAGAAACTTGGAAGTTAAATGACTTGGAGGGGCTCTGGAAGTTACCAACGTTGAGAGCTCGGTATCAAGCCAATCCGTGAATTTGAGGACATCTTCAATATCTGTATAAGCAGCAGCCAGTACCTTGTGGATAAGGCCATTGATGAAATCACCCTTCTTTTTGATATCTTCTTTTATCTAAAAATTTCATCAGTTGACAACAGTTTGAAGACGAGAGGAAAGGGGAAAGAAGTATGGGAAATGAACAGTAACAAAGATCTTAATTTGCTTACAGCCAACAGATGTGCCGAACGATTTTGTATTTCTCCAACAATACTGCTGTGCACAGTCATTGCAGGAGGTTTATATTGAGTCCCTAGTCTTGCGGTATCTCTTCCCTCTTCTTGATTTCTTAAAGAGTGATACAATTCTACAACTGCTGGAGCTGTTGGAGCAGAAAGTGCTTTGGCTGTGGGTCGCAACGGAGGTGGTGGTGGTGGAGGCGGTGGCAAGGAGCAATTTACTGTAACTTGTCTTTCTACAACACCAGTTTTGGGCAATAGCTGTGGTGCAGATGGCGGCTGATGAGCTTGAAAGGTATTCTTGGGGCCATTGATTACCTCCCTATTAACCGTGGAGTGTTGCAATTTGTTGGCAATTAGTTTCTGAATGTCCTTAAATTTGGGGTTCTGACACTCTCCCGTTAATGATTGCTGGTTGTAGAATAATGTGTCATTCATGTTATCAGTCATTCAAGAACTGATCTTGTGTTGAAACATGTATAAAGTCTTGATTTTTTTTAAAACCTATCACAAACAATCTCTACAAAACATATTACGAATAAATTATGCCAAAATAAAAGATTGGAATTTGAAGAGGAAGTAGTTGAAAAGACAAACTTAGACCAAACCTGGTTAGAAGATTGTGTTGTGGGTTGAAGAGCAGCAAGATCCTGAAGGAGCTTCTTGTTGAGGGAGTCAAGTTGGAAATTCAAGGCATGAGCTTTATCCAACTCGGCCTTGAGAGCCAAAACCTGAGATTGTAAATCTTGAATCAGAGCGTGGTTGGATTGAGGCTTCTCCAACAAATCTTCCTTCTTGTTACTTTCTTCTTGATTTCTCCTATTACTTTTCCAAGTGGAAGAATGTAGCGGTGCATGCAGCTGCCTTCTTGGCTTAGAAAATTGCTCCACAATCAGCGGACGGTTGACAGTCGGATAAGCAACCTGAGATCCCGCCACCTCCTGTTCTCCAGATTTTGACTTGTTAGGGCTCAGCAGCTGAGACCTTCTGACCTTTGATGAGCAGTCTTTGCTGTTATTATTGGACAAATCTGGAGAAGGGACGGACTTGGGTCTAGTTTTGTTGTTAGCAGCAGTAACTTGGGGTTTGGGTGACAGCTGCTCTTTGCTAATCCTAGAGTTGGCCACTCTACATCGAGATGGGGTCGACGTAGACTGAGACTGAGACTGAGACATGGTCCAGAAGAAGAAGATGAAGATGATGATGGGTAGGTTTCCTTTGCGATTGCAATTTATCTGAAAGAGAGAAACAAAGGGTGTGGACTGTGGTGTTCCTTTTTATGTGTATAACTGCTTAACAAAGATAACACAAAGAAGAACAATCTCTGCCAAATATTATCACAAGACCAAACTTCCATAAAAACAAAACACCAGTACAAAGTACAGGCATTGGAATCTTTTTTTGTGTTGCGCCTGTATGTTTTGTTTTGTCTATCTATGGGCTCCAGTTCACACCAGCTTTTGACAATGATTGATTGTTCTGTACCATACAATTTTATGCCACCCCCACTTCTAAAGAAATCAGTTGAAGAGATCCAAGAAATTGGATTTGATTACTACTAACTATTTCACCTGAGCCGCTAAGCAAACCATAACGAAAGGAAGTGGACGACCCCACCAACACCCTTCAAGTGCACACTTGACTCATTTTGATTTGGAATTGATGGCCTGCCTAATAGTTGGCCTGAGTTGATTTGTATATGAAACAGTTTGAAGTTGAAGAATCTGAAAAGAGTTAGCTTTGGTGATTAGACAGTAAAACCAAAAGCCATGCAAGTTGTAACATGCAGCAGAGCTTACAAGCTAGTCAATTACCATTTTCAGATTCAATCAAATATATACAATGGGAATGGCAACAACCAACAAGCTAGGGATGTAATATGTATTACCACTACTAGGCCTTAGTTTGATAGGTTCCTCGTGAGTTTTTTGAATGCACATGTGATGGCGGATGAATGCATTTGACAGCCATGATGTTTCTTGTTTTCATTAGCCTGTTCCTATGACTATTTCATGAGCATTCATCAATTCATTTAATGAGATCAAGTGACCTGTTTCATGAAGGCAAATGATCTGAACATCCTTTCCACCGCATTCGCTAATTTCTGCCGCATATGTGTAATGCGTGTATACTTACCTTGATTAGATCACACGTTCACCTTCAGGACAATCTCACGCATGCATCAATAAGTATTCTTAAATTTGTATTATTTCTTGATTTATTGTTTAGCTATGATATGTGACAAATGAATTCGCAGAGCAGAAAGCCGAAAGGTTCGGGTTCCTACTTCCTAGGCTAGGATTCATCATTATTTAGTTTGTTATGATTATGTAATGCCACGAGGGTTGCGTAAATGCCTTGGTTGATGTTGATTAAAGCATCGTGATTACCTTTCTCAGCAATCACTCCATTCTTAACCACCGCAATCAAATCAGCATTCCTCAGTGTTGATAATCTGTGTGCCACAACTGCTGTGCTTCTGTTCACCATTATCCTCTCCAAAGCCTCCTGAACTATTCTTTCAGATTCAGCATTTAGCGCACTGCTTGCTTCATCAAAGTAGTAACACTTTGGGATTCTTCACTATTGCTCTTGCAATTGCAACTCTTTGCTTTTGTCCACCTGACAATTGTACTCCTCTGTCACCTACTATCGTATCATACCCCTCAACTTGCTTCCAAATGCCTTGGTTACTACTCTCATCCGTACATCTTTCAAACTATATTACAATACTCTTTTACCTGTTGCATGCCACTTGTGAAGTTGTGGGCTTCTGCCAACTCTGCTGCTGCCAAAATCTCTGCCTCTGTTGCCTTTCCTTCCTTTCCATATGCAATATTCTCACGGAGTGTGCCATTAAATAACACTGCTTCTTGACTAACTAGCCCCATCTGCTGCCTTAACCACTTGAGCTGTAGCTTCTTGATGTCAATTCCATCCAATGTGATGGTACCTGAATCAGGATCATAGAATCTCTGCAACAATGATATTGCTGTTGATTTTCCACATCCACTCTCCCCTACCAAAGCAACGTCTGCTAAAATCAAAACCCTTTAGTTCCTTAGTCTTACACACAAAAAGATAGTAAAATGTGTTTTTTAAAAAAAAAGAAAAGAGCACAAACACATTGAATTGAAAGCAACTATTGACCTTGCAATGCTGAATGTACAAGTTTAAATCCCTGAATATCTCAACACCAGGTCTTGTGGGATATCTGAAGCTGACGTGAAGAAACTCAATCTCTCCTTTGAGATTTTTTATTGTTGTTCCCGAACCTTCGCTAGAGTCGATTTTTGATTTTCGTTCAAGAATTTGAAAGATAGAAGCAGTAGCAGTCTTTGCTTTAGTGGCATCAGGAACAAGGGAGCCTGATTGAGAAATTCCAATAGCTGCTAAAGTGAGCAAAAAACACCTCTACCAGACCAGGACAAGGAAAAAGAAAACTTAACATCCAATTGAGGTACCCTCGGGTACGTTTCCTTATTGTGAGTTGGGAGACCCAACAAATTTAAGAGGTAAAAATTAAAGGTTCGGGATTTAAAAAATTCTAAGAAGAACTTAAGTAAGAGATTACTAAGTGATTTCTAGAGTGGATAGATTAATTTATCTTTAAAAAAAGGGGATTAATTACTTTTAAAATTCACCTATAAGGTTAGGATATTTCATCTGTAGAAGATAGTTAATTCAATATTAAGGTTGACAAAAATATCGTTCCATAAGAGAAAGTCATTCTCCTTTGCCGTTAAAACTTTTAATTAGTAAATTGTTGCAAATTTTTTTAATTAATTACTGCACAAATTTGTCATAGTCATAGTTATTTTGGTCACAATAAATTGGGTAGTTGTTTAGAAATTTATTTAAGTTTAAATGTTTTTTCTTTAATTTTAATTTTCTAAAATTTCACTCAACCCGATTTCAAATACCGTTAGCTAGCGTAAAATTGAACTTTCTCATAATCCCTGTAGATACGACTCAATTTTTACCGATTTATTACTCACTTTAACAACCGTGCACTTACGGTTTACGAACACTACCCTATAAGCGACTTCTGCAAGGCAACAAGGAATGAAGTCAAAACACATAATCATTATCCAAGATATCCTTAAGTACCTCAAGTTTAAGGATACTTGCATCATTGCTATGATGACATTGCCACTGACATTAGAATATGACATCCATGTGATGATCTCATGGTAGGTCATCCAATATACTTACTACCTCTAGTAAGCATCCACATCTCAACTCTAAACATTTCAAGTTTACAGTTTATGAGTTTAACTACTTGATCAAATCAAGGAGTTTTACATGTGCTAGTCTATCTGAATTAACGATGTCCAATCTAATAATCTTATGACTAGGGATAATTTAGATACTAACATAATTGCACATGATAAGAATCTCAGTAGTATGATCACGTCATGATTTTCTTCATGTTATGTCATATATCATAGACTTCATTAATTTACTTATAGATCAATATCAATTCATAAATAATAAACACCAAACTAATGAAATATATTTTTCTTTATTATTGAAAATAAAGTTTGCACACAACTTTGTACAAAACATGCCAAAGGCGATTGCCTTTAGGGCATTACTCTAACAAATCTCTCACTTGACCTAAAGTCAATCGCCTTGGTATCTAATACCAAAAGCGCATATATGAGAATCAAAGTTATTATTTTGAAAATGGTTTCGTCAATCGATCAATAATATTTTGCTCGGTGAGACTTCTTTCTATCTATACATCACCTCGACCAATGATCTCCCTGATCAGATGATATATGTAGAGTACGTGCTTGGACCGTTAATAAGAACTTGGTTCTTTCATCTGTACAATAGCTCCATTATTGTCACAATATAACTATATGGGCCCATCACTACTAGGAACCACACCAAGTTTAGTAATGAACTTCTTGATCCAAGATGTTTCCTTTGCTGCGTCTGAAGTGGCAATATACTCTGCCTCGGTTGTTGAATCGACAGTCATCTCTTATTTAGAACTCTTCCAACTGACTGCCCCATCGTTCAGTGTAAATATATAACCTAATTGAGATTTGGAATCATCCTTATCAGATTGAAAACTGAGACCTGTATACTCGCTCACTTTTAGATTTCCATCTCCATATATCAAGAAAACATCTTTAGTCCTTCACAAGTACTTGAGAATGGTCTTGACATCCACCCAATGACCCTCACCGGATCCAATTGGTATCTGCTTGTAACACTTAGAGCATATTATACATCGAGTCTTGTACGTAGCATAACGTACATGATAGATTCTACTGTAGGTGCATATGGGATCATATTCATGCGCGTCCTCTCATCTTATATCTTAGGACACATAGATTTATTATCCTATGAGTCATAGGAAGATATCATCTTTTGGACTGCTCCCTGCTAAACCATTTTAGCATCTTGTCTATGTATGATGATTGTGAAAGATCAAACAATCTTTTCGATCTATCTCCATATATCTTTATTCCGATGATATAAGTTGCTTCACCTAGATCTTTCATGGCAAATTGTTTGGACAACCAAATATTCACAGATTGTAGCATAGAGACATCATTTCCTAGAAAAAATATGCTATCTACATATAACACAAGCAATACGATTGCACTCCCACTAACCTTCTTATACATACAGGGTTCATCTGGGTTTGTGAGAAACCAAACTCTTTGATAATCCTATCAAAGCATATATTCCAACTCCTAGATGTTTGTTTCAATCCATAGATAGATTTCTGAAGCTTGCATACCTTTTTGCCATCATAGGTGATGAAGTCCTCTAGTTGTGTCATATATACATCCTCGGCTAGATTTCTATTTAGGAAAGTTGTCTTAACTTCCATTTGTCATATCTCATAATCATAATGAGCGGCAATGATTAGGAATATCCTAATGGATTTAAGCATTACTACTGAGCTGAAGGTCTCATCGTAATCAATTCCTTGTCATTGATGGAAACCTTTGGCCATAAGCCTTGCTTTATAGGTAATCGCATTACCATCTACATTGGTTTTCTTTTTGAAAACCCATTTACACCTTATGGGTTTTATTATTTTGGGTGTCTCAACCAAAGTCTCTAGTTGGTTTTCATACATAGAATCCATTTCTACTTTCATGACGCTAAGTCATTTCTCACACTCTGAACTCTTTAGAACCTCTTCATAGGAAGTAAGCTCATTATCTTCTATGAGCAATAGGTCAATATATTCAATCACGAGAAATCTATATCTCTTGGGAGCAGAGCGTATCCTACGTGACCTATGAACTTCTTGTGTTGAAGAAAGTTGAATTGTTACTTCATTTGTATTAGTCATAGTCTCAAGTTTAGACAGTTGATCCGCGTCTATTCGAGCATTTTGAACTTCTCCAAATTCAATTTTGTTCTCACTGTCTTCTTTTAAAAGAAACTCTTTCTCTAAAAAAACAGTATGTTTTTAAACAAATACTTTTTGTTCCTCAATAAGGTAAATTTGACATCCTATTGTTTTTTAGGATATCCTATGAACAAATACTTGTCAGACTTCGCATTAAGCTTATCTAATTGTATTCGCTTAACATAAGTCGGACAATCTCAAACTTTCAAATGAGAAAGATATGATTTTTTGTTAGTCCACATCTCATATAGAGTAACATCAACTGTCTTTGATAGAACTCTGTTTAGAAAATAAATAGTTGTCTCGAGTACATACCCCAAAAAGGATTTTGATAAATTTGTAAAGCCTATCATCGATCATATCATGTCCAATAAGGTTTAGTTTCTCCTTTCAATCATACCATTTTGTTGTGGTATGTAAGATGGATTCCATTGCGATAAATTCTCATTATCTCCGAGATATTCTAAAAATTCTTACTCTTTAAGTCTTCCTACCTCAATCGGATCGTAGTATCTTGATACCTTTCCCAAATTGGTTTTCTACTTCATTTTCTGAATTGTTTGAACTTTTCAAATGCATCATATTTGTATCTTATCAGATACAGATACCCATATCGAGAATAGTCATCGACAAAGGCAATGAAGTAAAGAAAACCACTTTTGGCATGGATTTACATCGGATCACATACGTCTGAATATATTAGGTCTAACACTCCAATCGCTCTTTCAGCCTTTCCCTTAAAGGGTAACTTAGTCATCTTTCCTAATAAATAATATTTACACGTCGTATGATTCATAATCAAATGATCCTAAACTATCACTCTTGTGAAGTTTAGCTGTGCGTCTCTCACTTATATGGCCAACACGACAATGTCATAAGTAAGTTGATTTTAAGTTATCACGTTTGTGTCTTTTCGTGTCATTGACATTTATAATTGGATGCGACATATCTAATATGTAAATTCCATTGCATAATGTACTAGTACTATAAAACATTCCATTCAAACTAATAGAATAACCATTGCTATTGAAATTCAAATGAAAACCAGCTTTATTTAGACAAGAAACAGACAATACGTTATTTGTTAAAATAGGTACAAAGTAACAATCATCCAGTTTAATTACAAGCCCACTGGGGAGTGATAAAAAATAAGTGCCTACGGCTAATGCAACAACTCTTACTCCATTGCCCACGCGTATGTCCAGTTCTCCCTTCATGAGCTGTCTATTGTCCTTGAGGCCCTGTGTATCATTACATATATGTGAGCCACAACCAGTATCTAATATCCACATGTATAATCAAAAGCAATATTAACCTCAATGACAAACATAGCTGAAGGATTTGGGCCATCTGATGCCTGCTTCTTCTTCAAAAACTCCATATAGACTTTACAATTTTGCTTCCAATGGCCAATTTTGTCATAATGGAAGCAAGTTCCTTTCGGCGCTGTCTTTTTGAGTTTCTTTTGGCTGTAGTTCCTTTTGGTTTCTTAGACCATTTCTTTTTTAGGTTCTTTTTTCTTGAACCATAAGAAAAAGAGCCCACCACTAGCACTGGCTTGCTATCCTTCTTGATAACTTGCTTTGCTGTCTTGAGTAGATTGATCAACTCAAGGACTGTCGTGGAGATTTGGTTCATCCGATAGTTTAACACAAACTGTGAATAACTATCAGACAATCCAACCAGAATTAAGTCAACACTTAATTCATAGTCCATTACAAAACCCAAGGTAGCCAACCTCTCATTACAACCATTCATCTTCAGTGCATACTGTAATGCAGTTGTCCTCAAAGTCATCTTAGTCGTGAAAAGCAACCTTGAGGTCTCGAACCTTTCAGACCGACCTTGCTCATCAAAAAACTCTCTAAGATGAAACGCTATGGTATTAGCATCCATAAAATCATTCTGCTTTTGCAACTCTGGTGACATAAAGGCTAGTATAATGCAGGTAACCTTACGATATGCTCTCTAAGCCTTATCAAAAGCATCAACAACAGGGGGATCAGGAAGTGGAACGTCTATGACATAGCCTAGCTCCTCAGATCTGAGAACAATTCTCAGATTTCTCAGCCAATCAAGAAAATTGGGTCCAATTAATTTATTAGAATCTAAAAGTGAACGTAAATTCATACTGAAAGACATCTTCAATCAACCTAAATGTGAAGAGATAAAGAATGTTAGAATATAAATACATGCATGATCACAAGGACTTGCATGGCATGCATATAACTCCCACTAGTTTCAAAGAATCCATAGCCCTCATTGTGAATCCAAGAAAAAAATGACAAGGTGTCTTAGTGGGTTGATTTTCGACATAACTAAGAATGACCTTGGATTTACCCAACAAGTCACCTTAGGTCAATCAGTAGGTATCGGTCATATCAGTTGCATCATAGAAGCAACTATTGTCTAATGTTATCAACTCGTGATGTATGCACACATATTGGGTTATAAACTCTTAATGTGCGTACATCTAATGTACGCTACCCAATTGCACATTTGTCTACGTTATCATTGAGTTTTCTACTGAAAACTGACCCATTAATTAAAAAATCTTATTTTCATAGTTCAAACATATCTGTTTAGAGTGGGCTTGGGTTTATCCAACAACCCTAACTCTAAAAGAATTATGTTTCTCGCCATATTAATGGAAGACATTAGTTTTCATATTATGTGTGAGGGATTTCATGCTCTGGTTTCATCTAAGTCATAGGATTATAGTCACAATAACTATATGGTATGATTTAGGATGTTTCATCAATCATATTGAATCTATATCCATAACCATTCATCATCCCATCCTAACTAGCCCTTGCATGCATTCTTTAATGCAACCATCTCACAAGGTTTTCTTCTATAAGTTGTGACGTGTTATGCATGTAAAGATTAGGCATTCTATTTAACTCTTGAACCAAATTGCTTTCTAATGTTGGCATCGGCTAATTTCTCAATCCGTATGTTTTCAATTCCAATTCAAAATACCAATATACTAAGTGTAATACCCTCTACTCTGACGTAACAATTAAACATTTTAATTGTATCATGCTTGCCATATCTAGTCATACTAGACATGAAATACTCAAAATATATTAATACAATATTAATCTCTTAGATTTCCAAATAATTTGAGAACATCAAACTATCATCCTAAGTATTTCTAGGTAGTCTCCACTTCATCAAGACTACTTCGGCACTTGTCACATAACTTGTGACGGCCAAAACAATTAAGACAACTGAATATACTAACGAGTAGCTAATATGACATATTTGACATCTGAAATTTTTGGAAACCCAATTTCGAGCAAATAAGTTTGGCATGCAAACAACATCAATTTAACATATTTTTGATCACATTAAAAATGATCCAAGGCATTGGAATTGAAAAACACACAATTAACATTTCAAACAAACTAGTTCCAACAATTTTCTCAAAACTGTTATGCTCTGTCTTTTGCTTGAAACAAATCATTGAAAAATTTTCATGAATTTTTTCAGAATTTATTTCCAAGGAAAAATTAACCAACCTCAGCAACCAAACCAATCCAGAATTTGTGTTCCTCAACATAGACATTACCAAAAACACACAATAAATTCTCAAATAAATATTCAATCACCTTGAAAACATTTTTACATCTTCAGAAACTTTTATAAACATCTTAAAAACATGTTTGTGAAAGAAAATCCAAAAAAAAATTCTATAATTTATTCTCGAATTTACAAGCATGCCTATTCATGTAATGTGCATAAACACAACAACCAGAACATTAAGGAATAAATTAGCATAAACATATCAAATCACATTGATAAATTTTTTTCTTCCACAAACATATTCAAAAACATCTCATGAGTAAATCTGGGCAAGAAAATTTCGAAAACAAGGTGCCTACACTGATTTCGAATTCAACACACTCATCATGCACAATCATCACAACCAATAGGCAGCATCAACCTTGTTATGATTTCTTCTTTATACAAGACACAAGTGGCTTTGATACCACTGTAGGAAAATTCCGATACGTGCATCAGATACACATGGTACGGAAAAAAAAATTATTTCAGGACTTTCCCAAAGTCCAGGATCTATGTGTCTATACAAAGAAGTACCAGAATTCTCAAACCACAACGCCAAAGGAGACCGTCTCTAATGGTATCCACGCAGAGGTCGGAAAATCTAACCAAATCAAACTCTTTGATCCAGAAATAGCTAGAATAAAGGAGAGAGTACTAGCTCTTACCTTGATTCTTTAAGAGCAACATGAAGGATGAATAAGCTTAGAAGAGGAAGAGAGCTTCAGTTGATGTGTTTTAAAGCATGTTTCTAAAACATGTTAAAACCATTTTATCTCACGAGAGCTTCCCTTTCAAGCTTTCATTTTGTCTTTTATGCATTAAAGACATTTAATGCATCTTTAAAGTCTCCCCTCCCTTATCATACACGTTGCCTCTCCTCCCTTATCATACACGTTGCCATATATATATATATATAAATGCTGAAGTGATCCATTCACATTAAAGTCGGTCCTATTGGGTCCTGGTGTTGAAAAACACCAAAGACATATTTCATCAATATCGATGTCGCGATCTCATCGGGATCTATTTGGTTCTATTTCTCTCCATATAATGGATCTCTATCTAAAACTCTTTTACAAATTCTCCGAGTCACTCTTATACGTGTGACCTATTAGGTTCCCGGTTATATTGGACACTTAGATTAACATTTAATCTAAACAAGTCATGAGCGGTGTCTAGCAACATATCATGACCCCCAATTGACCTGAAAGTAAGTGGTTTGACGAATGAACCCATGCTCACCACGAACCATCTTGTGAACCCTCTTATAGACAATTGCTGTGCAATTCATCCTTTTACCATTCTATACCCCACTTGGTTATGAGTATGGGCAAAGTGTCAACTCTCACTAGACTGACTACGTCAAATCTAGTCCAAGTG
>JAOTIZ010000201.1:11595307-11605608 GCA_027123425.1 Erythroxylum panamense | reverse complement strand
TCGGGCATAACTCCAAGAATCTTAGACACTTTTGTATTAAGTTAGTAACTAGCTTTTGGAATAGCTTTATAAGCATACCGATCATTGAGCATCTCATATTTTGTATTTTGTACTTGACTCTTGATGAATAAGCCGTTATGTAACTAAAGCTGTGTATGAACTTTTGTTATGTTTAAAAAGAGAATGAGATCTCTAGTTCTCTCTTCTTCATGTGTTTATGTTGAATTGCGATCTGTGTGTGATCTTGAAAAGGGTATATGTGTGAGTCTTTTAATTGTTGAGTTGCTGTTGAAATTTTGCTTTGGGAGAGCTCGCTGGAATTTTGCTAAGGTATATGAGCTGTTGAAATTCTGGGCTGATGTGTTCATGTGGTCAATTTGGATATTTTGTGCATTCAGCCAAATTTTGGGTTGTCATAGGTCGAATAGGATCATTTAGACTCCTTGAGGGTGTTAGGCGAGCTGTAGAGCTTTCCATGATGTATTAAGAGCTATTTTAGGGTGTGTTAATTGGTAGATATGAGTTGTTAGAATTAAGTGCAGGTGCTGTCTAAATGGCAGATTTTAGCAGAGAGCTTTGAGCCCACTTCTGACCCTTATATAGTTGGAAATTGGATTGGTGATCTTCATGGAAGTTGTAGAGCTTTCTTTTACCTTTCTATAGACACTAAGTTTGTAAAATTCGGAGCTCGGAGTCAAAAGTTATGAGTGTTAGAAGTTTGAAGGTCGGTTTGGGTGCTGGCCGACCTCTGTTGGCCGACCTTTGTTGGCCGACCTCTGTTGGCCGACCGACCTCTGATGGCCGACTGACCTCTGTTGGCCGACCGACCTTTGTTGGCCGACCGATCTTCGTTCTGGCCGAGCTTTGATTTTTCTGGCCGAACTCTGACCTCCCTTCACTCTTTTGAGCATAACTTCTTCGTCCGACATCCGATCGATCTGATTTTCAAAGCATTAGATTTCTAAGACATTTTTCTATCTTTCCACACCTGATTGATCAGTATTGCTTTTAAATTGTAAAAAGTAGATTGAAACAAAGTGTGATGGTCGGTCGATAAAGTCTGAATATACTTCAATGATTTTAAAATATCTTGAGCTATAGAGCTCCGATTAAGGCGATTCTTGTTTTAAATTAAACTAGAGACCTAAATCTACAAGTTATATGAAGGAGTCGAGCTGCAATTTAACCTATAAGAATTGAAATTTATGACATGAAGTTGGATATAGCATTCTTGGTCTATTTCTTTTAAGACAATATTTTGGTCATAACTTCTTCATTTCTAATCCAAATTGAGCGTTTTCAGTGGTGTTAGAATCGTTAGATTATGAGGAACAAATGTCCTTAAGAAGCCGATCCGAAATTCCTATTGCAAGTCCCCCAAATTGTGGTCAGTATGTTGTCGGTTTTGGGTCTTCTATGCTTTTATGCTTTCGAATGTTGGGCTTCGGAGACGGGATCCAGCATTAGCAATTCCTCTTTCTCCTTTCCCTTTACTCCATAGGAAATGTTTCATCATTTTTTCCACCACTTTGACTAGCCTCTTGGAGAGAAAAATGTGAGAACACAAATAAATATTCATGGACATAATGACATATTTTAGTAGCTGAAGTTTGCCACCATAGGGTAACTATTTATTTGTCCATGAACCTAACCTCCTTTGTATCTTTTCTATAAAGGGTAGACATTCTCTAAATCGTAGTCGTCTTGATGAAATAGGGATGCCCAAATAAGTGATAGGAGGATCATGATTTCCCATTCCAGTTACAATAGAAATATCATAAGCAAGATGCGTAACACTCTTTGATAAGATTAAAAAAAACTTTTTTGAAGATTGATGCTTTGACCTAATATCTCATTAAATCTTTGTAAGGTATCCATTAGAATTGTAACTGAAGGAATATCAGCCTTACTAAAAAGGATTAGATCATTTGCAAAACATAAACTGGTTAGTGAAAGCAATTTGCTTTTGGTATGGAACTTGAATTATAGATTTGAGGAGATATTGTATCTCAATATAAAGGTATGAACTTCCATGCAAATTAGAAATAGATAGGGGAAAGAGGATCCCCTTACTTAAATCCTCTTTTTCCTTTAACAATCTTAGTGGGACACCCATTATCATAATCCCAAAGGAAACTATAGAGATACATTCTTTAATCCAATGAATGAATGTCTAGGGGAATCCTATAATACCCATAATTTGCAGTAAAAAAACCGCAGCTGACACTATCAAAGGCTTTCTGGAGATCCACTTTTAATGTGTAGTTCTTAAGGGATTTTTTTCTAGTGTATTCTTTCAGAAGTTCCTTCAATATTAGAATATTATCTCCAATATTCTGCTTGCTTAAAAAAGCTATTTAATTTTCAATAATGATGTAAAGTATCACCGATTTCAATTTATTTGCCAAGATTTTAGCTATAATCTTGTAATAAAAATTAGTGCATTAGATAGGCCTAAAGCCGTTCCATGTAGAATTATTATATGTTTTAGGAGTACTCCATTTTTGAAAAATTCTTTCACTGCTTCTTTCATCATCTTCCCTATTAAATTCCAATTTTTTTATAGAAGAACTGATTCAGGTTGTCCAATCTTGGGGCTTTCGAACCCTTCATTTTAAACACCATTACTTCTATATTCTGATCTGTGACCTGTCTGATCAAGAGATCCACATGATCTTCATAAATTTTTGTTGAAATGAATGTCTTAAGATCTACACTGATTGTGATAGCATTTCCTTTAGTTCTTAGGAGCTTTTGGAAGTGTGACAAGGCATTTTGAGCGATTTTTGTTTGGTCATATAAGAT
The DNA here is from genome assembly GCA_027123425.1 of Erythroxylum panamense. Taxonomy (NCBI): domain Eukaryota; kingdom Viridiplantae; phylum Streptophyta; class Magnoliopsida; order Malpighiales; family Erythroxylaceae; genus Erythroxylum; species Erythroxylum panamense. Next base: position 11,602,803 of record JAOTIZ010000201.1, on the reverse strand, counting down.
CTCCTTTGACTCTGTTTTAATTGAATTTATCCTATTCACATTTCTCCTTGCCTTAATAGTATTAAAGAAAAATCTTATGCATCTGTCTCCTTCCTTGATCCAATTGACTCTGGATCACTGTTTTAATAATGAGTAGTGGTTGTCTACTGCTTGCAAGTAGAGCTTCAGGGCCTCTTTCTCCTCCTTAGTAATAAACTCATCAGTGGGATTGTTAGGTAGTGATTTTTGTTTAAATGAGAGTCAAGATCTAGCAGCTTCTATCCTTTAGTTTGTGCTCCCACCCCTACTTCTTGATTTAATGAAATTTGATTGTTTTTATGTTTATTGGCTTTATTGTGATTAAATACTGTGATTGCATAATTTAGTAATAAATTGAGAAGGTGAATTAAATGAAAAATAATTAAATTGAGCTAATGAGAGTTAGGTGATTTAATAGAAGAATAATTAAATCAAATTGGTAATTGTGAAAAGAGAGATCTTGCATAGGTTCTCGATAGCATATTGGACAACTTCATATCTAATTAGGGTTTTGGATTGGTTATTCATTGAAAGATTGCAATTCCTATAATCTAATTAGGGTTTATAATTTAGGCTTAATGGTTATAACTCAAGAGAGAGTAATCAACCTTAGGATTGTCTAGAACCAATAATCTGGTAATTCATAATTAATTAGGTTAGCATTAAGGATAGGTAAAATCCCCCTCTCAATTGATAATTCTCTTAGGTTGATTTTTGGGTGTTTGTTGTAATTGTTGAATTATTAATATTTTTTATGATTGATTCTTGAATTGTTTTGATTGATTAAATTGAATTCTCATTTTAGTTTCGTTATATTTGAATTTTTGCAATTTGTTTTGGCCTTAGATTTTAGGATTAGATTATCTCTCCTCGTGGGATCAACACCTTAGGTACTACGTGAATGAATCGTGTGCTTGTAGAATATCAAAGGTATTATTAAAACTTACATACATCGAACATCCCAATAAAGTTTTTGGTGCCGTTGTCGGGGATACAATTAGTTTAATTCTTTAATTTAAGGCATTTTAGATAGTTTTTGTTTTCTTTCTTTCTTTCTTTCTATTTCTAAAATTGTGCTCTTGCATAAGTACAAGAGTGACAAGAATTTTGAGTAATGTAGCTAAAACCCTAGCATTAGATATCATTAGATTATAACGATCCATTAGGAAAGATCAGTGTAAAAAAGAAGAAGAAATCACGAAAGCAACAAAGGTCGAGGAATTTCAACAAGATTTGGACCACGGAGCGAACCAAGGATCAATAACAAACCCTTATGAACTTTATGAGACCAGGGTTCAATGCTGCTAACCAAGGAGTAACTAGGCCACTCGTATAAGTAGCATCTTTTCAAATTAAACCAGCCCTCCTAAACATGCTTCAACAGAATGTGTAGTTCTATGGACTAACAAACGAAGATCCCAACACATATATAGTGAACTTCCTTGAAGTTTGTGATACCTTTCGGTAGCATCAAATGTCAAAAGATGCGATAAGAATTAGGCTCTTTTCGTTTACCCTTAAAGATAGAGCAAAGACTTGGTATCATTCTCTCAACCCAGCCAATGTCACCACTTGGGATCAACTAGTTTGTGCCTTTTTAGATAAGTATTTTCCCCTTACTAAGACCATGAAGATTATTAAGGAGATTACCAACTTCCAGCATAGTGATGGGGAATCAATTTATGAAGCATGGGAAAGAAATAAAGATTTGTAACGAAAATGCCCTCACCATAACTTACCTAAGGATTTCTTATTGCAAACATCCTATAATGGAGTAACCTCACATATGAGAGGCAAAATTGATGCAACTTCAAGTGGATCATTGATGAGAAAGATAATAGATAAAGTAGAAGAGTTGATAGAGGAGATGGCAAGTAATAGCTACCTATTACTTGCAAATGACAAAGATGCAAGCTAAAATTGACAACTTAACTCGATAGCTCAATAATATGAAGACTTTGTCCTCAGTTTCAATAAAACTCATGCAACTTACGTGCGAACTCTGTGGACAAATGAACCATGATATGGTAAACTGCTTCTTAATGAAGAAAAGAGATCTAGAGCAAGTGAATTATATGGAAGCTCAACATGGACGAGGAGGGAGAAACAATCCCTACTCCAACATGTCCAACCTTGGGTGGAAGAATCAACTTAACTTCTCGTGGACAAATAATACTGGAGGACAGTTTAGACCTCAAGGACAGACAAGCTTCCAATAAGACAAATTGAGCTCAATGGAATCCAAGTTGGCTAGGATTTTGGATAAAATTAGGGGCATGGAAGGCTTGAAAGCAAGTTCGATCAAGTTACTAAGAACCATGCCTCTTTAATACACAATCTGGAGGTCCAAGTAGGTCAACTAGCAGAGGCAATTTCCACTCGAAATGGAGGAACCCTTCTAAGCAGTACTGAGTCTAACCTAAAAGAAAAAATTATGGCCATTACTTAGACCTAGGAAAAGAAACTTAAACAAGAGAAAGGAGACGGAGATAAGGAAGAAGGATAAGTAATTATGGAATTCCTTCCAAGTGAGCTTGTAATTGAGCCAATTGAGGAATCTCGACCTGAATTTTTGTACCCTATTCTAGCCCAGCAGAAGTCAATTTCACGTAGGGTGATGAAGAATTCTAAAGAGGTTGAATTAAATAAGGTTGAGGACATAATAGAACATCTACAAACGAGGCTCACGCTAAAGGAATCAGTCAAGAAGAAGGTTAAGGAGCGCATAACGGAAGAAAACCTTAACCTAGCATATAAGAAAGAGGGCCCAGGGGATTTTTACAATCCTTGCAATATCAATGCAGTCAATATAGATAGGGCATTCGTAGATTTAGGAGCGACTATCAATATGATGCCTTATACTTTTAGTCAAAATTTGGGGTTAGGAGTGTTAGAACCCACAAAGATGATAACGAAGATGACAGACATAACAGTTTATAAACCGAAGGGGATTATTAAAGATATCCAAATGCAGATTGATATTTTCACCTTCCCGATAAACTTCTTTATATTAGATATTGGAGAAGATGTGGATACCCCTACCTTTGGACGACCATTTTTGGCTACTGCCTACTCAATAATTGATGTTGATAGGGGTGAGATAATTCTAAGGGTTGGAGACAACCAAATAACCTTTACTGTATTGAAGAAAGATAATAGTTCTCATGTACCTCTAGTTAACATCAATAAAACCGAACCTTGAGATTAATGGGAAGATATTGAGGATCTTGGCAATGCATTTAGAAAGAAACGATCGCGGAGGAGAAGGCAAAGGAAGGTGAAGTAAAAGGAAGGTGGAACTCAAGACATGGTAGCCTATGTGTAAATGGTAAGATCGATGACTGTGTTATCATTGCACTATTCATTTGAACCACTTTGAGCACAAGAAGAGCATTGAGTTACCAACATTAAAAGAAGCGTTGCATGGGAGGCAACCTATGGATTGTTAATTTGATGTCATTTCCTTTGATTTTTAGATAGTTTGAATTTCATACTTAGGTTGTTTCGTTCCAATAAAATCGGCAAGGCATATAACTTCAACATGAATTTGATGATCGAGGAAATAAGAAAAATAGAGGTGAAGGAGCCATAAAGAGTTAAGAAGTGATTTCAGAAGAGTGTGAAAAAAAGAAAAAAATAAAAGTTGGTGGAAAAATTGTAAGCCACGATCGTGACCTACTACTAGGTCAAGATCGTGGCCTGCGGTAGGGTAAAAAGGGGACACAAGAATTTCAGTTTTAATTTTTACCATTTTACCCTCCATTTCATTTCTTACTTCACTTTTTCACTCATTTTCATTTTAACTTTATTCCTTTAAGTTTAGAACCTCTAAACACCCTCACTTCTCTCTAACCAAATTCTAGACTTCCAGTCTCCTCCAATTTCTACATACTTGCAAGCTATTATGTCGTGCATTAAGAAGTAAGAAAAACGCGATCAATTATCAAGACGAAACCAAGTATCAGGATGAGGGTGAAGGAATAGGGCGACGGATTTTAGAGCACCCTTCCTGATCTACATAGAGGAGGAAGGTATTTGTTTCCAATCCCTCAATGCTAAACAAATTGTATTCCTGAAATATTTTGATTTTAATACACTTGGTAGACTAGAACTGCAGGATAGGATAGAGAACTTAGCAGAAAGAATTTAGTAGGCAAAGTTCATAAACTTCCAATATCTTGTCTACCAGGAGCCCACTTTCGAATTCTTCACTTCCCTATATTACGAACCTAGTAACCCTAAAGAAATGTGGTTTAGGTTATGAGGACCAAAACTATGAGTTGAACATCAAAATCATGTGCATTATTTGTGGGTTCCCCAAGTCTTCCATTATCGATTAGTTGATGATTTTTGTGCTTTTTGCTGTTGGAATGAGCTCACTGGATTGGAGAGATTTGACGCTAAAAATGCCCACGACAGCATCATAAGAACCCATAAGCACATGTTATTGTACAAATTTATGTGCCAATTGGTTTTTGATTAATCAAAAACTAATAAGTTCTCAATAAAGGAAATTTTCCTATTATGGTGCATGGATCACAGCATCCTACTGTGCACCTCCACGCATGTGTTGAATGCTATTATTGTAACCCTACGTAAGAGGAGCAACAATTTAGGTATGGGGTACTTGGTTTCCACCATTGTTGAGTAATATGGCATGGACTGTAGTGGTTTAACTGTCCAACTTCCATATTTTGTAAATCGTCATCATCTATGGCACACTGAAATTCTTAAGTCCCATAACATGGAACTACAAAATGTTATCCAAAGGACTAATGTGAAAATCAGGGCTAGTCAGGTGAGTTTAAGCATAGTGTCGGCTTAGCAGGTAGAAGAGGACTCAATTAGTGAGGAGTACAAAGAGGAAGAAGATACTGATGAATCGAGCTGGAAGAAAGTGCTTGATACAATCTTTGCAAACACCAAGATAATTACAGATACACTTGAGGAGAACTTTAGAACAATGAAGGAGATGGCCCGAACACAGCGACATTAGAGCCAGGATATATGTTGTCTCCATCATTACTTTGAGGCTCAAGGCGTCCAATTGCCACCTTTAACACCATCCCCACCTCCATCACCATGAGGCTTTGTTCTAACCCTTTTCTTTTTAAATTTAGTTTTTACTTTATTTTTTAACTTTCATTTATGTTCTTCTTGCCATGTGCCTCTTTCTCACATCGAGGATAATGTGTTGTTCAAGTGTGGGGAGGGTTATGTGTTTTGCTTTGAACTTGAATTTGACATATTGTATGATAGTTTGTTAGGTTGCATTTTGTAAATTGTGCGAATGTGTCAGTGGCTTAGATGAATTGAAAGTGATTTAATTTTGAACATAATCTATTAGGTCATAAAGAGTCAATAGCTCGCAAAATTAGCAAATTTGGTTCTTTGGCTAAATATGAAAGTTAATTAGGATTTAGTACAAGTTTGTCACTTTCTAAATTGTCACATTCATTCATAATTTGAGGTCGTTCGACTAAAATAACTTTGCTAGTATTTTTTCATGCAATAAGGTAGGTCATAATTTTTTTTGGTTAATTTTAATTAAATAACAATTCCGTTGACCTTCGAGTTATCAATAGAGCTAATAGCTAGTTGAGTACGTGATATAGCTGAGTAACCGGATTAACACGCATCATAAATGTGTTTCTCTGTGTCAAAAGGCGATAATGACTTTTAAGCAAGCAATGTCAATAACTAACGTTGATAGGGGTGAGTTAACTCTGACGGTTAGAGACAACTAAATAGCCTTTATTGTATCGATGAAAGACAATAGTTTTCCTTGACCTCTAGTTAACATCGACAAAACCAAACCTCGAGAACAATAGGAAGATATTAAGGATCTTGAGAATGCGTTTAGAAACAAACGATCACGAAGGAGAAGGCGAAGGAAGGTGAAACCTAAGACATGGTAGCCCATGTGTGAATAGTAAGATCGATGAATACATTACCATTGCATGATTCATTTGAACCACCTTGAGCGTAAGAAGAGCATCAAGATACTGATGTTAAAAGAAGCATTGTATGGGAGGCAACCCATGGATTGTTAATTTGATGTTATTTCCTTTGATGTTTAGATAGTTTGAATTCTGTAGTTAGGTTGTTTCATTCCAATAAAATTGGGAAGGTAGATGACTTTGATATGAATTTGATGATCGAGCAAGTAAGAAAAAGAGAGGTGAAGGAGCCATAAAGAGTTAAGAAGTGATTTGGAAAGAGTGTGAAGGAAAAAAAGAAAAAAAATCAAAAATTGATGGAAAATTTCAAGCCACGATCGTGGCCTACGGTAGGATAAAAAGGGGACACGCGAATTTCAGTTTCAGTTTTTACCATTTTACCCTCCATTCACCTATATATTCATTTCTTACTTCACTTTTTCACTCACTTTCATTTTAACTTTATCTCTCTAGGTTTAGAACCTCCAAACGCTCTCACTTGTTTCTAACCAAATTCTAAACTTTCGGTCTCCTCCATCTTTTACCTACTTGCAAGCTAGTATATCACACATTAAGCAATAAGCAAAGTGCAATCAATCAACAGGATGAAACCAAGTCTTGGGATGAGGGTGAAGGAGCAAGGTAGCAGACTTCAGAGCACCTTTCCCAATCTACACAGAGGAGGAATGTTTTTGTTTCCAATCCCTCAATGCTAAAAAAATTACAGTCCCGAAATATTTTGATTTTGATACACTTGATAGACTAGAACTATGAGATAAGGTAGAGAACTTAGCAGAAAGAATTCAGTGGGTGAAGTTCATCACTTCCAATATCCTATCTACTAGGAGCTCACTTTAGAATTCTTCACTTCCCTATATTACGAACCTAGTAACCTTAAAGAAATGTGGCTTAGGTTGCAGGGACAAAACTATGAGTTGAACATCGAAATCATGTGTGATATTTATGGGTTCCCCCAGTCTTCCATTACCTATCAGCATGATAATTTTTGTGCTTCTTGCAATTGGAATGAGCTTACTGGGTTAAAGGGATTCGATGCTAAAAATTCCCATAAGAACCTATGAGCACTTGTTATTGTACAAATTTATGCGTCAGTTGGTTTTTGATAAATCAGAAACTAGCATATGCTCAATAAAAGAACTCTTCCTATTGTGGTACATAGATCACAGAATCCTACTATGCAACTCCACACATGTGCTGAATGTTATTGTTGCAACTCTACGTAACAGGAGCAATAATTTAGGTATAGGGTATTTGGTTTATGCTATTGCTGAGTATTATGGCGTGGACCATAGTGGTTTAACCTTCCACCTCTCAAATTTTCTAAATCATCATCATCTTTGGCGTGATGAAATCCTTAAGTCCCATAACATGGAACCAAGGTTTTGAAACTCGGACCGGACGTCGAACCGGAGGCTTTACTGGTCACTGGTTTGACCGGTTGGGTGTGACGTCATAATTACGTAATAATTATATTTAATTATATATAATATTAGTAATATTAAAAAAAAGAAAAATATG
>JAOTIZ010000201.1:11564944-11585106 GCA_027123425.1 Erythroxylum panamense | reverse complement strand
AATAATAATAATAAATATGATATGAAAAAATGGTATTATATTATCTTTCATTCCTATTAATGCAACAAACCAAACAACATTATTGGTATTAATACAGAAACCTAAGTTACAAACCAAACATCATTTTTTATTTTTCATACCCATTCTCATTCCCTTCTACTATTTTACCCATATCCATACCCAACCCCATGCTCAAACCAAACGCCCCCTTAAATCCTTGATATTATATCTTTTGTGAATAGATCACTAGAAACCTACATTGATATATCTCTCTTATTTGTCTCAAATTGATTTGAGCTACACTTATAAATTGAGAGTGTGAGTAAAATACCTAAATACAAGTGAAGTGAAGTATTTGAGAACAAATATACTCGTTGCTCAATGATCAGAAAAAAAAGTTGAAGCAATCTTTGGGACTCAAATTTGACTACCGCTATAAATTTATCCAATTATATTACACTAAAAAAGTCTCTTTGACATTAAAAAAAACCCAATAAAAGTGATTTAAAAACAGCAGTTAACCTCTCAAAATCTTTAAAAAGCTTCTCAACATGATGAAATTCTTTAAAAATAAAAGTCAAACAATAAATAAATTAAAGAAGGTTGAAAAAGCCTCCTATTTACACCTTCTTTCTTGTCATTATTCGTGTTCATCGAAATCACATAAAAGATTTTATAATAAATAAAAAATGGTAGAGAAAGTCGTAATTCTCTCAAAGGAAATGCTTCCTTTTTTTTCCAACAAACTATTTTAGGCTAATAATAGACAATTCCACTAATGGAGGATTGAATTGAAGAAGCCATTCGATTTTAATACAACCTAAATATAGAGATGTCTCAACATATAAACTCAAAGATGCATGTTCAATAGTGATATGAATAAAGCGCCAAGTGTTAAGAATATGGGTCACTCAAATCCTCCTCTGCCTTTGATTGTGGCTCGCATGTCACCATATTTAATATGGTCCATTAATGTTTGAGCAATGATCATATTTGTTGTTAGGAGTGTGCGACTAGGTATAGATTAAGGCTATACACAAACACAAGCATAAATTCTTATGTAGTTCATCTTTTTGGAGCTTTTAGGATTATTATTCCACATTATTTTGTGAGAGAGGGTGTATTGAGAATTTGTAAAATTATCTACATCTTTGTCGTGCCTACGAGCCCTTTAGAGATTCTTGTTTTCTCTTTTCACTATAATGGATTTTTAATTGGCTCATCATCGCTCATGGTTTTTCCTCACTCCAAGGTTTTTCACATAAAAAGCATGACAAGTGGTGTCAGATCATTCTATTTAATCAAGAATTCAATATTTTAACCGTCATAAAGTTTGATATCGAGAAGTCTGAAGGGAAAATCATCTTTTTCATATGGAGAGTTCAGATGAAGGCCAAAAAGAGCTTTGAGAGGAAAATATAAGAAGGTAGGCACTATAACCATCAAACAATTGGGGGAGTTAGATGAAAAGGGACTCTCCAACATAGATACTTGCTTGTCTAAGGAGGCTCTATATGAATCGGTAAATGAAAGAATCGTTGTAAGCTTATAACTAAAATTGGAGCATTTGTACATGACTAAAAACCTTACAGTCAAGTTTCATCCCAAGGAGCATCTATATGCAATATGTATAGATAAAGGTACTATTATCCAATCTCATCTTGATGAGTTGAAGTCTATTATTGTGAACCTAGGACATATTAATATGAAAGCTGAAGATGAGAACAAAGTTATTATGTTAGTAGTCTCACTCCTTCTTATAAAACTCGTCAAAGAAATCATGTTACACGGAGCTGATGACACCTTATCTTTTGAAGATATTAAATCTAACTTATTATTGAAGAAAATTTTTGATCTTAAACTTCATCATAAGGATAAAGTTAAGGGTTTGTCTATGAAAGGGAGATCCAAAGAAAAAGGAAGTAATAGTAGTCATTCAAAAAAGTCTAGGTCTAAATATAGAGGACATAAATCCAATAAAACCTATTGTTGTTATAAGTATATGAACTTTGAATGTTACAAGTTAAAAAGTAAGATCATGAGATGAAAAAGAAGCAACCTTAAAATTCTATTAAAGCTAGTGTTGCTAAGACTAATTCTGAAGGTGATGTTCCGTCATATGTTACTTCCATTAATAAGAGCAGTAAAATCGAATGAATTCTTAATTTTATATGTGCTTTTCATATGTACCCACAAGGACTTGTTTGCCACTTTCGAACTTGTTGATAATGGTGATGTCTTGATGGGCAATGATACACAGTGCAAGGTAAGTACATTGGTAGTATTCATATCAAGTCCTATGATGATGTTTTTAGGACTTTATCCAATGTTCATTATGTTCCTAACTTGAAACAAAACTTGATTTCTTTAGGACTCTTTGATTGGTCTCTTAGGTACAAGTACATAACTAAAGGTAGAGTTATTAAGGTTCTAAAAGGTTCTCTTATTGTTTTGAAAGCTAATAGTTCTAGTAATCATTTGCAAGGTTCAATTATGACAGGTTCTACAACCATTTCCTCTCATATGCATAATTCTAATGTGACCAAATTAAAGGACATGGACTTAGGCCATGTGGGCAAGAAAGGTATGACACTTCTAAGTAAAAAGAGTCTTCTTGGAGATCAAGGCATCAGCAAGTTAGAGTTTTGTGAACATTGTGTTTTTGGGAAATAAAAAAATAGTTAGTTTCTTTACTACAACTCATCACATCAAAGACATTCTTGAGTATTTAGATCCTAATATATAGGGATCTTCTAAAGTTCTTTCTTATAGAGAAAAAAACATATTTTATGTCTATTATTAATGATTTTACTATAAAGATTGGGTCCATTTCTTGAGGAGCAAAAATAAAGCCCTCTTCATGTTTAAAAGGTGGAAAACTCTTGTAGAGAAATAAATAAGGAAAAGGTTAAGAAGTTTTAAACAAAAAAGGGGTTAGAATTTTGTGATTTTGACTTAACTTAGTTCTACTCAAATTATGGTATAGCTATACATAAGACACTTATTAGGAAACCCCAACATAATGGTGTTGCAAAATGGATGAGTAGGACTCTTTTAGAGAGAGCTCATTGTATGCTCTCCAACGCTAGCTTGTGGCATTAACTTGAATTTTGGGCTAAGGCAATATCTATTTCTTGTTATTTGGTCAATCAATCTTTACACTCTTCTGGTGACTTCAAAATCCCAGAGAATTATGGTTAGGTAATTCAATTAACTATTTTATTTTAAGAATTTTTAGATGTCCTACATATGTACATGTTAATGATGATAAGCTTGTACATAAAGTTAGAAAATGCATATTTCTTGGTTATTAATATGAATCTAAGGGATATTGATTATGGTATTCTGATGAGTCTCACAAAGTCATTCTTAGTATGGATGTTACTTTTTGTGAGGATGTTTTATTTCTTTTGGAAAAGATTCTAATGTTTCTTCTTTTATTGGTACACATTAAAACCTTCTTGTAATTTTGAAATTGTTTCTTGTGCTGATTCTTTCAATTGTTTAGTTGCAATGAATAAAGAAATTAAGAGTCTACATAAAAAATTGTACTTGGGATTTTGTGGAGCTTCTAAAAGGAAAACAAACTTTAAGTTACAAAAGGATCTACAAAAAAAAAAGGATGGTATTATTAGAGTTAAAGAAGCAAGATGGAAGATACGCTTGGTAGTCAAAGGTTTTGATTAAAGACAAGGTATTGACTTTAATAAAATCTTTCTCCAGTTGTATGTCATACCTTTATTCATATGCTACTTGCATTTGTTACTCTTTTTAATTTGGAACTTAAGCAACTTGATTGTGTCAAAGTGAAATAGTTCGATATAATTTTTTTAAACTTTCATGCATCAAAACTATTTAAATACATAGGCTTGTATAAAATTAAAAAAGAAAAGAAAGTCATTCAATTAATAAATAGTAAGAATATTGATTGGAATTAAGAATAAAAAGAAATAATAAAGGAAGTACTACATAATAATTTGTAGAGTAAAAGACATAGACTTTCCATATAATTTAAGAAATTTTTAAAAAATCTATAATCTTTAAAATTATCAACAAAAACTTTTTAAAATTTTCAGTTTTTCAAAAAAAAAGTTTTTTCTCTTAGACTTTAGTAAAAAAATTTAACAATAAAACATATGCAATAGGAACATCAAACGTGAACTAATATAGTAACTCAATCAAGCTTTTAGATTCGGCCCGAATAAATTAAATTTGATTTAACCTAAAAATTTAAAATAATCATAATAATTTATTATATTGAATCGAATTTAATTAATTCAATTTGAATTTAAGAGTTTGATTCAATCATTATATAAATATCATTTGATTCATTTAGATTTGATGTTCATATTATGAGTATTTCGTTGTTGTTTTTTAATTGAAGTTTATGAAAAGAGAATTTTTAAAAATTAAAAACTAGAAAGATTTTTTTTTTAGGAGAAAGTTAAGATTAGATCATTTTTTAAGGTTTCTTAAACTATAAACAAAAGGGTGTACATTGTTAGTTGATGCTAATTTGGTGATATATAATAATGATTTGGTAGAATTGTTAACTAAAAACTTTTAGCATGCCCAAACGTTGGTAATAATTAAAAAATTTCAAGGCCCACTTATTTAAGCTAGAGTTTCGTTTCCTTAATCCACCCATCTCAGCCCGCTCTAGCTATTCCTTGCCTTTCTATCGCGCTCTCCATCTCTTTGCATGTACTGTCTGCTCTGCTACTATGGAATTGTCTCCAACACACGTGGACTCTACCTTGTGCCTATTTTCACATGCAAATATATTGCACACCGATAGCTTGATCCTTTCTAAAACTCTACTGTCCTTGGCTGTCTTCACCATTTTACTAATTTTGGCCGTTAACTTGCCCAGTTGGGCTTTCTCTGGCGGTGGTCTGGCTTGGAAAAATGGTCGAACCCAAATGGGTAGAATTCCGATCCCCGTTTCTCGAGGCCTGCCCTTCTTTGGAAGCTTATTTACCTTAAGCCGTGGGTTGGCTCACCGCTCTCTTGCTTGCATGGCTTCAAATTTAGCTGCCACCCAGTTGATGGCTTTCAGTTTAGGGTCTACACCTGCTATTGTCACGTCCGATCCTCAAGTAGCTCGTGAGATCTTGAACTCGCCTCATTTCGCCGACCGTCCCATTAAGCTTTCTGCTAAGAGCCTCGGATTTAGTAGAGCAATTGGTTTCTCTCCCAACGGCACTTACTGGCGGCTGCTGAGAAAAGTAGCATCAACTCATTTATTTTCACCCAAGCGTATTGCGGCTCACGAGCCTTCACGTCAACTAGACTGTGCAATTATGTTGCGAAACATATGTAATGAACAGTCCTTACGTGGAGCCGTTGAACTACGAAAGCATCTCCAAGATGCTTCTCTTAATAACATCATGGGAATTGTATTTGGGAAAAGATATGATGAGTCTAACATTGAGGAGGCGAAAGAATTGCAGGAGCTTGTTAATGAAGGGTTCGAGCTCTTGGGTGCTTTCAACTGGTCTGATTATCTCCCATGGTTAAATTATTTTTGTGATCCTTTTCATATCAAACAACGTTGCTCTGTGCTACTTCCGCGAGTCGAGAAGTTTGTAAAGCGTATCATTGTGGAACATCGAATTAAAAAGCTCAAAAATGCCTCGGATGGCGGTGATTTTGTTGATGTTTTGCTTTCTTTGCAAGGTGACGAGAAACTAGAAGAGGACGATATGGTTGCAGTCTTATGGGTTCGTATTTACACACGCATGCTACTTAACTGCCTCATTTTCACCCTAGAACAACTCCGAAACATACACGTGGGCCATTTCTTGAAACCACTTGACACATGATCAATTCTCGAAATCCAGAATCTAGGGAAGAACCTGACTTGGTTTATTTATTAAAATATTAATTTTTTTTTTACAATTTAATAAAATTTTAATGTTTTATTAAATTATTAACTTAAGCGGTAATTTTATCAATTGCTTGCAGGAAATGATCTTCCGTGGCACTGATTCAGCAGCGCTGTTAACAGAGTGGATCATGGCGGAGTTGGTTTTGAACCCAGACATCCAAGCCAAGCTCCGACAAGAAGTTGACAGTGCTCAAAATTATACGACTGATTCAGACATAGCTAAGCTACCGTATTTACAGGCTGTAGTCAAAGAATCCCTACGTTTACACCCACCAGGACCTCTTCTGTCATGGGCAAGGCTATCCACATCAGACGCTTGCTTAAGCAATGGCATGGTGGTCCCCAAGAAAACTACTACAATGGTCAACATGTGGGCCATAACTCATGACCCCAGGATTTGGGTGGATGCTTTGGTGTTCAAGCCCGAGAGGTTCATGGAAAGTCATGGTGGTGCTGACGTGGACGTGAGGGGCGGTGACCTCAGGCTCGCCCCATTTGGAGCTGGTCGGAGGGTTTGTCCCGGTAAGAATCTTGGATTTGCCACAGTGTCCCTCTGGGTGGCTAAATTGGTTCAACACTTTGAATGGGTAGAGGATGGCTCAAATCCAGTTGACCTAAGTGAGGTGTTGAAGCTGTCTTGTACTATGAAGAACCCTCTCTCTGCCATTGCTGTTCCCAGAAATTTTAAAATTTCCTCAACTTGAGTTACGGTCTTACGAGAAGAACTTGGTCACTCGCATTGGTCTAATTATTCATGTATTGTTAAACTAAGACCAGTTGAATTTGAGTGGATCCTATATATATATAATAAAAGCGTGTATGAAAAATAAATCTGGATTCTGTCTGACGATACGTCATGTCCTTTTGTATCCGATTTGATAAATAAATGGAGTGATTTGGTCTTCTTTATAAGTGCATATGTAGTTCTGTTGATAAGTGATATAGCTACACATGTTTTATTTCAACCATAAAAGACAATTTCAAATTTATTCATCAAACCTGCAATTTATATTTTATTTTTACAAAAAAAATTAAGCAAGTATTTATTACTATAAAAACTTTAAAGCTATTAAAATATAAAGTACAGAAGTAATAAAAAATAATAAAGATTTACTTATTATTTTTATGAAATATGTGGTCAATATCAAAGAAATTGCACAAATCATTATTTAAAATCAACAATAATATCGAGAGACATCAATTCCAAGACAACTTTTGAAGATTATATCATGAAATCAGATTAATAATGCAATCGATTCTTGTGATTTGAACGAGACAAAAAGTAAACTTCATTTTTATTGCAAATTGGTAAGCTGAAGCAGGACATCGAGAAAGGATTCTAACTAGTTCTTTATTAACTTCAAGAACGCAAATTGGTGAGATGCGACTTATGTATAAGACTAGGCATTGACAAATCTGACATACTAACCATATGCTACCCATTAATGTTTTTAAGGAAATGATGACAGGCAATCTAGTATATATATTATTCAGGATATGGTGAGTCTGGACATTGTTCACGGTTTTTATAAAGCTCTAAACCTTTGTTGAGTGACTGCATTGTCTCCACGTACGGAATCACAAGTTATATATTGTTACACTTAAATATATACGTCTTGTGGCTCCAGATGTTTCTTTTAAGGATGTTTAACGTAAATTGTCCTTTAACTTTGACTAACTAATGCATTTTAGATGAATTGGTGGATAATGTTGTCAAAGTTCACGTATGCCTTCTGCGTATTGGACCTGCGTACCTGGAAGGGTAGACACTAATAACATGGTGTGATAGACTGGATTATGTTTAGGTACAATGATGTTTTGTAATATGCATATATGTATTTGTAATGTTATATACACGTGCGCTTTTGTGTGTGTGTGTGTGTCTTGAATATTTTAATGAATGTTGTTACTACTAGTTAGTTTATGTAAGTCTAGCTTGTTGATTTATATCCTACAACTAATCGCTTTGGTTATAGTTAAGTGACAATATAATTTAAAAGCATTGTTTATCATGTTTAGATGTATATGATAAAGTCTATGGGATAATTGTATATTACAAATAAAATTATAATGAGATTATAATTATGAGATTCATATTGCATTTATATATTATCTCTTTATATTTATAGTCATTGTTCTATTAAGACTAGACATTAATAGAACGTAAAAAGACTAACGCAATATTTTGTTTTTCCTTATAAAGGAAATAATCGATTTCATCGACTAAAGTATAGAAATACTTAAACAAATGTATGAATGCTTATTAAAGAACAAGTTCACTAAACGAATTTAATATGCGAAATCCATTTGGAACATTACTTGTATATCTATGGAATTCTCATTGTGGTGATTGTATAAGTGTTCCTTTGACTTAAGGACACCAAAGTTATCTTGTATAGGAATTGTTGTGTTTCGATATTACTTATGACCTATTTAATCATGGGCCGATAAGTCGATAGTAGTTGGATGTAACATGAACTATATGGAGGTAGTTGTGTGATCAAGATATGATTCATCACCATAAAATAATTAGGGAGAATGTTTAGTTGTTTTCTATTAGTATTGATTCAAGAAATCCTTAGCCAAGGTAGAATGAAATTTTGTAAATAGTTTACAAATGTCATTAATTGAATCGATAATTAATGTAAATAACTAATATGATTGGACTTAAAATAGAGTAGACATTAATTCCATGTTCTATGTTTAATCGGAACATTGTATATGATGAAAGGATTCAATTATATTAAAAAAATCATGCATAGAAAGATTAGTTAAACCACTTTGACATTCCTAAATATTTAGGTGGTACTGATTCATTGCTATATACCAATCTTGATATATGATTATAAATTGTTTAATTAGAGTATTAAAGATAAATTAAAAGAAGTTTTAATTTATCTAATTCTAATTATAAATTAGAATTAGAATTTATAATAATTGCCAACATATTTCAATAGGTCTCACGTATATAATGAGTTGAATAAAGCAAAGCTATTTTAATCAAATTGAACTTGATTGTAAAGTTTGAAAAACGTTATGATTAAATATGAGATATTTAATAAATAAGGATTAATATGAGATGTTGAATCTAATTTAGGCATAAATGGTATTTAATTAGAATTATTTGTAATTCTAACTAAAGTTTAATTGAAATTAGAATTTAATTTTAATTAAATTACTAAACATCCAAAACCTATTATAAATAGATTTAAACTCTAACGGAGCTAGCACTTTTGGGTTAACCCTCTTTATAAGAGTTATAGAGTTCTCTAAACTTATTTTGTGGATACCATTAGAGATCATATATATGTGCGGGGTAGTTGAGACGAATAGGTTTTGAAAACAATTCGAAGAATACAACAAGACAAAGATCAATATTTGAAATAAGGTACGAATTAAGTTTATACTTTATTATGATTTATTTAAATCATTTTATAGAATTAATAGATCTTCATTTTTTGGGAAAACAAAGGTTATGAAAAAGTTTCGTGATTATTTCGTTGCAACCGGAATCAAATCTTGGCTTGGTTTCCCATTAAGTCTTTGATAAGAAGATCAATAGCTAATTAGATCCAATGAAATTTTAAAATATAGCTTTGCTTTTTAGTTGGAATTATTTAGTTAATTGAAAAGCTAAGTATATATCTAAATTCTATCATTTATGAAATTAAAATGTTAAGAGGATTTAGGTAAAAAGGATCAAATTAAATTATATTTTTTTTCAAAATTTAATTTGAATATAAATGTTTTCAAACATTTAAATTAAACTTAACGTTTAATAAATATTTGAGATAATCCCTACTTTAAAAAGTAATAATAATTTTAAATTTTTATATAATTTGTAGTGAATCCTTTGTTGTATGTACTTTAGAGCTAGCACATAGACTTAAGGACAAACCCATATGCCTTTCTTTCCTTAAACAAAGCCCTACCTCCAACTTTTAAAACACAATCTATGTAGGTATTTAGAAGCATGAGGTTAGGGGGATAGCCACTTTGGATCTTCTCCTTATACATCTTGTGACCATCTTCCTTCCCACCAACCTTAAAGAAGTTTTTGATAAGAGATGCATATACAATAGCACTAAGAATGTGGTTATAATCCAACATCTGCTCATACAGCCTACAGCCATCGTCCAATTTACTTTGTTTGCCTAGACCATTTATAAGTGAACAGAAAGGAATGCAAATCTTAAGATCTAATTTTGTTACTTCCTAATAAGAGGAGAGGAGCAGACAACGTGATCTTGAATATAAGATGAGGAGAGAGATAAGAATAGAATAAGAATGAGAATAATAGAATGAGTAGAAAAAAATATGGTTGAATTTTTTTAAAAAATAAATAGAAGATGTCATTGATAACGAAAATGAAGTACAAGTTACATTATAACTTGGAGAGGTACCCCGTAGACATACGATTATCTATTACTACCTATTCATAATGCATGAGAAAAAAAGGCAAGTTAAGGTACTAAGAAAAATGTTAGAGCTTTACATAACACCCCTTAAATTTAAGAGTTTAGTGATGTTGGCCATGGTCTCGGAGATTAGATATGGGATACAATTTTGTTTTGTTTCAAAACTTCTACCTTTCCTTTCTTTCCAAATAGTTTTAACGCACATGCTAACAACTACAATTTGTATCAACTTCGGATCGTGTTGAGAATGTAACCATTGTATAGTACTAGAAAATTTATTAGTAGGTATTGACTAGTGACATCGCAATGTAACTACTTCCCATAGACAATTGGTTATCTCACACTTGAAGAATAAATGCTCCTGTCTTCCTCCTTTGTTGAACAAAAAGGACATAAAAGATAAAAGTTTAAATACCTGAGTCTGTCAATGGTATTTAGACGGTTTTGAATAGCTAGCCATAGAAGAAAGGATACCTTAGGAGGTATGAACTTGTTCCAACTTCCAAATGATTATACACCAATCCACTATTGGTTTTTTCAACCCTACAAGGTCCTTCGTGAGTCTATTTGAAAGCTGGTGGATAGGTCGATTATGCCAGAAGAACATATCTTGAGTGAGAGGAAAAGGAGAGTACTAAGGTTGCAATTGTCAAGCACTTGTAGTGAAATTCCAGTTATTCCCTGTTGATCGGTTTGCAAGCTTTACAACTTATATCCTTCAAAATACTACAAGTACATAGGTTGTGATTTGTAGTATGTGAAGGATCGATCCCACAATGAAGTGTAAATTAATCTAATCCTACATTATCTAAGGCTAAGAAAATTGATAAATTGAAAATAAAAATTGCAAAGAAAAGTAAATGTGGGAAAGTGATTATCAAGAATTTAACTCGCAAGTTTAACCTAAAAGAAATTGAAATTAAGCAACATAAAAGTCACAAAGGGAATTAACCAAGAAGAGTTACCAAATAATGAGAGAGGGGATTTCCCTATCATCAATGCTAATATAGTCAATTATGCATTATTGTGTTATCGATTCTAGACTATCATTGGGTGTATTACTCTCTCTTGAGTTATAATCATTAAACCCTAATTGAAATATGAAATTTGCAATCTTTCAATTCATAAAATACAACAACTCTTATTAGATCTTAAGCTCTCTAATAAACTAGCGGGTCTTACATTAGATCTCTCTCTGCACAATAACTGATATGATTAATTACGTAGTCTATTGGATCACTTAACTCTCATTAATCCAATCCAATCATTTTTATTCGGTTCACCTGGTCGGTTTATTATCAAAATATGCAAATGCTGCAATTAATCACAACACCCAATCATAATAACACACAAAGAACTATATTAGCAGTGA
Source organism: Erythroxylum panamense (assembly GCA_027123425.1). Classification (NCBI taxonomy): domain Eukaryota; kingdom Viridiplantae; phylum Streptophyta; class Magnoliopsida; order Malpighiales; family Erythroxylaceae; genus Erythroxylum; species Erythroxylum panamense. The sequence goes on along the minus strand of JAOTIZ010000201.1, from coordinate 11,573,426 downwards.
ATCAAGGTAAAATCTTGAAGGAAAAGTTAGAACATCATCATCAATGCAAGATCCATCATCATACAATCCATCATCATCTCATACATTCAATGAATGGAAATAAAGATAGAAATGAGAAAGAACTTGGATCAGATGACCCGGGAAGGCAGCAACGTCAGAAGACCCACTTTCTCTCTCCTTTTCTTCCTCTTCCCTCTCTCTTCTTCTTCTCTCCCTTGAAGGTTTCCCCAGATGGCAGAAGTGGAGGCTCTCTTTTAGGGTTCCATCTCTTTCCTATTTATAGTATTTATGTATTGAGAAACCCTAGCTCGAAAATTTAAGTCCGAAAGGTTATCCGCGTTTATCTACGTGCAAGCCATAATTGTGGCCCCTTGTTTGGATTTCTATCATAATCGTGGCCTCTGTTTGGCTTTCTGTCACAATTGTGGCCCTCTGTTTTGGTTCGGCCCTCGAATCTCCTCCATTCTTTGATATTTGTCCCAAAACACTAACAAATACATCAAGGCACCTCAAACATAAAATTGAAGCTCAATCATGTTCTTTAACCCTTAAAAGACAAATACTTAAATAAATAACAAAATCCTAACCTAAACATGCTCTAAACATTCCATATAACTACTAAACACATACTAAACTATCCACTAAAATATTATACAATCTATAACTATCATTCCCATTGATGAGTGACTCCATTTTTATGCAAAGTGGGAGATTAATAAAAATCCTTTGATTAGCGGGTAAGTATATAAGAACTCCTTGACCAGATCAATTATCAAACCACAAGGATATTTGCTTCCCATTGTTGATGGAGTGTGAAAAATTATCTCGAACACTATCTTTCATTTGGAGAAGTTGGTTCAAAAAGAAGGAGTTGGATGCTTTCTTTTGTATTGCCCAAATGCTCTTACCTCTGAGAAAGTATGAGTGGATCCGTTTAAGCCATAAGGATGTTCTATCTTTTAGGATCCACCAAAATCTTTTCAGGATGAGTGTTTGATTGGTAAGCTTCACTAGAATAATATTAACTCCTCTTTCTTCCTTGGGGTAACAAATGTTTGATCATTTAACTTTAGCACCACCTTTTGTACCTGTAGGGTGGTTCCATAAGAAATCTTTGAAGATCCTCTTAACGGACTTGGTAACACTCTTTGATAGAAAAATGTGTAAGCTCCAATATATGTGCAAAGAGTTAAGAATCAATTTTATGAGTTGTAATTTTCCTGCAAAGGATAGAAACTTGTTTACCTAGTAGCTGATTCTTCACTGAATCTTCTTTATAATAGGATTACATTCAAGGAAGGAGGCATTTTGTTGAGACTGGCAGACCCAAGTATAACAAAGGTGGAGATTATTCTTGTATTCTAGTTTAGGAGGCAATATGCTAGGCCATTCGAGAGGCTCCTTTTGAAAGTATGAAGTGAATTTTGTTGAGGTTGATTTTTAGACCAGATAAGTCTTTGAATTTGTGGAGGGCCTACATATAGTTATGGATAAAGTCTCCATTTTCTCTACAAAAAAGAATCAAATCATTGGCAAAAGCAAGGTTAATTAGTTCAATCCTCTTACATTTTAAGTGGTGTATGAATTTTGCGTTAGCTTCTACTTCAAGTTTGATTATACAATTAAGCACTTCCATACATATGATGAACAGATAGGGGGAGACAGGGTCCCCCTACCTTAATCCTTTTCCAGTTTTGAAATACTTGGAAGGACTAGCATTGATAAGGATTGAATAGCTTGTCATGGAGATATATTCTTTGATCCATCTAGTATAAGTTCTGGGAAAGTCGAAAGCATCCATCATTTCCTATAAAAATTCCAGCTAATACTATCATACGCCTTATGAAAGTTGATTTTTATAGTGAAATTGGGGACCAAATTAGATCTTGCATAGCCTTTGAGAAACTCTTACATAATTAAGATATTTTCCCTTATCTTTTTATTTCTTATAAAAGCCCCCTTAATTGTCACTAATGAGTCCGTCAATCACTTTCTTCATTCTTGATGCCATAATTTTAGATATGATCTTGTATAGAAAGTTTGTACAAGAAATGGCTCAGAATTCATTAAAGTCTGATGGAGGAGGACCTTTTAGTAGCAAGCATAGTTGTCTTGTTGACTTCTTTAAGAAACACTCATATGGAGAAAAATTCTCTCACTCTAGATTTGATAACAAAACTCATAATGCTCTAAGATTGTTAGAAAAAATAGCCATTTAGTCCCTTCGAACCTGGTTCTTTTTCCCATCTTTTTGGAAAATTGCCTCCTCAATCTCCTTATCTTCTATAGCCTTTGTTAATAATTCACTGTCATCTAATATAATTTGCTTCAGTAGAAGCCTCATTCCCATCTAATATAGCCTTATCTCCTCCTCAATCTGCAGTAGAAGCAGAATGTGCACTCAGGGATCCCAGTAGTTTACTAAAATGCTTTACAACCTCATTTTGTATATCAGTTTGGTTTTGAAGAGGCAATCCCTAACGGCTGTTGATTGAGCTAATTATGTTTTTTTTAGCAAGAATTAAATTGAAGAAAAACTTTGAGTTTCTATCACCATCCTTCAACCAATTTACCTTTGCTCTTTGCTGAAAAAAGGAGTTATGATTCTTAACTGTAAGCAAATAAGTGGAGAGAACCTGTTTCTCTTTTGCAAGAAGTACAACAATGTCTTGTGAGATTGCAAAGATGGCCTAGATAATGGAGAGCTCATCCTTAGCTTCAATACTACTTCATTAGTTGATCCCTTAGAAGATGTAGCACTTTAAGTTCATGTTTGATTGCCTTCAACTTTTAGAAGCATGTATATTGTTTGGTTCCTTTAAAAAGATAGGTTATACCTTTTCCACAAGCATCAGAGTATCCTAGATCATAAGCCAAATAATTGTTGAACCAAAAAGGATGGAAGTTAGTAGTTTTCCAAAATAGTTGCTCAATTTTGATGGGGCTATGATCAGAAAATAGAGGGTCTTGGAAAATAGCAGAGTCATTGAGGAATTAAGCTAGCCAATTGGTATTAACCAAAGCACAATCAAGTTTCTTTTTGATGCTCCATCGAGAGGATTGTTTGTTAGACTATGTGAACATATGGTCTGTGTATTTCAGGTCTATCACATCCAATTTGTTGATACATTGTTTGAAATCCTCTGTATAATTTTGAAAGTTGCAGTTTCTATGAGCCTCTGACCTATAAAGAGTATAGTTAAAATCCCCACAAATTAGCCAAAGCAAGGTGATCCCTCCACTGAGATTGAATAGATCAATCCATAACATTGATATTTGAAAACCAAAATTTCTTGCATAGATAAAAGAGACAATGATACCGGTTTGTTTGTACAAAAAAGATACATGAAAGTGAATAAGTTGATCTGTGCAGTGGAGCATTACTACTCTAACTTCATCTGCCTTGTCATTAATAGTAATTCTCCCAAAAGCATTGTGTGAATGGTTTAATATCTGCTCGCAACCTGTTCCTAATATGTTCAACTTGCCAAAATTTTGTTGTTTTATTTTTGTCTCAAGTAAACCTATGATTAGAGGCCTTTCCCTCTCGACAAAATCCCTTAAAGCAGCTTGCTTTGTAGGGCAATTTAATCCTCTAACATTCCATACTTCGATGGACATAATTAAAAGTTCTTGTGTATGGATCCCTTACTCTTGCTCCTGTGTGATCATCTCTTTTCAACTATTTTAAAAGGCTAACTTACTTCCTCATGTCCATCATCAATTTCCTTACCAACTTGTTGCATGGTGATTGATGAGTAGCAGTAGGAGTGTCTGGTCTGATTTGAGGGTTTGGTGAACCATCAAGGCTGTTAGTTTCACAAGAAAGCTTTGTTTTTGTTTGTTCATCTGACAGAGAGTTCTTAATTGTATGAGCTATAGGTTGTGAAAGACTAAGGGAGGATACTATGTCTATATCCAAAGTTACATCAATTCTTGGGTTAATTAGACTCTCAGCTAGAATTAAATTCTCATCTTTTGCAACAACCTTAGTATTGTTTTTTACCCCTTCATCCTCTATGAATTCATTCCCCATTAGCTCCAGATAACTACCTGTTTTGAAGGTTTTACCAGTAGCTTTCCATATTTTTCCTTAGTGTTTTGGAAGTGGCTCCCATTGGTAAGATATAGCAACACTATCCTTCCATAGTTTGTTTTCCTCACTTAGCCGCAAAATTGGGATTTCAGATAGTAGTTCTTTGGAGAGCTCCACACTAACACATATACGAGCATAACCCACTCTCTTTTTCTTTGATGTATTTTCATCAAAACAAAGAGGTTTTCCAATGAAACTAGCAAGGGCGCTTAACCTATGTGTAGTCCAATACTCCAATGGTACATTAAGGAAATTATTTATAGTGGAATGCTTTGAACCTTTATAAATTCTAAATTCAACCCCAGTTTCCACCTCTACAAAAGTATTGGTAAGTTTCCAACATGCCATGGACCTTCTTCTAACACTTTATGTGCTTGGGAGGCTGAATTAAAGGTGAATAAAATGAGGTTTTCCTCAGTTAGGAAGACATCTTTCAAGCCTTTACTATGCCTTACTCAGTGAGCCCATCTATGGATGCTTGGGAAGGGGGATGTTTATCAAAGGGAAAACCAACTAAGGTAGCTTCTCAGTTGTGTGCCCCTTCCTCTAAGACTTATATCTCCGGACAGACGATGAATTTCGCATATGTTTCCTTAAAGGGCTTGAAATTGAGAGTTGAGGTATGGTTGTCCCTTACAACTTACTTCCAGCTTTTCTAGGAGTTCAAAGCTACTGGAGGGTGGGTGGTGTTTGTTTCAAGTTTAGGAAGGAAGCAAGAGGGAGCTAGGAACCTTTCGATTGTCAGGGAAAGGCTACATGGTTGGAAAGTAAATGTAGAAGAGGATATAACAGTTTTGGCATGACGGAAAGTTTGAAAAGGTAATGGTGAAATGGAAAGGAAAGTACGCGAGAAAAGGTTTGTAATCTAAAGGGACATAAATACCACTTACTGAATCTAGTGACCCGAAGAGATACCAGCCGAGAAGGAGGAATATAGTCGGAAAGAGAGTAATAGTTGTAGAAGAACAAGAAGAATAGGAGTATGAGACGTACCCTAGTAAGCTATCCAATCTCACATAAACCGCCATACAGGGACATCTTCAAGAGTGTCTTCGAGGGCATCATGATTCTTTTCTTTGTCTTCCTATAAGCATATTTTATCTGATACTTATAATCACTATATGCTTTATGGAGAGTTTTTAATGCATTTAGGGAGAGTTTTGTGCTGCTTGTAGGATATTTGAAAAATTAGGGATTTCAACCCTAGTCTCTGCTACTATTAGAGTAAAAGTTTTAAAATAAGTTTCATTTTTAAAACCTCTCCGTGATTAATAATGTCATTAATAAAATTTAATGACACTAATATGTAATATGTAGTGGGAGCTTTATTACGTATCCCAGATCTACATGAAAGGATTAAAAACGAAGGTAATGCGGAATACCTAGATTTCGGTTTCGTCTCTGATTTCGATTTTGATTCCGAGCTCTAAACGTCTCCTAATTTCCCAGAACCTTTAGTGGAAAGTAATCACCGACTCACGAGCTAGGCCTTTCTATAGTTTCCTCAAATCACGAGCTTCCTTAACGGATCAGGAATCCTTATGCTCATGAATGAACTCTTGAGTAATTACAGGAGACCTTAATCTTTATATAGCCTCCATATCGGGCTTCCCTATCATAAGGCCGATATGGATCCGATCCATACTAATCGGGACCCATTTTTCATCCAACTTCGACCTATTAATCTAGATCATTTATTGGGCCACTTTATTATCTTTATTAGGATCAAATGGTGTAACTTAACAGGTAATTTATTTAAAAACCAAAATTTCAATTAATGTTAGTCCAACTTTATGAGACATGGACAAAATTGTCCCTAAGGACAAAAATGTCTTACAATCTCCCCTTTGGACAAGCATTAATTGCAGCAGACTCTAGTTTAAAAACAATTTAAGAACTCGGTTAAGCCACATTACTGTATAGTCGACTAAGTTTTAAAAACGAAACATTTGATCCAAAGATAACGAAAGTCCATCATTCTGTCCCGCAAGGCTTTCAGTACCGAAAAACATCAAATGCATATGTCCTGTGTGACACAGATCCAATACAATAATGAATACCTAATACCTCATAAACATGAATGGGAAAATAGAGTATGGCAAACTACGATGATACCTTATGATCTAATTGTATCATCTTCGTTTGTACGTCTCGATTTCTCCATCTTTATGCTAAACCGCATGTGCTAAACTGCATTAGAGAAATCCTATTTTTCTCTCACCAAATGTTAAACAGTATTAGAGAAAACCTTTATGTTCTCCAACTGAATGCTAAACTGCAATAGAGAACCTTTATGGGATCAAAAACTTATATCCCCCTATGTCATGTCAAACTTTATAGATATTTATGTTAAACTGTATGCGTCTAAATGACATAGGCACAAGGTCAATCTGTTTATATGCCCAATTACCTTCAAATGCTCAAGATTGAAACAAATCTTAAGACTTTCATATGTACTATGACAATGTATGATGACACGTAATACTGAGGATAAACGATGATCATCATTAACAGTAATCATCATACTATCATAATACTTTAAAATGTACAAACGTACGTGGAGAAAACATAACAATCCCCTAACTGGCAATGTCTAACGACATCAAAACACCCATACTGTATACTTGTGTTACAAACACAAGTGGGTGACGTCCTTTAGTTAAAGGATCGACTCACAATTCTTCAGTCTTTAAATGCTCCAAATCTTAATGTCACTTTTTCGTGTCAACACCTTTATGACCAAACAGTTGATCTTTAACTGCTATGACCCTGTGATATTCTTCATTGTCATTAAACAACACTGTAAGAAGAATGCCACAGTGAAACCAGATGGGTCTAGCCACTGAATGGACCACAGACCACTCAAAAATTAAATTTCTGAGTTAAACCATCTACGAAGCAGCCCCTTTAGCATACACTTTGCATGTCTAGTCGAGGAAGTTACACGTGTCTTTATGACACACTTCTACGATATTGTACCATCTGTAAACTAGAACTGAAACCTTAAGTGAACTTTCGATCATCCGAATACATAGCTAACTTTAATCTGAATTCCCTAAGAGGTTTAGCCTGATGACTTTTCTATATGTCAACATATAATCCTTGATTCCTTCAAATATCTCAACGCTCGCTAAACTGCATTCCAAAAGTCTATAACTGGATTAACCAGATATTGACCAAACAGTCAACCAGTGATTGCAATGTCCTATCTAGTACATAACTGAGCATACATCAGCTATCCATCGTACTAGAATACGGAACATTCCTCATAATCTCTCTCTTTACTTTATTCTTTAGGTACTATATCAAAGATTATCTCTCACTGTGAGAGACAGGTGTTACGACAGGTTTACTATTAACTGTATTAAACCTTTGTAATACATACTCAACGTATGCATTCTTTGATAGATCTGATGAGTGTTGAGATATGTCCTGGTAAATCCGAATACCTAAGACAAAAGATGCTATACTAAGGTCTTTATGTCAAGGTTCTTGACCAAAAGTTGCTTATCCTTATACAACATGATCAAGCGACTTAAAGTGAGCAATTTACCATCCTCATGCAGTGACAGGAAGATAACTTTGCTCCCCTCAACTTCATAGTACAGGCATCTTTTGACTTTATTTTCCAAGAAGCCGGAAGAGGCCATAACCTCACTAAATGTAAGGTATCACTTTCAGGAGGTTTATTGTAAACCATATATTGATCTGCATAACTAGCAAACCATATCAGTATTGTCTGGATCCTGGGACCCTACAGATTGTACCGTATAGACCACTTTATAAAGGTTTTTACTCAGGAAGGTGGTTTTGACAGTTTTCTAATGTAACTCTATATCATCATAAGCTACAATTGCTTTTATCACTTAAAATGTATCCTACGAGGATACGAGAGAAAAGGTAACACAAAATCAACCTTTTTCCCTGAGTGAACCTTTATGCAATTGAGCAAGTCATTAAACCATTGAACTTTATCTTGAAATCCTTTAGGTCTCAAACTTTATTTATAATTGACAAGCTTGCAGTTCCTGATGCAAATCAACTAGCTCCTAGACCTTACTATACTTCATAGCTTGCATCTTGTCATTCATCGCATCCCACCACACATCCGCATTGGGTCCAGAAATAGCTTCTGTAAAAGTAACTAGATCCGTAATATGTCTAATTGTTGGACCCCACTGCTGGAGCCCAACATCGGATGTTGAACCCCGCTGCCGGAGCCCAACATCCTAACTGAGAGCGTGGTGCTGGACCCATGAAACATGCTAATAATGCATTTAAAGAAAAGACCCGCGGAAGATTTAATGGGCCTGCTGGAAAAATATACTTGAAACCTGCTTTCATGCAATTTAAACAAACAATGATATTTCAATCATGATTCATATT
>JAOTIZ010000201.1:11540302-11550724 GCA_027123425.1 Erythroxylum panamense | reverse complement strand
ATGAGTTTCTGATTAAACATCGCATGTGATTATCTGATATGGCATAATCAGTATTTGATGCATTTCATAAAATGCATCCTCAGATAAAAACGTTGTGACTTGAGTAGCTAGTTTGAAGCGCTTCCACGTAGAGCTTTGCTCCGTGATTTCTGATTCTGCACGTAGAGCTTTGCTCCGTAATATGTGTTCTGCATATAGCGCTATGCTCTATAATTCTGTTCTGACTGAGCCCTATCGGTCAGTATTTGTATAAGTATGTGATAGGCACTCGGTCACAACAATAAGAACGAATGTGAGTCTCATGCATAAAGCATTATAAGATCGATATCCATTGAATGAATATTTGTGAATTTTGTGATATGATTTTATGATCCGGTGAACTCATCAATGATGATTTACTCATTGAGTTCGCAAAACTCACCCAAAATTTGCAAATATTTTTTTCAGGATCATAAGCATACCCTGTTAGGCCAACGAGAGTATCCCTACAGCATTCAAGTGAAGGATAGAGGTCGGGATCAATTCTCGTCTGCATTGCATTTCTCTATTTTGTATTGAATTGTAAATTCCGCAATTTTTTTTTGTATAAATTGGTTTTCCGAAATGACTCAAGTGATTTGTATTTGTGAAAGGGCCCAAATGGCTATTGAAAATTTTGTTGATGGTTTTGTGTTAATTGAAAATGTTTATGAATGAATGTGGGCCAAATTTGAGTATCGATTTTCGCATATCATGTTTGTTGTTGATTTGAAAAAAAAAATATACCGATTTCTAATTGATTGAATGCTTTAGCACGTCACCCTCGCAGAGCATGGACTCAGATATCACCCATCGATGTCAGGTTCGGGTATTGCAAGAGTGAGGTTCTACACAACCTCCTGTCTGTTTCTTTTTTGTTAAATCTAAAGTAGTTGACATTTATCAAGTTTATTACTGTGTTTATATAATAATTAAGGAATATTTTATACCTTGCCTAAGAGAACAAGTTTTGTTTTAAATCCACAAGTCACCACTACTGTATTTAGTCGTGATCATAAGTCTTTAATTTGCTGAAATTATATCCTCTAATACATATACAAGAGACAAATAGGAAATATAAACAGAGCAGATGATCGAAACAAAGACAATATGCCAAGTTCTGTCTCCGTTTCCAATCTTGTATTTAATACAAGGATAAGCTGAGTCCGCTTCATCATCTAGATAAAAATTTGTTAGAATTTTAATTATTAATTATTAATTAATTAAGTACAATATAGTAAGTGCAAACATTATATAGTAAGTGCGAATAATAATTAATAATTATTAATAACATGCACGATTGTGACTTAATATGCACATAAAGTGAATAATTAATAACATACAAGCTAAAGTGAAAATAAAGCCGTTAATTCTTAAAATTAATTTATCATCATACATTTTCAAATTCTACTTATCCTTTTGGATTATTAATTTTTTCTTTATACTTTTATTAATCCAATTTAAATATTCAACTCATATTTTTTTCTTTTTGCTTACAAAATTTTGTCTAGATTTATACACTTCTAATTTTCCCCTCAATATTTTAATTTTAACAATAATCATTTATAACAAAACATATGAATAACTACTTTTCATTATACTGTTATGAATTGACGCTGCGCATTTACGCAGTGAAAGCCTGCTATTCTATTATAAGGCGATTAAGGTCGTCCTTCACTCGTGTTATTACTCTGCTCTCGCTCTCTCTCTCTTACCAAAATGCTCTAACCCAACGAAATGGCGTTAAAATCTAGTTCCTAGTTTCCGAAAGACTTGTCCGCTTCACTACCTTTCGGTGCAGTTATCTCACTTTCCCACTTCTTTTCCGTCAGTTTCTCGGGAAAATCAAGTCTAGGGGCTTGAGAGACTGCATAGGTGAGAGTTACTTCGTATTGAGTTTCACAAAGATCATCCCTTTCATTGCTTCTGAGCCGATTTCATTTATGCGCTTTATCTACTGATTTTGAGCATTTCTTTTGTATCGACGGGAAATATGCTAAGACAGTACCATATGTGATTACATGAATTTGGATGCGGGAGTAATTAAATCTATGTGGGTTTTCGATATGCTAGCAAGTTTTTTTTTTCTGTTTTTTAATTAATTCAAAGGATAATACTAGTGTGAATATGCTACTCTTTATTCTCTCTATTGCCTTCACAGTGAATGTAGGTTGAGAGGTTAGTGCTTTAAGCTTTTGATTATTATTTTCGTTAGGAAATCATGCTAATACATTAATTAAGTCTAAGGAGAGAGCTCATCAAGTCGGCATTACATTGTTTGGATTCTTCTTGTGCATTTTCTTTCGTACCCCTATTCTTGATATTTCAGATTCTATTTTTCAAAACCCTTGAAGCGTGCGACAGCGTCCTAAATTAGCTACGATATCAAGCGTTGGTGTTAAGCAGCTCGTATGTATCATTATAATAAACCATGTTCTTATCTGATGTTGTAGGAGTAATCCAATATTGATTGAATATTCTAGCTGGCTTGAACTTTTTGTTAAATGCATATTATAGACATTGTTTCTGGGTTATTATATACAGTTTTTTTAATTCCTTAAATTCCATTACGCCATTCTCCTCTTACCTGTATGGAATTGATGGAAAAATTGGTAAAGTATTATGGATGATGTATTGGGTTTTGCTCCCCACCCTTACGGTAAAATCTCTTTTTAAGACTTCTTGATCCATTTCTGTTGAGAAACTTCCCAGTAGTGAATTACATTCTCCTTACCGTGTAAATAGATAACTTCACTTCTGGATCCCTGATACGTTTTCTGTCCGCATAGGTATGTATAAGAACCAACTGCAAGAGCTGGCCCAAAGAAGCTGCTTCAACCTTCCATCTTACTCATGCATAAGGGAAGGCCCAGATCATGCCCCAAGGTTTAAAGTAACTGTCAACTTCAACGGAGAAACCTTTGAAAGTCCTACCTTTTGTTCTACTCTAAGGCAGGCAGAACACGCCGCAGCTGAAGTAGCCCTTAACACACTTGCAAGCAGAGGTCCTTCCAGAGCACTAGCTGCTAGGGTATTGGTAAGGATAGCATTTTAAATTATCTATATTATGCCTGAGTTTGGGGGTTTTTATTTCTTATAGAATAGGAACTAGAAAATTAGTGATTTGTAGTTATATATGGCTATGGATTGGTTTGTCTATAAAAGGATTAACATGTTTTAACTGGTCATAATTTTAGTTGATCTACTTGCTTAGTATTAGCATCCTAAGAATATGATTCAAGTTATGATTAGATTAGATAACATATGTCATCTTTCATACCATAGGAAGTTGCAAAATTAGGAAGTTGTTAGATCTCTTTTATCTTAGTCAACTCTGTGCCTTGTTAACATATCCTCTCTCATATTATGCATTGTATAACATTCTTCCTAGAATGATTGCGGTGTTCTTTTCCTGCCCAGGATGAAACTGGCGTGTACAAAAATTTACTTCAAGAAACTGCTCAAAAGGCAGGCTTAAAGCTTCCGGCGTATACAACAGTTCGTGCAGGGCCTTCACACGTTGCCATTTTCTCGTGCACAGTTGAGCTCGCAGGAATGAGGTTTACCGGTGAACCAGCAAGGACCAAAAAACAAGCACAAAAGAATGCAGCAATATATGCTTGGTCTGCATTAAAGAGAAGTATGGATCTTTGGGAACTTTATTTGTTAACATCTTTACCTCCTCGATCCAATTATGCATATACCCCAGATTAATTGGCCTCATTCTTATGCAAATAACTTATCACTTCCTTTTCACGAATATGTTTTAGAACTAAGACTTTTTCCTTGATGACTTAAATCGGCTACTTGGGCAATGGGCATCAATCTTTTCCTTAGATGTTTAACACAATAACAATAATACATGAGATCCAGAAATGAAAATTTATACTCAGGATCATTAAACAAAAAGCAGTATTTACTAAATTATAGAACTGAGCATCATTACTGACACTTTCAGGCTTTGTAGCTATCATTTTGTTTTGAACTTTTTCATCTGTTTTTCTATAGTGGTTCAACATGGGTCATCATCTTCTAGTTTGTCATCTTCGGTGGAGACTGAAAAGGGAAATGAAGAACAGGAACAAGTCATCATTGCTCGTCTTCTTGCATCTTTAAAACCATCCGAGTTGAAGAATTCCAATCGAAGTGATTGGCAGCAAGGTCAGCACAGATTTATCCCTGTCAGTAATCAGTTAACGGAAACAACACCAAGCTTATATACCACGCAGTGTCGGTACTGGGAAGGTGATAATTTTTCCCCTAAAGAATCTTTATATCAATTATCGCAGCAAGAGCATTTATTGCTGCTGCAAAACCACCTGTTGACTTTTCATGTTCCACCAGCCACGCCTAATCCTCAAATTCTTCCATATATGCATCCTATTCTACCGCAAGAGTCTAGTGTTTTTGTTCCTATGAGAGAGAAACAAACCATACCTGTGAGACCTTTAGTTACAATTGCAATGTCAGCACCATCCTTATACTTCTCAAACCATGTGGTCCCCGACCCAATTCATGGAAAGTCCATGGTAACTATCCAGGAGGTACAGGAGGAGAAAATAGAAGAATCATCCAATTTGATGGTGTCAGAAAACTCTGTTCAGGACAGCTTGAATGCAGAACCAAAATTCAAAGATCTAGTACATGAAGAGGACAATCACAAGAGCATTGAGCAAAAAATAAAAGTTGAAAATGTTAAAGGGGGAGAGAATCGAGCTGGGCGTTCTGAACGAGCTTCAGATGGGAGTGAACAAGCTGCAAACAATCTTGTGGACTTCCAAGGGCAAAATTCGTCTACTGTTGGCTTTTTGCCTGGTCCACTGAATCCTCCGAGGTCAAGTTTACCCTGCAACTATAGGCCATCTGTAGCAGTCCCTGTAATGATCAGAAATGCAGAGTCTACACCTTCTGTGACACCTCATATCATCCCTAATGTGGGGCCTGTTTCCTCAGTGCTTAAACCACCAAGAATGAGAACAGGAATTCCTCCGTATAGAAACAGACTTGAGTCCCAAAGAATGGACATGGGTGTAGTACGCCCTCGTTTCATGGCACCAGCTGTTTGTATAAGATCAGTAGTGCCAGTTTGTTCAGCTCCTCCACCGAGGAAAATTTCAAATTCTAGCCAGGAGTTGGTGTTACCCAACAAAGATCAAAAGGATACAATTCCGCAAGACTTGTGAGCAGCAAGTTGGGAGTAATCATAGTATATAGACTTCAATCTGCAACCTCTGGTTGAATTGCGGCGGTCTCTGGACACACTTTCGTGGTTGGGGCTCTTCAATGTTCTTGCATGCATGCCCGCTCTTATTTTAACACTACCTGAAGAGGTAAAATCAGGTTAGTTAATAAAAACAAGGCATTTGTAATATAAATAATAGCAAAGGACCAGCCTTGTTCAGTTTGCCTTCAAAGGTATATTCTTAACAATAAACATTAAATTTCACAAGCGAAGGGGTCTTTTATTAAAAGGAATATGAAGATGGTTGCTTTACATTTAAAGAAAATTTCATCTTTTCCATTCAAGTTTAAAGGGCCTCCTGTCCACTAGTCTACAAATTGTGCTATCTTCATGTAAATTTACTGCTTCATTGGTATCTGTCTAGTTTAATAATCCTTTGAGTCCATTTTGAGCTTTTGATTTTACCTTTCTTAGACCCAACTTAGGTATTTGCTGTTAAGCCAGCAAATTACTATGTTTTGCTCAATAAGTAAATTTTACAGCCTGTTTGGTTCATTTGCTGAAATAGATAAGAAATGAAATAGTTATTCTTAAGGAATAGAATAGAATAGAATAGATGAAGAATGAAATAAAATGAATATTACTTTGTTTGGTTAATTTTTAAAAATTTCTAATGATGATGTATGTCAATGTTTGGTTTGAACGTTGAAATTTAGAATAACAAAGAATAACTAATAAAAAGATTAAAATATCTATTAACATTTGTTATTATTATTATTATTATTGTTATTGTTGTTATTATTATTATTATTATTATTATTATATTTTATTTTTTCTTCTTCTTATTAATGTTATTATTATTAATTTTCTTCCTTATTATTATGATGATGATTATTATTATTATTATTATTATTATTAATTTTTTTGTTATTATTATTATTGTTGTTGTTATTTTTTTAATTTTCTTATTCTTCTTCTTCTTATTATTAATTATTTTTTCTTATTATTATTATTATTACTATTATTATTATTATTATTGGAGCATTCTTCAATCTTTTATTAGTGACCTTGAAATTGGTGGTCCAAGAAAGATGGTTGCATTTTTAGAGGAATAAATTGAAGAGCAGTTTTAAGCGTGTATTCAGGGACGGAGCCAGACTCAACTCTAAGGGGGGGCCGGGGGCCAACATCAAAGAGAAGATAGGGATTTTTTTAAAGGGGGCCACTTATATTTGTAATTTTAAAAATTTTAATTATATAAGTAATTTTTTAAAAGAATACATTTGAAAGGGGGGGCCATGGCCCCCCTCCCTTATAACATGGCTCCGTCCCTGTGTGTATTTAAGCAGGAAATGCTCTGCATCAAGCTTTCTTTTGATCATTTTTGTGTGGCCACTATTTGCGACCTTTAACTTAGGATATCTGCTTTATATCAATTCTCCAATATTCTATTGCCCAAAACATAAGCATTGTTTCATATGTTAGGCAGTATATGAATTTCAAATCTTTTGTCATCAAATTTATAGTTGGATTGAGACTTGGGTTACTCTGGTTTGAATAATAAAACTAAACTTAGCAATTGTAATTATTAAAATAAATAAGAAAATTATTCATGTACTCTATTTTACAACATTAACATATACATAACAAGAACCAAATATATAGAGTTTGGACAACCATCTCACAAACCAAATTTTATTCTTTATTATTTTTTGGACCTTGATTACCCTTCATTAGGTGCAATAATTGCTTCAAGGGTAGTCTTGTCATCTTCATTTACCTTTTGTTTAACCAAAACAACATCGATATTTTTAGGTACATGAATTTTCCTTAAAGTAAGGAGCTTTAATAATGTAGATTTTCCCTTTTCATTAGTCCATGTGATATCTTCACTAATGAATTCTTCAAAAGTTCCTTACCTTGTGCTGAGATAGAGAAGCTTTCTATTGTTATATCTTTGAAATTAGCATCAGCTTCATCACTGTCTTCCAGTTCTAAAGTCTGTACCAATAACAACAAAAATAGCACCATGATCGTCCCTCTAAAGCCTCTTGTTTGGCAAGTTCTGCAGCATGGATAAGTAAATCCTTCTTCTCCCTTTGAAAGATAATTATGCAACATAAATGACTTCAAATCATGCTTAACATAGTAAAAACTTTATTTAAAAGAACTTAAATGACTGATAATTGCACTTAAAACAAAATGAAATCCTAAAATTCCCACAGCATAATAGGATGAATTCTGGTATCACAGTCTCAAAGTGCCAGAAATTACAGTCAACATAACAAAAACACTAACCCAAAGAATCATCGTCAACAAACTATTGGAATATCCCTTGTCATTCTTTAACCTAGAACAAACTCGCAAATCCTAAGAGCTAACCACAAATAGATTGCAACGAAGTCACTTAAGTTCAATTGAGATCTCAGAGACTCTGTTGTAAGATTCAAATCTCAGAAAACCTGATTGTCGCATAATAATTGATAGACTCTGTCACAAGATTTTGAATCGAACCTCGCATTTTAATAGATTTTATCAAATACAGAAAAAATACCAATCCATACAATATAAACGATCAACAGAAGAGATCGAGAGATATAACTCCGAAGTAGAAAGTTCACATACATAAAGAAACGACTGCAAAAACTCAGGTAAATCGATAGTGCGGTCTAGAATGAGAGAGGCTTACCTGCTTCAGGGAGGGGGAAACATAAAAGACAACGACAAATAGGGAGAGGCTGTTGAAGACTTGAAGTGTTTCATGGTAAACTGAAGTCATTGTAATAGGCATAAGCCATTCGTCATGATTAAAGAAAAAAGAGCAAAAGTTAACATTCTAGATCATAAAGCTGGATCATAAGCTCGTATATGTGTAAAATTGGATGAGGAATTGATATTAGTTAGCATTAACTCCTTTTTCTGATGATAATATTATTAGAAACTCATGCTTTACGTCTTCTCTCACACTCAGTATATCCTTTGTCAATACATTCACTCCATTATAACACCCTTCTTTCTCTTGTCAATCTCTCATCTAAATACAGGTAAGACTGGTTGACCATTGTCAACAACCGCAAAGCACTTAGTATGATTTTTATTTAATCTCTAATCTTTCAACTCATTCTCGTTTTCTCTCAATTAACATAACAATTAAAGCACTAATGCCAAAGTAGTCTCTAGCATTGTTTGGCAATACCTCGTCAATTAGGTGATATAAGTCTAGCTATCACTTGGTCAAAGTATTATCAGAGGATAAGGCATAGGTATACACCACATCAGGGAAAAATGGCCTATAAATAAAACTCAATATCTTAAGAGTTTGAGTTAAAATATAAACATTCTTCTTGTAAATAAACCTCTCATCCATCAAAATGAAAATTACAAAAAATATAATACAGTAAGTATTACTTTCTTGTCCATAGCTATAATTTCTCTCCTTTTTAGTTCCACAGTTTTAGCTTACGGTCCAATTTGTTTCTTATAGAAGAATTTTCTATTACATACATTGTCAATAAGAATGTATGATGAATCCTTTTCAGTTCAAAATTAGTTATAGTATTTGAGCATTGATCCTCCATCTTATCAAACCTATCATGGATGTCTCTAGCATTATAGAAACATCTCTCTCAAACCATGAACCAGATTTTTCATCACCGTACTATATTCATCATTTTCATAGCCCTGAAACTGTATTAGTTTCACAACTTCTAACAGGAGATAATCATCCTATATGGAGTTGAGCACAC
This sequence comes from Erythroxylum panamense, assembly GCA_027123425.1. Lineage (NCBI taxonomy): Eukaryota > Viridiplantae > Streptophyta > Magnoliopsida > Malpighiales > Erythroxylaceae > Erythroxylum > Erythroxylum panamense. The sequence continues at coordinate 11,541,778 of JAOTIZ010000201.1, read as the reverse complement.
CATAGCTTTTAAAGCCAAAAACAAATTAGGATTCATTAATGGAGAAATTAAGAAGTCAGCTATGACATCACCTTCAGACATATATTGGAGTTGTTGTAACAATATGGTCTTATCTTGGTTGCTTAATTCAATTTCTAAGGAGATTGCCAGCAATGTAATCTTTATGAAGCAATTTTCTGATGTATGGACAGATATTTAAAATTGGTTCTCGCAAAATGGTGCTCTAGAGTCTTTGAGATTCAACATGCAATTTTTAATCACCAACAGAGCAATGACTGAGTAGAGTTAGGAGTGAAACACCAAATTTTTTAATAATGCCATAAATCATTCGTAAAGTTAGGAGTGACAATGGCAATGAACTCTTTAATAACATCATAAATAATTCTTTATCTTTCTCTTGGAGTTGTTCATGAACACAGTTTCATAAATACACCTTAACAAAATGGTATTGTTGAACAAAAGCGTAGGCACTTATTAAACATGGCTTGCTCTCTTTGTTTTCAAGCTAAATTGCCTCTTAAATTTTGGGTTGATCTCACAGCTGCTTATCTAATTAATAGAACACCCACTAAATTGCTCAATAATAAGACACCCTTTGAATTACTAAATCACAAGCTACCTACCTTTCCGCACCTTCATGCATTTGGTTGTTCGTGTTTTAGATGAAATGTTCAAACTAAACATAAGGTTGATTAGAGAGCTTATCCTAGTATATTCGTTGGTTATCCATTTAGACAAAAGGGATTTTGTGGATCTATGTACTCAGAAAATTTGTATGAGTCGTGATGCCATTTTTAATGAACACATATTTCATTGCATATCCAAATTTGATGCAGCCAATTCACTACCTCTTCCTTTTCCAATAAATGATATCATTCCTGAGGACACCTCTTCTCCCTCCTCCTTACCTTCACATCTAGTAATAATAGAACAAGCTTACCATACCCTTTCACCAGAATCACTTGCAACTTCCTCAATCAAAGCACCATCCATAGTTCAAACATCCCATTAAAACCTGCCAATGATGTTATACCTATCACCTTATCTAGACCAACCAGATGAAACATTCAACCTCATTCCAAGTATAAAGACTATTATTGCTCACATGCTCAACTCCTGTCTCCTTTTTTAACTCTAGGTATGGAGTATCCTTTTGCCAATTTTCTCTCTTATGATCGATTCACTTCATCTCATTATTCTTTTGTTAGCACATTGTCTATTAATACTGAACTCACTACGTTTAACTAAGCTATTAAGTTTACTAAGTGGAGGTAATGTTGGTTTATACGCTACAACCAATCGCTTTGGTTGTAGTTTAGTGACATTATTTAAAAAGACATTCTTTATTTTGTACATGTTTAGATGTATATGATAAAGCCCATGGGATAATTGCATATGCTAAAGTCCATGGGATAATTGTACATTGCAAATGAAATTATAATGAGATTATAATTATGAGATTCATATTGCATTTAT
>JAOTIZ010000201.1:11463429-11478192 GCA_027123425.1 Erythroxylum panamense | reverse complement strand
GGATTAAATGGATCCCGATGAGATCGAGATATGTCCCGATGAGATCGCGACATCGATATTGCTGAAAAGGGTTTCCGGAGGTTTTTCCATACCGGGACCCGGCAGGCCGGTAGGACCGACCTCAGTGTGACTGGACCGCTTCAGCATTTATTTATATATATATAATTAATTAATTAAAGAATTAATTAATTAATGTATATATATATATGTGTGTACACGTTGGTGGATGGAAGAAGCTTCCATTTCATGCTTAGTCATCAATTCATTTAATGACTAAAGACAAAATAAAGGAGATGAGAAGAGAAGTGATCGTTGGCTTGGAAAGAATAAGAAAGGTTTTAAAAACTTAAGTGTTAAGTTTTTGAGTGTGTGGTCGTGGGTTTTGGAGAAAACCTATGGTTTAAGAGAAATTGTTTTTCTCTCATCATCGACCTTCTTCATCTCCTCCAAGCTTCTTCTTCAAGCTTCTCATCCTCCTCTCCATCGTTTCTCAAGCTCTCCAAGGACAAAGGTAAGAGCTAGCACTCTTTAATTTGTTCTAGCTATTCCCGGGTCAAAGGGTTTGTCCCGGTTAGGTTCTCCGATCTCTGCGTGGATACCGTTAGAGACGGTCTCCTTTGGTCGTTATGGTTTGAGTTTGTTATATAGTCACATGGATCCTGGCTTTCGGGAAGGTCCCGAAACAAAAATTTTTGTTTTCCGCACCGTGGACATGTGATGCTCACACCGGGATTTTCCTACAAGACCTAGATAGATGTATAGGTATTTAATATATGAACGTAAAGAGATATCTAAGGTTTGAACATACAATAAGAAAATGAAATGAGATATATAAAGAGATGTCTAATTGAAACCTTGTAGGATCAAATGAATGAATTATACGAAAAATTCATGTATTGAAAGGTTAATGGAAACTATTTTGACATTTCTAAATATTTGGGCAGTCATGATGTGTTGCTAAAAGCTAATTTTGATCTATAATTATAAATTGTTTAATTGAATAATTAAAAATAAATTAAAAGGAGTTTTAATTTATCTCATTCTAATTCTAATTTATAATTATAATTTATAATTGAAAACCTAATGGGTATCACATAAAGAACGAATTGAAGAGAGAAAAATATTTTAATCAAGTTGATCTTGATTGTAAAGTTTGAGAAATTTTATGATTAAATATGACATATTTAATAAATAACGATCAATATGATATATTGAATTTTATTTGGGCATAATTAGTGTTCTAAAATGTATTATATATAAGCTTAAGCTATAATAGAGCTAGCACTTCTTGCTTAACCCTCTCTATAAGAGTTACAGAGTTCTCTCATCCTATTTTGTGGATAATGGTCGAGGTTAGATACTTGTGCAGCTATGGTGTTTGAGATGAATCAATTTTGGAGACGGTTTGAAGGATAGAACAAGATTATAATCAAGTTTTGAAATAAGGTACGAATTAAGATTCATGATTTATACGTTAGTCATTTTATAGAATTAAAGTGATTTTAGCTTTTAGAAAATCAAAATATGAAAAGGTTTTGTAATGATTCGCTGTAATCGGGATCAAATCCTATCATGATTTTTCAACAATCTCAATCTTCAAATAGTATATCTAAGTTACATCTCTAAGTTTGGAGTACATTTGTCTAATTGACTCCAAAATAATCCTGCTGGAGTACATTTGTCTAATTGACTCCAAAATAATCTTTGCCGTAAGCAGGACTATGCACATACAATTAATATCAGATAACATAAAGTTTCATAACTATGTCATGATTATAAAGTCCTCTTCATCCCTAGAATCAAAATTGGATTCTCCGTTTTTTGGCTATGTTCCTAAAAGATGGTTCATCTAAAGCATGTAAGCTTTAGTTTGGATTATTTTAAATAGTATTTTTCATTCATGAGGTATACTGCCCGATTATGTTGTAGTTTTCTAAGTTGATTAGTGGTCTTTTAGTCATGTTAAATTATGATTGAATGATAGATTTCACCTGTTTTTGACATCGCGATTGAGACTTCGAAAAGAATTTGATAATTAGGCAAAGTGCAAAGCACAACAATTGCACTGAAGACTTTAGAAAGAAGTTGGGAAATGAAAATCAAGCTATGATTTGTTTAATGATTGAGCTTAAAGGCCAATATCATATATAACATAAAGAAAAAGTTATAACATATCTTAACCTTATTTATATACATATTACATGTCCATAGTAAAATGAAAAAAATTTGATCCAGATCTTTTAATGACATCCCTTCAGCAAATCCTACAACTTGATTAAAGGCATGACAAAGGACTGCTGTGCATATTTGCAACACTTTCCAATAGAATCTTATTTTAATCTTCTTGCAGAGAAGCCAAATTAAGTTCTACCTAAGCCTGATGCATAGGAGACTGGCATTAAGAGATCACATGGATTTAGTGAGACAGGGACTATAGAGTTTACCCATTTGCACAAGAAGCCAAAAGTCAACGACAGAAGGTCAAATGTTTTTATCAAGGAGGTTATATGGCAACACAGACAGCTTCAAAATGATTGTGGTATGCGGACTTTGGAGATTATGAGCACTACCACCAAAGGGCAAATGGGCTCTAATAACTCCTAACAAGCCAAATTTTGTATTTTACCATATTCAAGCAATAAAATGCAAAGTTCATCCTTTTACACTAACAGAAATCAGGATGCTACAGGTGCACCATGCAAAGATTGTCACTACGAAGACACATAAAGCATACATCCCAGATGGCACAGTAGCTAGGCATATTTGGTGAAGTTTACAAATCTGAAGTACCGAGTTCCTGCATCCTCATAGTAGGTCCTAATTGCATAGACATTACATAACCCACTTGTTGCCCGGCCAATAGGAACTTTTCAGAAAGACCTGCTCTGCGTCCGATTTTCACTTAATCTGCTTACCCAAGATTGATGGTGCATCCAATTTTCACTTATGATTGCATAAGAATACTGCCAATGAAACAAGGTCACCACATTGCCTTTTGTTTTGGATAACAAGAACGATTTGAAAATTGTTGAGAGAAGATAGTTGACTAACTCAGTCTGGAAATCACACATTTCAACAAAGTCTGATGTATTTTAGATCAATAACATGTTAAATGAACAGAAAACCTCTATAGTCATCATAATATTTACATTTAACTTGCAGGCTGAAAATAAGAACAATAAAAGGAAATTAACCAAATAAAAGGGAATACAAGCAAACACATTTTATATATACCAACGTATGAACATACATCACATGACTGAAATTTTTGCCATCCGTTTTTCTAAAATTAGCTATATCACATTAGCTAGACACTGAGGCCAATTAGTCGGCCACCAAATGTTTTAACCTATCTTCTTCCCTATGGAAGACAATCTGGATAACAAACTTGGTTTGTCCGCTAAACTCAGTCAAACGGCTTCCTCCTGCCATAAGAGCTTCTCATCAAACTACGTCACCCTATTGTAGACAATTGGATGTAAAACAGAACACTTTTGAAGCCAGCTAAATGCTGAACCACGTCCTGCACTCCACTGAAAACCTAGCAGTGAATCAAGAAGAAATAGACCCCATAGCTGCTGAACTCACAACCAATACTGAAAATGTTTTGAGTCACACTACACACTTTTATAAACAGCAAAAAACCCTTAATTTTGTTCAAATATAATGTCAAGCTTCTGTCACATACGGCTGCCTCTTTTGTCAAGTCAAGTCTACTAACAGTCAGAAATCACAAATTTACTTATCTCATCCATGACGGTATGGAAGTGATTGTTATTAGGCAAAAAGTAGAATCCTATTGTTGCTTGATCCATATATAGAAGTTTCACAACGTGTCCAGCCTTCTTGAGCCCCTCAACATAAGCCAACTGCCAGTCCTGAATAAGGTCCAAACCAGCCACAACAACAAGACTCTTGGGGAACTTCATCCCAACAAGGCTTTCACCTCTTGGTCCAAATGGATTGCAAGCTGGATGATTCCTATCTTCTCCTTCAGGGAGAAAAGCTCTCCAATACCAGTCCCTATCTTGGATACTAACAAAGTATTTTCCATCTAATCGCTTCTCAGACTCCGTTCTCTCTGGGCCACCAAACATAGGGTTTAGCAGTATGTTTCCCGATACTCTGATTCCAGAATCAACAGCTCTCAAAGCAACATGGTGTACAATGTTACCACCAGAGCTATCACCAGCTAAGTATATATGAGCTTTGGAGTCTTTATTACTTTCAAGCCATGCTCGCGAATTTACCCATTTAAGAGCTGCCCATCCATCATCATAAGCACATGGGTATCGATTTTCAGGTGCACGTCTATAGTTCACAGACACCACCACAGCCTTACATACGCTGACAAGTCTACGACATAGTGTATCATATATAGCACTATTTGCAGAGGAATGTGCAAAGCTTCCACCATGAAAGAAGATTATGATGGGGACAACCTCAGAATTCCCCGGCTTCTCGAAGTCAACAATATTTAGTTGTGGTTCCTCCCCAGTTGTTGGTCGATATATCCGACTCAGAAGGTTTGTTCCACGATCAATAACAACATCATATGAGAAAACTCCATTTATTGGATTTGCGTTGGCTGGAACTTTTCGGTCGAGAAATTCTGCCAAGTGCCGATTAAAAGTTCCGTCAGGACGTCGGAGAAGATTGTAAGCCAGTTTAAAATTGGAAATGAGGACCCAGGTGTTTAGGGGAACCACCATCTGCAGAATATGAAGAACAAAATGCTTTACAAAAACGACTCCTAGTAACTAAATAAAATCAAACACAAGCACATCAAGAAAGAAATTTAAACAAATATCTTCGCTATGATTGTCGAATTAGTTATACATAGTACATTAGATGTTGAATTAGACAACGAATGAATGAAGAGAACATCTCCACCAGATGAAAAGCCGACTATGGCAAGGTATGATAAATTAAGTGTAACATGCTAACAAAACATCACTAGATCTTGGCATGCACAGCTATGTGATCACAGAAAGAGAGAATAAAAATCAATTTGAATTTTGATGATCAAATCATAACTATAAACGGCGAATCAGAGAACTATTAAAGTCAAAAAGCCAAGCTGACAAACTGGTCTTTTGCGATCTTAGATTCTTAGAGTCAAAAGAAGCCCCGACAAAGAGACTTCATAGTTTCAAACCCCTAAAAGGGAGAGGGGAAAAAAAAAACCAGCAAGCTTCCAATTTTGAAGGAAAAGTCCAACTTGGAAGGAACCTACAAAAGCAAAAGAAACAGGGCATTTTGAAGCATAAACGCTATACCAAACAACAATCACAACCCCCAAATCCCAAGCCGGTAACGCTGTTAATACGTACATATTTGCCAAAAAAAATCCAGTCAAACCCGCTGATTATCAATATCAAGCGCGAAAACACTAATAATAACTAAAGAAACCGACGCAGACGCATAAAATAACGACGTATATCGTCTCATTGGAAGGAATACCTTGCTTTCATTGAGGTTAACTTCATTGTCACCAGCCATGCCACTCTAGTCCTTTAAGGGATTAAGAAAAAACAAGAGAACTAATTTGAAACAGGCCGTTCTTCAAAGACCAATACACTTAAAAAATTCCAATCACAAAGGAATCGATTTTTCTAAGCCCAAACATCACTCCTTAACCACAGAATCAAGCTCTACGAAGCCTAAAACCAAAGAAAGCGATAAACTCAGGATTCGTATCTCGGTTTCTTCACGCACAAGGATCAATAGACGAGATCGATAAATGGGTAGGGTCAATCTTATTTCAATAAAACTGAGAGCACAGGGCGTGCGAGAGAAATGAATGTGGACTGTGCGAAGGATAAAAGGTTGCGTGCAACTTAGCAAATTTGAACGGGAAAAGCTTAAGGTGCGCAGGAGAGGGGCCAATGCTGAAGTGAGGAAGATAACAGAAACGACAAAGTTAAGCGGCCGAAAGATGAGTATTGTGTGGGACGCATTTGTGTAATCTTTTGGCTTTTTCCTTATTTTTGACGCAATAATTAACCTTGGTTTTTTGTAAGAGGGGGTGAGCGAGGACTGATGAGGACTAGGAGAGGCTCCGCACGTGCATAGGGTTCCAAAGTCACGTGACGACAAAACGGGGTTCCGTTGCCCACTCCTTTCTTGCGGCCTTTCTACTTATCCTCCTTGTTGGCGTACCAGTTCGTGCTTGGCTTTAATGATATGGATAACGTATTTATTTTTGTCAATTTTATTGTCTTTTCTAGTCCGACTGGTCTTCTAATGGTTTTTTAAAATATGATAAACTAATGATTCCTAGGCATTAGTTCTTATATAAATGGATTTGTTAGAGAAAGACTTGCTTCGGTGGATTTAGGAGGATCTCAACTAAAGAGAAAATATTTTTAAGTCATCTACTCTTAGATTAATTTTTACTCGTATCAGGTCAGCCCGTAAAGAGTAAAATGCTGGCCAAACAGATTTTTTCATTCTCAAAACTTGAACTTGAGACCTCTGATTAAGGGATAAGAATGCTAAACCACTCACATCAACATATTTGTCTCCTTTTTAATATTGTACATCTTCTGTACCATGCGTGTCCTGTCCTATCCTATGGGCTGTGAAAGATAAGGACCGCCCTTTTTAGTTTTCACACTTTGTTAAATGATGAATACGGGTGTATTCTGTACATCCTCTTCCGAGTTCTGACATTGACATACACGCGCTATCCCTGCAAATTTGGTCCCTTTCTAAATGCCAACCCAAATATCTATAGTTGCCCCATGTGACCTGTCTATTTACCACGGGAGGGGTTTTGATTCGGAAGCGTCCATTTATACAAAAGCGTCTGATATTTTCCCAAAGAGAAAACTGTCCTTTGCATGTAATGACAAATTTTCTGCACTTGAGGGTGGCAACTTTGACCAAACCTACAAATTTTATCTACCACTTGCTCCATGAGTGCGTATGGTGGTCCATTCTTGGGATTACTTTGCTTCTTCTATCTTCTTTCTTCTTTCCCTTTTTTCTTCTCCAACTTAAGGTGAGCATTATTCAAACCGAGCTGGGATTAATTCGGATGAACAAATGCTAAATTTCGGATAATTCAGGCCGGCTCGGGTATTACCCGAATTATTTTCAAGCCGGAACGGGTAACTCCAAAAAAATTCGGACCGGCCCGATTACCCGAATTAGATTTAAAAGAATTATGAAATAGGGTAATTAAGATAATTCGGGTAAATCGAGTCAGGATAATTCAGGTAAATCGGGTAAATCGGGCCTGGTAAATAGGTAATTCAGGTAAATCGGACCGAGTAAGTTTAGGTAATTGAAAGTTCAGGTTCGGGCCGGATAAGGGAAAAAATTTCGGGTAATTCGGGCAGGACCCAAACAGTAAAAATTGGGCCCAAATTACCCGAATGCTCACCCCTACTCCAACTAAAAAATATAAATGTAGCTCTACAACTTCTCCGAATATATAGCCCACATTTTTATATTTAGTATGATACAACTACTCATATTATAACTTTATAAATATGGAAATTTATACTAGCAATTTTTTTATATATTAATATTGAATTTGATATAATTTAAATAATAAAAATAAGTAAGAAACGTATACATTAGGATGAAGACACAAGTATTCTACTTCACACAAATGTATAAAAGATGCTTAAAAGGTCGAGTATTCTACTATTCAACACAAGTAACAAATGAAGACAAGACATAGATATTACAGTAGAAAAGCAACTTCCCACGATAACGATTATTTGCTTATTTTTAAGATAGTTTATTCCTTTGGGAAAATAAAAAACTCTAGAATTTGGAAATGAAACCAAAATTGATAGTTTCTTTTCTAAAAAGAAAAATTAAATCAAATTGATAAATACACACAGAGGAAATGAGTCTTACTATATTTACCAAAAAAATGAGTCTTATTATATTAATTATTTTTTCTTATAAAAATTTTAGCATATAATATCCCTTAACTTTAGCATATAATATCCCTTCTTATTTTTACATGTCTATTTTTCTTTTAAAGCATTGAATCACAGCAAAGTATGTAATTCCTATTTTATAATTTAGTAAAAAAAACATAAAATTCTAATATTTGGGTTAAAGGACTATTGCAAATATATCTATGCAATAAATTATGCTTACATGAGATATCAGAACTAGGTTCTAAATTCTACTAGGTTATTAAAAATTTCTTCGTATCTCATGTTTTGTTCAGCCGCATGACTTAGGTCTTTACAACATTAATTGTCTCGTTCTTTTCGACTTGAAAAAGGGAGATAAACCATGTTTATGCTTGCCTGTTGTGCATATATATATATATGTGTGTGTGTGTGTGTGTGTATTTTTATTTAATTAATTTCCCATATTCTTGCCATTTACTTATAAAAGAATATGGCTTTATAAAATGTTTTTTTTAACGATTAGGTGTATACAATGAATAATAAATGAGTCAAATCATGTAGCCTTGATATTACAGGTGATAATTGTATTGTTGTTATGAAAGTTGTCGAACTCGTATGTGTAAGAGCCATCATTATTATTATTATTATTATTATTATTATTATTGTTGTTGTTGTTGTTGTTGTTGTTTTTGTTGTTATTTCAATATAATGTAAGTGGGCATGTATATTACATATTAAAATTATGATTGTACATTAACTGTGCAACATTAATATTCATATTTATGATAGTTTGTTAATCACCAGAGTAATTAAGCTTTGATCTTTAATGAATCTTAATTTATGAAATATTTTAATTCAATTACGAATAATTGATGGATGCTTATTAAAAAATGATATAAAGAATTCATGGGTATTTGAAGTTTACTAATTATAAAATATTTCAGGATTACCCAGATGTTAATTAATTAATTTTATAATTTGTAGACTTGAAGTGTTAATTTATATGCTTAGAATAAATGTGTTTAGTATATCCAAAGATAGCTAGCATGTTTATTTGAGGTATATTTAATTAACAATTAAGTCATGTAAAATTAGCATCATTATTGTAATTATAACATGTCATAGAATTGCCCAAAGGAGATCTTAAATATACACTAAATGTTTTATGTGGAATAATTGGTTTGAATCTAATTTAAGTATTAAGTTTATTGACTCAAAGAATTAATATGTGAGTATTCTATTATGTTTTGCTGTTTTTGTTCCTGTTAACTTTAATTCGGTTGCTTTATCTGTTCTATCCATTAATGGATTAAATTACTTTGACTGTTGTGAACAAGTCCAATTTCACTTTGGTGCATTGGTTCTTGATTTGACAGTCCAAGTTGAGAAACCAACTGCTATTACTGTTGCAAGCACTGCCGATGAGAAATTTTTCTATAAAGCTTGAGAAAGATCAAATAGATTGAGCTTAATGTTTATACGAATGATTGTTGCAAACATCATTAAGACAACTCTTCCTAACATTGAAGTTGCCAAAGAATTTATGAAATTTGTGGAAGAGCATTATCAAACTGTTGATAAGTCACTTACGAGGACATTGATGGCTAAGTTGACCACTATTAAGTTAGATGGTTCATGAAACATACATGAACATGTCATTGAAATCACAAATATAGTAGCAAGACTAAAGATATTAGGAATGAAAGTTGATGGATTTTTCCTAGTATAGTTCATTCTTAATTCTTTGCCTCCTAAGTAGTATGGGACATTCCAAATGAATTATAACACTATAAAGGATAAGTGGAATGTGAATGAATTGACCAGTATGCTTGTTCAAGAGGAGACAAGCCTTAAGAATCAAGGGGCCCATATCATTAATTTGGTAGGTCATCAAGGAGTTAGAAAGAAGCCCAAAAGGAATTAAGGCAAAGGCAAGGGTAAGGGCAAGCAAGGACCACTTAAAGTTAATAAATTTTCTAGTCAAGTACAAAAGAAGCAATATAAAGATGATACATGCCATTTTTGCAAGAAACTTGGTCATTATTAGAAAGATTGTCTAAAAGGTAAAGCCTGGTTTAAAAAGAAAAGGTAAGCTTAATGCTTTAGTTTGTTTTGAATCTAATTTGACCAAAGTTTTGCATAATACTTGGTGGATTGATTATGATCATACCACTCATGTTTCGAAAACCTTGTAGGGATTTCTTACAACCCAAACCACAAAGTCAAATGAAAAGTTTTTTGACGGGGAATTGTGTCAAAGCTCCAATTGAAGCCATAAGAACTAATCGTTGATTTTAGATACTGGACATTATCTAGATTTATTTCAAACACTTTATGCATCTCTATTTATCATATATTAGTTCTTATCTAAACTTGATTATGTTGGTTATATTTTCAACTTTGGGAATGGAAGTTTCAGTTTATTTTAAAAAATTATCTTATTGGTTATGGTATTCTTTATGATGGCCTATACAAGTTAAATCTTGATAACTTTTTTGTTGAAACCCTACTAACCTTGCATGATAAAGTTGGTACTAAATGTGATTTAATTAATGAAAGTTTAGCTTTCTTATGACATAAACGTTAGGTCATATTTCTAAAGAAAGACTACAAAGACTGGTAATTGACCAGATTTAGACCTTACTGATTTAGTTGTGTGTGTATAAATTGCATTAAGAGAAAAAGCAAACTAAACACACATAGAAAGGAGTCACAAGAAGCACATAACTTCTTAAAATTATATATATTGATATATGTGGGCTTTTTGATGTTCCATCTTTTAGGGGAGAAAAATATTTCATCACATTTATTGATGACCTTTTACTTTATGGATATATCTATTTATTGCATGAGAAGACTTAAGCAACAAATGCATTAGAGGTGTTTGTTCATGAGGTAGAAAGACAATTAGATAGAAAAGTGAAAATTGTCAGATCAAACCGAGGTGATGAATTTTACGGCATATATAATGAGTCAGGACAATGCTTAGGTCCATTTGCCAAATTTCTTGAAAAGTTTGTTATATATGCTCAATACACAATGTCAAGTACACCACAACAAAATGTTGTAGCAAAAAGGCATAATCGTACATTAATAGATATGATTAGGAGTATGTTAAGTAATTTGTCTTTACCCTTATCATTATGGATGTATGCATTAAGGTTCGCTGTTTATTTGTTAAATAGGGTTTCTAGTAAGGCAGTTTTAAATACGCCTTTTAAATTGTAGATTGCAAGGAAACCTAGTCTTAAGGCACCTGCATATTTAGAGTCGCCTAGTGGAAGTGAAAATTTATAATTCACATGAAAAGAAATTAGATGCAAGAACAATTAATGGATTTTTTATTGGTTATCTAAAAAAAGTATAAAGGGTATAGATTTTATTGTCTTAATCATACAACAAAAATTATTGAAACTAAAAATGCTAGGTTCATTGAGAATGGTGAAACTAGTAGGAGTGTTAAAAAACCACGTAATGTAGTCATTGAAAAAAATAAAAATTCAAGTTCCCCTACCGAATTCTTTAGTACATATTATTCCTACAGGTGTAGAACAATTTGACAATTTACAAGAGCAACAAATAAATGATCAAACACTTTACGAAAAGCTTGTAGTTAATGAACCTATTGAACCCACAAGAAATAGCATCAATAAGGTCTCAAATAATTAGAAAACCAACTATTTCTAATGAATATGTGGTACATCTACAAAAGTCAGAATTTGACTTAGGAAATAAAGATGATCTAGTTTCGTTTTCACAAGCTGTTGAAAATGTTCATTCTACTAAATGAATTGATGATATGAAAAAAGAGGTGAATTCTATGAAGCAAAATGAAGTTTAGGATTTAGTCAAATTGTCTGAAGGTTGTAAGAGACTCGAATGTAAGTGGGATTTTAAGACCAAACATGACTTATGTGTTTATTAAACTATGATATAACATTTTTTAATTATTGAGCCTAGTGGAAGAATGTAAAACCTATATATTATATATGGCTCATTAATAATTGTTGTTTTAATAATATTAAGGGCTAATCGTTTGATGGGAAAGATTTATAGATACCTATTTAATAGAAACTAGTCCTCTCTCTCGCCCAATATGCCTCTATTTACATTTTCACTATAAGAAAGTAGGATTATTGAGGGATAAAGAATCACATCAAGTTTCTCCATATTCAATAACTTTAAGGGATTTTTCCAAATTAAGATTAAACTAATCTCATAGATCAAGGTATGTAATTCCTATTTTATATTTCGATGAAAAACATAGAATTCTAATATCTGGATTAAAGGACTATTGTAAGTATGTCTACGTGGTAAATTATGCTTACATCATAAAGTTGACGTCTTATTTTATAATCGGTCAAGTAAGTTTGGAACATATTTTTTATTATTAATAAATTATAGTTAATAAAGTCTCAAATAGAAATATCTTCATTGAGGAAATTTTGATGTTCTTTTTTTCATAATTTTTTGATACATTAATATTGAATTTGATATAATTTAAATAATAAAAATAAGTAAGAAACGTATGCGTTAGGATGAAAGGAATCAAAACTCCAAATTAGTATCGATGAATCCCTTCTTCACACAAATGTATAAAAGATGTTAAGTTGCACTTAAAAGGTTGACTACTCTACTATTCAACCTGAATAACAAATGAAGACTTAAGGAGTGCTTGGTTAGTTGGTGCAGAAAGAAAGAAATGAATAAGAAATGAAAAAAGATGTTGGTAATATCTTATGATAGGATAAACAATGTTTTTATATCTCATTTTGGGGTAATACTTCATACCCTCTAATATAGCGAGAAATGAAAGTTATATATATTTTCATTCATTACTATATTAATTATAATTTTTATAATAATTCTTCTAAGTGAACCAAGCATACCCTAAAACATTACAGTAGAAAAATAACTTACCACGATGACGATTATTTGCTTATTTTTAAGATAGTTTATTCCTTTGGGAAATTAAAAACTCTAGAATGTGGAAATGAAATCAAAATTGATAGTTTCCTTTCTAAAAAGAAAAATATTATTTAAAGAAAAATTAAAAGTTTACAAAGGAAATGAGTCTTACTATATTAATCATTTTTTCTTATAAAAACGTTGGCATATACTATTAGGTTTTTGTTTATAAGACATGAAATTGATAACAATATATTATCTTATTTTATTAAAAAAATTGATAATTCTTTAATATGTAGATGTATACCAAACTATATAATTTTTAACGGCATTCTCCTTGTTTTACTATATTATAGTTTTTCTATTAACATTATATCTTTAATTAACGTCTGACTAATTTAGGCCCGCAAATTCTTACAGTTTCAAGTCTAGTTTGTTAATGTTGAGGCCAAACCCATTAATTATTGGACTTTCCACCAGCCTGACCAGCTCAGGTGGTACATAAGAACATTTTAAAGTCGAGAAGATCTCCTTTATCATTTTAACTTTTACTAAAGAAAGAAGAAGTATCAATCAACTCAGAAGGAAGACGTTTTATTACAAATGGCTTGCCGCTGAAGGAAAGGAAAGATAAACACAACGCAAATCACGAAGCAAAGTCCCAGAGAAGCATATCATGCCATCTATCTAATAACAAACTAGTCTAAAAGAAAGAGATGTGTTTGTCGTCATGCATGCATGCATAAATACGAGCATGCGGAACCATAGAAAGAAAGAGAAGTCGAAGCACTATTGGCTACTTTTACTCTCAAGTCACTGTCCAAGAAGTTGATACGAAGTTTTGGACGTACTGGGTGTGGGGTCAACATCTTGCGAATAGTTATCGGATTGACGTGGCTTATCATTTCCCTTGAATTCATTTTTGTCGCTCAGAAGTCAGCTGTCGATCATCTAAGGCCCATTGGCATTTTGCTTTGGCCATAGGAAATCGGGGAGTGGGCTTGGTCTAAATTTGTCTGTTCCAATACCGCAATTTATTTGGGCCCGATCAAACATTCTGTTTACTATATTTAAGAAAAGTGAGGAGTGGCTCGCGCAGATAGCTCAGTTAATCATTGGTAAGGTTAATTAGGACAAGAATTTAGGTTCGATTCTCGATAACGGGAGTTAAAGGACCGCCTTGTTGAGAAATTGGCTGAGATTAGATCATGATTTACCCCCTCACAACTCTGTCCGGCCGGAGTGTGGGGGCACCTAGGGTGGGCGATTCCACCTTATAGGACAAAGAAAAGTGAGGCGTGAATCTCTCTCTTTCTCCTTTTCTCGAAAAGCTTCTATTCCCGCTCCCACGCAGCGACGGATGTGTTGAACGTTTTTTTTGTTTTTTTTACCTTAGAGATATCTAAGGAGGATCTCAATTATAAAAAAGTACTTTTAACTCATTTATATTTAGGTTAATCTCTGCTCAAATCAAGTAGGTCTCTTATAGAAGGTAAAATTTTGACTCCAAATTTTAAACAGCTATATATATAAGGACGATTCATACCTTCTTAAGTTACAAAGAGCCCTTATCAATTCACCTGGAGCTTGTGTTGAACGTTTTCAGCATCTTTTCGAGTATCCAAACAATAACAGGAAAACTGATTTTGTCATGTTACACTTGTTTGCATTATTACAAGTCCAAAGTAATACAGACCAGCTTACTCTGTGTGGATGCTCCAGACTCCAGTTAATGTGTTTCTTGAACAAGTTCTTATAGGTTGCTATTATACTCCAAAACTCCGGCGTTTATTTTAAGATCACTTAATTCATATTTTATTTTAAAAACAATGTTGAATATATAATTATTATAAAGATAACTGAATAATAAATATGAATTTTATTTCAAAATATTTATATTAAAACTATTATAATATTATTTAAGATCAAATTTTAATCTATAAATTTTGAAGTTATAAATTTTTATGTAGTT
>JAOTIZ010000201.1:11442409-11463329 GCA_027123425.1 Erythroxylum panamense | reverse complement strand
ATTCTTTGTATCCTACATCACTATTATCATGTCACATATGCATGTGGGCCTATTGGAAACAGCCTCTCTACAATGTAAAGGTAAGGCTGCGTACTATCAGGCCCTCCCAGATCCTTCTTCATTGCGGGACTTTCGGGGTATGATGATGATGATGATGATGACTAAGGGGTGCTAAGTTTATCAGTTTATGAAGGGGTAAACGAGTAATGAATAAAAAATAAGTAGTTGATTGTTGAGTATTATTATAGGGGCAATAGTTTTATATATTACTTTTGAGGAAGTCTTTGTATCTTCTATTTAGTAGAGGAATGAACTCATTTTTTAATAGTGACTCTTTTTTTAAAAATATTTTTAATACTAATTAATTAAATATAGTTAATTAATTAAAACATAATTAACGAAAACTTAATTAATTAATTAATTAAAACTTAATTAATTAAAATAATAATATTAATTACATTACATTACATTGTAATTAATTAAATTATAATCAATTAATTAATTACAATATAATTAATCAAAATATAATTTATTCATTAATTAAAATTTTATAATTAATTAATTAATTCAAACATATTAATTAATTACAATATAATTAAAATATTATTATTAATTAATTAATTACAATATAATTTATTCATTAAATTAATATATTTTAATTCATCAATATTACAATATAATAAATTATAATATAATAAATTTTTATTTCTTAATATTTTTTACAAACTACCACTATTAATAATAATAATAATTATTATTTCCTATTAACAACCATCATAATTATAATAAAAAATATTTATTCACATTCATTCCGATATTCATTATTACTTTCTATTACTATTCTTCTTGCGAACCGCTCCTAAGTCATTAACAGATGTTATATTGCATTGACATGACTATTTAATAGCCGCATGTCTTCATTTTTTAGGTGAATGCATGTATGCATGGCTCATAAGTGAAACTCTGAATTTTATCATCGTTACACTTATCTTGTTAACCTAAAAAGTTTTTTTGGCCTCTGAATTATGGGGGTCCATGTTAGGCTCAGCTTGGCGTGAGATAGCGGCTATTGTCAAGTGGTTGTCGAAGTGGACTCACTGGAGGTAATTAACATCCTCTCCCCTTCCATTGACAGCCTGACTGACATCTCTCTTTTGTTGACAGGTATCCGAGGGTTGCTCCATCACTCGTGAGAGGTCCACTTCTAACATATCCATCGCGAGGGTAACCAGTGTGTTGATCTCCTAGCCTTATTAGCAGCTGCTTCCAGGCCAGGACTTCAGTACATACGGGATCCGAGCTGTACTCCATGATTCGTCTGGAGCGCGCCATCCTTGCGGCCTCCGTTCGGGCGTATCCGGACCTGTGCCTCTGTTTTAGATTGTTAATGTTTTAGCTTCCCTTGTACAAAAAAAAAGTTTCTTGGCCTCTACATTTTGTATATTAACTTCTGTTTCCATAAATCAATCTCAAAATCATAAAGATAGATGAAAATGTGAAATCAAAAGTTCACATATTAATAATTAAAAATTCCTTTTTGTTAAAAGAAATGCATGTCTCCAAATAAATAAAATACATTTATATAACTATGAAAGATTACATGAAAAGAATGAGAAAAAGTAAAGGATGATTGAGAAATTTATTAGACCATGCAGCATATTGTGATTAAGTGGTTGTCTCCTTAATCTTACCCAAAAACATGATAGGTGATGACTCACTTCAACAAATATAGCAATTAGAAAATGAGAAGTGTAAATAAAATTGTAGAATAACATTTGCAAGTTTATAATTGTACATATGAAATATTTTATGACTTTTTGACTCGAATCTCATGATACATGTTTAATTCTAAATTTCATATTTTTTTAAACAATAAGTATTTGAAATTTGAGATTTATAAAATATATTTTTTAACATTTGTGCACAATCTGATTTTGAGTTCGTATTAAGAAAATTATAAGATTGATGTATTACATTGTTTGAAACTTTATATATTGTATTCGATAACTAGTAATCCCCTTTACTAGAGTCTAAGGAGGAAGTTTCTAATTCGTTGTCATTTAAATTATTCACCAATGCTTGTTTCTTATTTTACTTTTGTATTTTATTTGCAACATATCAATTTAATTTTAGTCCATTACTCTTGGTGCGAAGGGTATTTGATTTAATTCCTTTAGTGAATTGATTGTTTTTGACTCTTAAAGTACTATGTTGTCAACAATTCTTTGTTTTTAGTCTATGTAAAATGGATTTATAGAAATTATTAGAATAGTTGTTTATGACATATGATATTATGGAATTGCATTATTACCTTGTCAATGTAACATCTCTATAGAAATTATTAGAATAGTTGTTTATGACATATGATATTATGGAATTGCATTATTATCTTGTCAATGTAACATCTCTATAGAAATATGTATTTCGTGTTTATTTTGATATTTTTTGACAACTCTTTATAAGTTAATTTATTTTTGTGTATGAAAATATAATTACAATTTTTTATCATGTGTTGGATGTCATTATGGACAGTAATAATGTATATGTATTTACTGAATATTTATAGATTTAATCCTACATAAGTCACATGCATTGATTATAGGTGTGATATTTTAGCAAAGTTGAACATTGTTGGATTATTAATTATTGATCAACTTAGTTATGGATCATTTAGATTATTCATATGTGTTATTTGGTTATACCTAACTTTTAAGTTAGCTTAAAACTAAATCATTAATAAATGGACTTTGTATATGAAAGTGTATTAATCATATCATACATTATATTAAACAAGGAGTAACAATTTTGAATAAGTGGGCAAATATGTGATAAGAGAAATTTTATCCTTTTTTTTCCATATTTGGTTAAGAAATTATAAAGTTAAGATTAAGAATGTTAACATCTAGAACTTAGTGTATATTTATTCCTTAAGTTGCCAACTTGCTTTCTACATTTCAAAATACTTGTAAAAGTTAAATACATTGAACCTCCCTGTAGTTTAGGCATTTTTTAAATTAGTCTTTGAATTTTAAAAACTATTATTAGTACATTAAGGTTTAGATATTTTACTCGACTCCTTAGTGTTATCCTTCATTAGAAAACCAAATAACAAAAATAAGATAACATCATTTGGTGTTACATACGACATCTATCTTTATCTCAAGGTTGAGAGTCTAATTCATCTCAAACTTTTAATCCTAAGCTCACTGCATGAAATGTTCAACTATTGCTAATTGGGGGGCATTTAGAGGTAAGCAAAATTTATTGAAAGATGGAAGTCGTTTATAGTTGCCATTCGTTAATTTGGTAGTTCTTGCAAATTTAGGCTTTTAACCCTAAATTCATTTGTTGTTTTAGTAGGTGTTGGGACATTTTTAGGAGAAATTTTAAGAGGTAAACAAGATCACTGGCTTGTGAAAGTTAAAAGAAAAACAGTTGTGTATGCTAGATGTTTGGTGAAATATCCTAAAAATAATTTTGGTGCTCTTTTCTTCATAAATAATGCTGTGATAATCCATGATAGACTTTCAGAAAATAAATTAGTAGATCAATGCTTAAGTTGTCTTTGTTCTTTATGGTTGCATATATTTGATCTGACAATGTGATTAGATTTCATCTTGATCAAATTTGATAATAATCAAGGAGAAATGAGAATCTTTTAAGACTTCAAGATCTTTTATTGTTATAAAATGGTTTTGATGGAAACTATTAATAACTCACTTCATTATTTTCTTATGTTTGTCAAAAGGTTCCTATTTAAGTTTGTTTCTCAAGATGAAGGCTATAGTGAAAGTTTGATGTATGTCTCTTTATTAATTCCTTTTTATAGTCAATCTTTAGATTTGTTTTAGAAAGTGGGAAATTGTATCATAATTTAAAAACTTTATTTATCAATGCTTTCGGACAATTCAAATAGCTTAAACTTTTTGGTTTATGCTTAAAATAACCCAAGCCTAGAATATTACGTTCTATGTTTAAACTATGGTTTAACAAAAAACTCTCCAAATCATTGTGTTTGTTTACAAAACAAAATAATTGATAAAGTTCTTACATTATGTAACGATAATGATGATGATCATAATAATAATAAGCTTTTAATATATAGAATCATCTACATCAACAACAATTGTGTAACAACATATTCATGCATATTGGTAGACTAAAGGATCCTTTACAGAGTTCTTGGAGAGCAAAGGATCCTAAAAGGAGGTTCTTTGGGTATTAGAAATAAAGGTAAACTCTATGCATATTTTTGTTAATCTTAAGAAAAAAGCATTGTTAGAAAATGATCACTAATTTTGTTATTTATTGCATGTAAAGGAAAATTGCAATTTCTTCAAGTAGTATAATGAAAATTTTACTCCAGCAAGTTTAGATTTCATAAATGAGTTAAAAGAAAACAATATGATATCGGTTTGCAATGACCATAAGGAAGATGATAGCAAACTTAGTCAGGTGTGTGATTGGATAATCGTTTTTAGATTATATTTGATGTTGTCATTGCTATTTGTATGTACAAGCAATGTGAATAAGCTAATGTTTACATAGTGAATAGTATTTATAAATGTATCTACATGAGTACTTGTAATAAATAGTGAGGGTATTAACCTTATTTCCTAAATTATGGGTGTGATATTTAAGCAAAATTGATTAGTATTATACTATTAGTTATTTTATCAACTTAGTCATAGATCATTAGCACTATTTATATCATTACTTGGTTATAACAATGTTCGAGTTAGCTCAAAACTAAATCATTGATAAATAAACTTGCGCATGAAAGTGAATTAATTGATCATACATTATATATATTTAGTTTACTAAAAATTTAATAAAGATAAATGATGACATGGTAAATTAATATCACTAAACAAGGAACAAGGATCTAGAAAATTGAAGCGAATTTTGATTAAGTGGGTAGATATGGTGAGGCAATTTTTTTTTGTATTTAATGAGGAATTTATATAGTTCAGAGTGTTAACTATATACTAAACTAGTGAAGTTGGTGTACCTTTATTTCTTAAGTTGTCAACTTATTTTCTAAGTTTTATAATACTTATAAAGCTTAATTACACATAAACTCCCTGTACTTTTAGGCATTATTCAAATTAATCCCTAAATTTTAAAAAATATCATTAATGTCTCTAGGGTTAGATTTGTTACACCTAAACCTCTTAGTATTATTCAATATTAGAAAACCTAACTAAGAGTATTAAAACAATATCATTTGGTGTTACGTGGCTCAACACTTATCATGGTGTACCATATAACACATGAAGTCATATATTGGTCGAATATGGAATAGCTTGAACTAGCTCTTATGAGACTATATCATTAAATTTCAATGACATTTTGATTAGAATTACCCTTAGTAAAATAGATAGGAATTTGAAGAATGTGACAAGATTAACATGTCAATTAGGAAGTTAGCAGTATTGCATCATGATATGTGTTACTGGACTCTATGATTCCAAGAGTTCGGTTCCGGTGTAAGATATTTGATTTGTGTTATGGACTGCATAGCTCTGAGAACTCGGTCCCGTAAGATATAGATATGCAAATGGACCATATGGTTCCAAGAACTCAGTCCTGTATTTTTAAAATCTCAATTATTTGACTCGATGATGCAATTCCGTTGGATTTTACTTGGAGCAATTACAGAAAAATATGTAAATGCATCACTAATGATGAAAGTAGTAATTGGGTGCAAAATTAAATTGTACAATTTATTGATCATTATGCAATCGGATATGAATAAATATAATAGATACATGCTTGTATTTCAAAAAGTAATTTTAATGCCTAGTTATGCTTAGAAATAAATCAAGATATTTATATTTGAAAAAATATTATATGTTATGCATGTTATGGTTGAATGAATTGAATTGGATGAGAAATAGAATTGCTTGAATACCACTAAAACTATAGTTTAGCAAGTGGTTTTCTCTCTGTGTGCAGGTTTTGAAGAAAATTAGAAGAAAGCTGTGGTGGATGTAACAACTCAGATCACCTGCTCACAGATATTATCTGCTTTGAGCCTTAGACCAACCAAGCCCTCACAGTTTTGTTTTTTTCGAGAACTTCCTAAGAGGTCACTTATCCTGGTACTACTCTTGCCCTAGCATATTTAACGTCAAAGTTTTGATAGGACCCGGTGTATTAAGGCATAAAAAACGCGTCTATAAGGGAGATGTATCCATACCCTTATAAGGCGTACTTTGTTCCCCTCTCCAACCGATGTGGGATCTCACTCTCCACGTCCCCTTTAGGGCCCAGCGTCCTATGCTGGCACATCGAGTCAGGAACCAGCTCTAATACCTTCACGGTTTTGCTTTTCCCGAGAACTTCCCAAGAGATTACCCATCCTAGTACTACTTTTACCCTAACATATTTAACTTCGAAGTTCTGATGGAATCCGGTGCGTTAGAGCATGAAAAATATGTCTGTAAAAGAGAGGTATCCGTTCTCTTATAATACGTACTTCGTTCTTCTCTCCAACTGATGTGGGATCTCATATTGTCCACGCCCCCTTTAGGGCCTAACCCTCTTTAAGGTCCAGCGTCCTACGCTGGCACATCAGGTCGTGACAGTGAATCTACTACAAAGACTAGAGTCATATAGAGAATTGCGGAAGACTTTGAGGTGGATGCATTATAGAATTATATTTTGTTTTGGTTATGGCATTTACACATTTAAAAAATGAAGGATCTTATAAAATTATGTTGCGAATTATATATGTTATGTATGAATTTTGGTTTAGATGATTTGAAATGTGTTGGATAATAGGCAAATTATTTTGTTAAGGAATTTGACATAGAGATGGATAGTTGAGTAAAATGAATGAGAAGTGTATTAAAATTTCTTGTAGGTTGTTTTAAGTGAATATAAAGGAAACTCTGTCAAAATTTTTATAAAGTGAATAGTATTTACTAGAATAATGAGGTTTTAAATAGAAAATTTTGTAATTTAAAATTTTAGGTATTTAAGGATATGGTAACACTCAGTATTTCGATTTCATTATCAGATATGAGGTGTTACACATACTCAAATTTTATCTAGATACTAATGTTCTTCAAAACCTTTCTAAAAGTGATAGAATCAAAAGGCATTCCTTGCTTTAAAATAACTTTTCCATCATTTGAACTTGAAGTACTAAATTGAGAATATATTAGCTTTTTCTTCTCATTATATGAACTTCCTTAGAGGCTACAAATATCTTCTCCATTAACTTTAATGTCATTATCCCCTAAATCAATATTATTAAGCACCAATGCATCACTCGCTCACATTAGGTAATTCTTCTTTTATATTATATTTAAAATATATCGTATATAATTTATTTACTTAAATACCCTAACTCACTAAAATCTTTTGACTCGCTACCATTATATTTAGGTCATCTGAATCAGTTGACACTTCACGGACTACTTTAATGGTTGCTCCAATGGATGCCTCAATAGGTGCATCCGTGGGTGCCTTAATAATTACTTTAGTGGCCACTACATTAGCTTCTTTATTGCCTTATTTAGTGCATAATAGACCATCATCATCCTTAATTACCTCATTAAGAATATTTACTACAAGGTCATTAAATATGCATATAGGACACTTCTCCCCATCTAAATGCACCTCAATTGTCTTTAATTTTCTTTTTTCAATTGCTTATGTCAATATCCTAATATCATTATCATTGTATAGTAGCCTCAAACCATCATTAAATAATTAATGTGGGAATTTATAGTTAAAATCTCATGTTTACCCAGACCATAACTTCTTTGTATTAATCATAAAATCAACCAAAAGGATCTCATCCATTTCAACCAATTTGTCTCTCCACCTCATATGTCATATCTAGTTTGAATTTGAAACCTCAATCATAAAAATGTTTGAACTTGATTCTAGGGTTAGAATTAGTTATTATTTCTCCAACAATACCTATAACATTATAATAAAAATTTTCAAAATTTCCATAATGAAAATAGAGAGAAAAGAAATGTGGGCTTCAACATTTTTATGTTGACCTGGGAGCTCTCGTTGCTTTGTAAAGCCAATATGTGCTTTCTATTAACTTTAGATGCAAAAGATAACCTTTTATTCATGATGTAGGATAAATGCAAGTAATGTTAGTAAGATAAAAAAATTCTAATGACAAACAAAATATCATCACATGTTGTAGAATTACATATTAATAGGGGTGACAATGGATAGGGCTCGGGCTAATAACTTTTGCCTGTGCTAGTCCGACCCGAGCCTAATTAGACCTAAGAAAACCAAGTCCAGGCTTGAGCCCAAGTTTGATCAAGTTCCGGCAACTCGAAACTAAATTGGCCTAGCTTGGCCTAATTCTTTTAAAATTAAAAAATAGAAAACGACATATATAGTATGTGGTAATCTATTTTTATCCTTCTTTTACATATTAATTAAGCCTAACTTAAAATTTAAACAATGCAAGTAGTGCACAATCACATCCAATTTTGAAACAAAATACTATCCATACGACAATTTTAGTAAATAGGAATGTGAATAGATCAACTTCAAATTCACACAATGCAAATATCACAAATTACACCCAATTTGAAGCAAAATACTAACTATATGACAATTTTGATAAATAAGAATGTGAATATATCCCTAAATTGAAACTCTCTAAATTCAAACAATTGTGCTTAAAACCCTAATAAGAAACCCCCAATCGGCACTTAATCAAAGTTACCAAATTCAATCATTAATCAAATTGAACCTTCAGCAACCAACAATTGATAATACCTAAATTGCAAACCCTACTTCAAACCCATACTAAAAACCACTAAATTGCAAACCAAAATTTCACAAACCCATTGGATGAAGAAACACAATTTTATGCTAACATGGATGGAGAAATACAATTGGATTCTTCACTTCTCTTACAATTTGTATAACAATCTTGGTGGTTGTAATTTCCCACTAAAGGTTTGCTTCTCTCCATGTTTACTTCTTTTCATATTTGATTATGATTCAACACCTGTTACCAATCAGGAACTCTTTATGCAACGTCGTGTATATGCATTAAACAACACCGTAAGAAACACGATGTAATGTGTTAAATGACACAACCAAGACATGTATTTTGCCATGTAATTCTAAATGATATTTTAATATATCGAAGGGTATAACAAAAACTAAAGCCTAAAGGATTAATGATAGTTTTTAAAATTCAGAAATTTGATGTAATTAGCTTTATTTATAAATAATCATTTGGTTAAGATTTTCAATTTAAAAACATTAGAGCCATATTATTTATTTGTAATTGATATGAGTTAATAAATATTTGATATTTTTCTATATATTGTGCCTACTTTTTTATTAGGATAAACTTTTTTAAAACTCTTTAATCTTTAAAATTCTCGAGAATTTTTTTTTTCTGATTTTCAATTTTTTATAAAACCTCTTCTCTTAGACATAAGTTAAAAAAACAATATGGCATGAATTTCAGGCTTGTACTAATTAAATAATACTTATATTATAATTCAATCTAGCTCTTAACTTCAAAGCCAAACTAATAAAACCGACCTAAATAATAATTTGTTTAGGTCTAAATTGTTCAAACGTTACTTTATCTTTTCTTACTATTATTATTAAAACTCATTGATTTCACTATCAAGTAATTTTAATGTCAACCAAAACAAGCGATCTTATTAGTAGATGCTACCAAAGATGATAAAACTAAAGAATAACGAACTAAAACCACCAATATTCAATTTATATGCTCCTCGGCATTGGCGACTACTTATGAAAGACAAAAGTGATCGTGATCAGAAGCATTATTCCTGTTGAATCAATTACCATCTATTACTACAAAAGTACTCCTACACTAAGCATATATAGCTTTCTACGAAGACCACCCTGGAGTCTTTTGCACGTCAAAGCTCTACATGTGCATGAGTCGATTATCAAAATACACTTGCAGCGCCTAGGCAAGCTTTCATGGCCATATGAAATGAAGATTCAGAAGAGATGAGTAGTCCCAATAAAACTTATCAGAAGCCGACCTCAACATCAACTTTGGAGTTGGCTTCTGTCTCCAGCCCTCTGCGGGCACCATGCCACAGCTGATTCTCTATGCCCAACTTCCTCAGCTCCAAAAGCCCACGTTCAACTGTGCATTATAACAAAAAATCACCCAAGTTAACCCCTAGCACAAGGAAAATCATATTATTCTACGTTGTTGTCTGTTCCAAACAATTAATCTTTTCCTTTAATTAGTACATTGGAAGACTAAAGGTTTCAACAAGATTTCAATTTTTGGTGTAGGAGAAGGCTTTTAATTTCCTCAACCACTAACCACAGGCTTGTTAACTTGTTTTTGATACCCCTGTTACTTATCACTTCAATCACCATCCGTGAGTTATTCTAGCTTTCTGACAAGAAACTGGTTTAAGTCCCTTCATTTACTTCTTTCAATACATTCCATCGCCGGCTTATATGTTAAGCATGTTGGTAGCAGGTGGCTGCAATTAGCAGATTGGAAACCAACCCAATTTGCTTGTTTTGCAGCAAAATTATGAATTTGCAGATCTAGGAGGGAAGTATATGGGAAGGGGCATACCATCAACTGCATCAAGTGAAGTGGAATTCTGGTTGCTATGGTTGATCCAGAACTGCAAACGTTCTTCTGCTATGTCTGGTTCGATTCCTTGGTCTCTGGTTCTTCTCCAGAAATATGTAAGCCAAGCCTGTACGAGGCAGCAAACAAGAATTAAACAGTGACTGAACTAAAAGTTCTACATTTAACAGCATTAACAATCCTTGTTATATCAATGCCTTAAAACATAAGAACACAACTGTGTACTTTTTCCTTTCCTAGTCTTCCAGGTTGACTTGTTGAAGAATTTGATATGGAATCCCCAAGATAAAAATTCGAATTAAAATCCATTTGCTTCAACTGTTGCGTTCATAAACAACATAAATCTGCAGTCATTTGCTCCGGTGTTTACGACCCAAGATTGTCCATCTAAGTCGAAAAATGCGGGGGCCAAAAACTTACAATGGCCATGTTTTGGGAAAGGGCGTGTAACAAGCCACCCAGTGGATTAGAAGCCTTAGGTGCAATCTTAATAATGATGTCTAAATGGAGAAGCCTCAAATAAGAAAAGATGAAACGGAAAACTTGGAAGGACTATTCAGATTTATCTTAATATAAAAAAGCGATCATACCTGTTTGAAACGCACAATTTCAGACTCTTCTTGACTCAATTCTGTGGATAAATTTTTTATGTAAGTAATCTTTTTAGCATACATACACACCAAATATGTGCTGTCTGAGAAAGCAAGTTCTTAAATACAAGCTAAAAGAAGGAAATACGTTATCAACGCATAAGAAGTGGGCATCCCTGCAACTACAGCATTGACATCTCACTTTGATATTTATAGTGGTGTATAACAAGAAAATTTTAGAAGTTAGAATATTAAACGTACCAAACGCTTCAAACTGCCCTTCATTGGGCAGTTTCACTTCATCTTCACCCATTACTGGAGAAATCAAGACACAGTTAGATAGAACTACGTATGGAACACTCTAAACACTAAAACGAGCAGCAAACAGAGCACTTTGGATAGACTGAACGGAAGAACACAAGAAACCATAGCAAGAAAGAACATGTCGTAAGGTTTGTAACCTGAAATATTTATTAAAAAGGGGACAGAGGTACAAGAAACTATAATGAAAACGCTGTTTCAAGAAATAAATGAATGAAAAAAGAGAAGCACAGAGAGTAGCGGTCAAACATAAATATGGGACGCAATTGAACTAATCTTAAACCCAATGGTCAGAACAAAAAAATGAACACAGCATGCTGCAAGTGCTTATTATTCCTTGTGAGTTATCAAAGACAAGATAATTAAATCAGACCTGATTTTAGCAAATTCGGACGTCGTTGCTGAGCCATGGCAAGTGCTACTGCTTCCTCCACCTTCAGAGAAGGAAAGGAAGAAAATTTCAGAAACTGTTCAATGTAAGGAACATTTAACTAGTTAGCCAAAAGGTAAACCAAGCAATTTTAGTTCCATAAGTCCTAATCAAGCCAAACAAATAGCTATTATCTGCTCTAGCAGCCATGTGAATTGGTCATCTAAATGTTCCTCTCAGTTAGGAGAGGCTTGTTGTTAAGCTTGTCTAGACTTAAACTGATATCAGAACTTGGTTTTCCTCAATATTCTCTCCACTTTCATCAGTGGAAGCTTGAGGAATTGTTCCCTCCGATAAAAACAAGTAATTGTAACAGGAAGTCAGTTGAATCCATTGAGGGATATTGTCACTTGTGGCCCGAACCATAAAGTTTTGACTTTTAGAAGTTTTCAAGAATTGAGCCTTTAACCACTTTTAACTCATCAATATATCCTCTTCAAAGTTCAAACTTCCTTCTTTTGTGGCTGATAATATCCAGAGTAGGACACATTCAAGATGGTTGGTTACTTCCTAACAGGCAAGGGAACAATGATCAAGAGTCTTTAACATTGCATCATCAAATCTTTACTTGCCAGTGGATCAATAAATATGAGAAGCTGGGAGAAGTCTAAAGACAACTAAGATTGAACAATGATCGATAAATGGGGTCTGACAGAGACCTTCAGTGAAGCCAGTTCCCGCAAAGCTTTTTCAACAAGTATCACGCTTTCAAAATTACCATCTCCAGAAAGTTCATTCACATCTTCTACAAGTTGGTGTCTGCGTTCTGCACCACTTAAGTAATTAAAAGCAATCACAAATGGAAGTAAATATGAACTTTCAGAAAGGAACAACTGAGTCATACTTACGTGAGGAGTTATCATCTTTAGCTCTCTCTGCCGAGGCTAACACAACTTCGAGAGGTGCTGGTGCAAAGGATGACCAGTATTCATATTTTGCCGCTGCAATATCTGCATGAACACCTGAAATTTGGTAATCTCTGTGAGAACTTCCTTTGCACTACAGCTCTATATTCAAATTCTAAAGATGATGAAAACTAACAAATCGATCTCAAAAATTCGGAAAGTAAGGTTAATATCCCTCGAGGTAAAGAGAGGTTGATTAATATCTTAATCCCAACTAATTTCTAGCCTTGGATTTCTTAATTATCAAAAAACTTGTTATCTAATTGAGAACTTATTAATGAGCGGAAGTCCACAGACAGCTAAACTAATAATAAAACACATAAAACTGTTATGCCTCCTATTCGTATACAATATGAAAGATTAAAGGAGAAAGAAGAAGGAACCAACAGCTGGCACAGCTATCATTTCTGCAGGCTAAAAGCTTTGTTTCTGTTAGAATGCTAGTACCATATAGAGGAGTGAGGTGGCAGCTTGTTAGGATTCTCTGCAGGAATGTGTGAGGTAGGAAGGGGTATTGGATAATCTGTCAGGTTGGGAGAGTGGGAGAGTTGGTCACTTCTCAAATGTGGCCTTTAGTCGTCGAAAATTTTCTTCCCTTATCAATAAAATCCTAAATACTAGCATTCTTTATCTTGGTTCATCTATCTTGTCCTCTATTTCCTCTTCTACTGACCTATTTGCAGAAGTTTCCTATCAAAAACCTTCGAAACTAAGTTTCAACTCCATTCATTCTGTTAAAAGCATGGGAAGTTCTTGTTATACAGATCTAAGGCCAAACCAGCTTACCATATTTAATACATAAGCTCCAATACCATGCAAGCCAACACCTCTTTAAAACAACCTCTTCCTAATATGAAAACTGCAAATCACGTTACTATGACATAATGGAGTAGTCAAAGAATGAGAAAACAATTGTTGAAAGTGGGAATGGAGAAGATGGGGGTGGAGGGTGGTGTTTATGTCTTGACCAACCATCTCTTCCCTATTTAGCATCATTCTCTGCATGACATTTCGAATTGATTGAGCCTCAACTTTAACATCATGGAGCTGCTCCATTGCAGAATTTGCCTCAACCTTAGCAGCCTACCTCGGAATATTAGAAGTGTAAATAAAAAAGGACTATTATATTATTACTGATATGATAAAGAAATGCATAAAAGAAAAAATAATTGGACGAACATACAAGATACATTTTGTCGATACCTCAGCTTCTGTCCTTAGGGCCACAATCTCCTCTGCCTTACTGGTTTGTTCCACCACTTTCAGAGCAGCCTGTAGGGGAAGCATAGTTCAATCCAAACACCATTTGTATATCTCGCAACTCCTTGGTTAAATATCAATTGACAGGCATATGTGCACCAGAACAGTTAACAATAGAACTAATAGTACCAACCTCCCTCTGCTGCAGAGCTGCCTCCTTTCTGGAAAGTGAACGGAGATGTTACTGAACAGAGACATCATCTTAATGTAAGATCAAGAGATTTTAATATAAATACTCACCTGCTTAAAAGACGGGCATCCAAAGTTACACCTTCTCCAAGAGCAGCAACCTTAGGAAAGCAGGTCATGAGGTGTAAATTAAAGAAAATAGTATATTCAAACGATGGAGTTTGTCATTTATGATTGTTCATGAGAAGATAGTTCCATCCTCAGTTCAAAATGTAAGGGGAGAAGTTCAAATTGAGCTTTTCTATAACCGGAAATTTTGGAAAAAAAGAACCAATATTATGGGAGAGGTCCCAGTCTCAATTTTTCATAAGTTTGAACCAGATTTGTAGGACTGTATAGCTACAGAGGGAATATACGCTACTCAAAGCTGTAGAGATATTAGCTCCATGAACAGTAAGGAAGGTACCTGTTTCTCAAGTTGTTGAGCTCTTGCCTCTGCTTCCTCACATCTCTCCTCTGCAAGTCGAAGCTGTATGTACATGTCATTGAGCAGAACCAAAAACATCATTTTATAAAATAAGTAATCTGATGTCATACATTTTTCAATGAGGTTTTAAAGTAAGTCTCCATGAGAGACTGCTCAAAAATAGTTCTCGAAGTCAATTGAAAACATGGCTGAGCACTTCATTTGATAAATTAGCAGCTAATGTACTAAGGTATATGTGTGTGAAACTGATATAGCATTACATTCCAAAGAGAATAACTACGTTAGAACTTCTGAATAATATGATTGCAGAAAACTGAAAAATACACTGAAAATAATGGTTGGCCGACCTTCTCAAGTAAAGTATCATTTTCTTCTTGCAGAATATCAATCTGCAGCACAGATAGAAATAGTTAATGGATTTTCCGAAAACATAAAATCTTACTCACTGTAAGTAATCAAACTTGGAAATTCTGAATGACTTTTCTGAAGAGGATGAAAAAACTATATCAACTATTCTGACTACAAAATGATCAGGGAAACAACGGTTCAATCATTGGTTTTTGAGGCCCCAGTTCAGTTAACAAGTCGACCATACCTCATCTTCTAATGCAGAAGCTGAATTCTGATTACTCGTATCTCTTAGCTTCAGGCTTCCCATATCTATTGACAACCTGCTACAGAACGCTAACTGTATAGGTTAAACTTTCCAAAGCACAATTGGTCTGAGTGATTCATCCATTTGTTGAGATTTGATGACCTATCAGTCCGCAACTGATAATGTTGAATTTAGACTGCATTCAGGAATGAAGAAACCCAAATGCAAAAGAGCAATAATGGCTGCTCTTCGTATGCCCAAAAGTAAAAATATAGTTCCATGAGATTTGCCAAGTAAAACCCAGGGTAACTGAAATGTCCATGCTCCATTCACGCACTTCAGTGAGAAATGCTTCAGAATTATTGGTCTTTGGTGGTCCATTCTGAATCCACCCATTCTACTAGACAAAGGATATATAATCTCTTAAAAAAATATAGATGCACTTCTTAAATTGGAACCTCAATGATCAACACCACTTTTGTTTTTGGGGCCATAAAGTTTCAAGCATGCTTCAGTAAGAATTGGTGAGAGAAAAAAGCAACAATGGTCCTGCCATTCTTCACAGTGAAAGTTTGAGAGCATCAACATACCTTCTATCTTTCCGGAAGTCCACTGGAGACTCTGATGAAAGAGGAGAGACTGGCCTTAGTGAGATGGGCACACTACTTGGCATGGGAACCGTCTTCAGGGTTGGACGAACAGTTGATATGGACCTGGCAGACAGAGGTTGTTCCATAGAGTTGGTGGATGGCCTTGCAGCTATTAAGGAACGAGCAGAAAGAGGTTCTTCCATGGAATTGGAAGATGATCTGCCAGCAATAGAATGAGCAGAAAGGGGTTGCTCCCCATGATTTGTGGGCTGAGGTGGTGTGGTTGCCAAAGATGAACGAGCAGAAGATGGTTGTTCTGCACTGCTAACAGGTAAAGATGACCGACTGCCCGTTGATGTATATATAGGCAACCGCCGTTCTGAATGGTTACGTAATGTTGGTGGAACTACTGCAGATAAATGAGCTGATGTTGGTTTTTCTACAGGGTTAGCTGGTACAGATGATCGCCCACCAGGTGTTGCATGTGCAGATGAAGGTTCTTGTTGCTTACGAAGTGACTATTAGAAACCATGATGAAGTACAAAGTGAGAATGAGACTTCTAAGAATAAACAGAAAGCAAATATCAACAAATCTACATATTGAAAACATCTTTGTGATGCCAATTCCAAAATCTAAAAACATCCTGCAACAAGTCCCCGTGGTCATTCCATTATGGTGTTCAACTTCACACTAATACCATGAACTTTAAATAAAACAAGGAAGAAGTAGCCGAGCAAGTAATTATGTGTTTGTTAAATTTGATTCAGAGGACACCCAATTCAACTTTCTCTTCAATATGGGAAGTCTGTGAAACAGTAGGGTCCAGGGAAGGTCAAGCATCTAGGCTCACCTCTAATTGTGTTAAATATAGGTAAACCAATGGTTTATGGAGAGAGAACATCCCAGTTGTAAAGTCTTATGTTGTTAATTGACCAAGAATTCTAAAACAAACTTCAAATTGAATGACGCAATAAAGAACTGTTCCCTTGTAGCTTCAAATGTAAGAGCTAGTTCATTAGAACTTAGCTTTAATAACTCTGGCATGTCAAAAGCCAGAAAGTGTTAGGGTAGCTGAAAGGACGGAAATGGCAAGCAGTGTTTCAATATGAGAAAAGCAGCTCCCAGTGAGGCAAGGAAGAAGGATCAATTGCTTGAATTATGGGAAAGGCGTGATCCAAAGAAAGAAACAAGAACTGGGAAACCAAAAAATAACTGCCTCAAAGCACTTACTGAAAGAAGAAATATCAATTTCCTAGTTAGTTCATCAACAATCAAGCTTATCAGATTACAACAGAGAAAATAACAAAGATAGGCCAATCACCAGAGGAGAGCGCGATTGCATTGCCTTCCCACCAGCTCGCCCAATGGATATTGTTCCAGTGACAGAGCCATAATCATCATCATTTTCACTGTCCTCATCGGCAAATTGGAGGCCCTTTGACTGTGCTGCTGGCCTTGTCTGCACTTTTTAAAATGTTTTAGACGATCTATATATAAATACATAAGACCTTAGATGGTAACAGTTATTTAACTATGTGATATTACAAATAGAATAGGAAACAGTAATTAGGATGACAATCACCAGAGGAGAGCGCGAGCGCATGGCCTTTCCACCAGAACGGCCAATTGATACAGTCCCACTCACAGGGACGGTATCATCATCCTTTTCAATGCCCTCATCCACGAATTGAAGGGGCTTTGGGTGGGCAGGAGTTTGTGATGCTGGCCTTCTCTGCAATTTAGTAAAAACAAGGTATGACATGGAGAATCTAGCTTAGCTTAGAACAGCACAAGAAAAAAGAGTAATAACGGCAATCACCAGAGGAGAGCGGGAAGGCATAGCCTTTCCACCGGCAAGCCCAATGGATACTGTCCCACTTATATCATCATTTCCAGGGTCGTCGTCTGCAAATTGGAGTCCCTTTGGCTGACCATGTCCATGAGTTTGTGCTGCGGGCCTAGTCTGCAGTTTAGATAATACTAAATCATCACCACTAGCAATGGATAGTTTATTTGGCAAATGCCATTTTATCAATAGCATTACCAGTGGAGAACGCGTGCCCATTTTTCTTGCACCTCCAAGCCCAATGCTCCCTTTACCGGTAGGATTATACTCATACGATAGGTCATCTTCCTCTTCACCATCATCATCAGGCGTTTGATGGGACATCACCTGAGCAAGTCTCTGTGCAGCAGCTTTTGTGTGTGCTTTCCTGGCATTAGGCATCCCGCTCGATCCTGTCCGAACATGGCGGGGATGCAGCGGCGATACGACCGGTGATGATGGAGTCGCAGGTGGGACAGCAGAGGTCTTCTGCCTCAGGTTATCTTGCCTGGTCCGGGGGTCCATGATGAATCCTGTCCAAAAACTTGATGGAAACCCTTCAACCAGAAAACAAAGCAGAAATTGTATAATGAGACAAAAAGATGGTGACAGTATGCTCAGCTTATATCTGTGGATGTTTGTGGGAAGATAGCAATGAAACAAACCAAAAATAAGATATAGCTACAATGAAAATGGAAGATCCGATTGATAAGGCCAAAAAGGAGGGAGGGAACGTAACAGAAGAAGAGAAGTTGAGAAAGATCTTGCTACGTGATTTACGTCCTTCTTCAACCCTGCATGTGTATGAGGTCAGGAAAAAGATTTTAGAGATTTAAATGATTTTTGGTATCTTTTATTATTACAAAATTATAATAAAACTACACCTATCCTTTCTTCACAGTGATGAACAACTATATATTAATGAAATTTCATGGAACACTCAACGGATCAAAATAGGCCTGTATAATATTCAAAATGACGTTATTCAGAAGAAAAGAAACGTTTTTTTTAATTTCTCCTTTATATATTTTGATTTGCCTTTATTTTACACAAGTGTTTTTTTTGTACGTAGGAAAATAAAACCAAAAGCCAACTTCAAACTAACCAGCGCATATTTCGACGGCACAAAGCTCTTTGTTTGTCCTGGTGAATGAGCTTCAAAACGGTCAACGGAGGCTTTTAAAGAATATGTAATCCTGAACTGACTAGAGCTGTGATTGAGGCCAGGTGGTTCGCACACTGGTTCCCTTCACGATGTAGTGCTGAAATTGCACCTCTCAAGCTCGTTGAAGTAATCCACAGGTACCTATCTCAAAAATTTGCTCATCAGATAAAGCTATATTGGATAAAGACAATATGTTTATAACTACGAGAGAATTCACTTCTATGATGACTCGTCGATATCCCAGTGTCCAAGCCAGAGTGAGTCCCATTTGGACTCTCCAGAGTTCTGTAGTTAGTGGCAATCCTCTTGCAATGTATTGTATAAACCCATCGTACCACTGATCGTGCTAGTCTCTAAGTATCCTCCCAGCAGTAATAATGTTTCCTCCTTGTTTTATTGCCCTATCGGTGTTTAACTTAACCCAGTCCTCTAGTGGTTTGGTTTACCCAACTAACCTATGGGTAATCCTTAGGTTGGAAGCATACAATTTTCCGCTACCTTTGCCCGTTCTATCCATTCTATGTACTCCAGAACAATTCTGTCACCCACTTCTGGCCAAACGAAGTTAGTATCAAACACATTTTTGTTTCACCAGTACCATAAAAACCAACAGGCTACTCCAAAGAGAGAAGCCCAATCAAATTGCCTCATCTTGTGGTGCTTCGTAAAGTTAGATTTTACCCACCGCATCTCATCTTGTAGGAAGAAGTCCGTATCCACTATCTCTGGGAGCAATTTTGCCCATAAGACTTTAACTCTCGGACAATCCTTAATGGCGTGTAGAGTGGATTCTTCTTATCCACAATTGTGACACTTGCTATCAGTAGCAATGTGAAGAGTCACTCTTTGTTAATTGGTCATTAGTTTTCCTTTGACTATTAACCAAATGAATGCCCTAATCCACTACGGCCCTGCCCATTTCTAAATTATTTCCCAGAGGCCATTATGCTTGTCAGTGATACTCTCTTTGATTAATTCGTATGCTGACGCTACTGTGAACCGTCTATGTGCTGTTTGTCCCTGCTAGAGAGGATCTTCCACTGTGCTCTCTGCATTAGTGGGGGTCTTCGCGATGTCCAAGCATTTTTAAAATCCGCAACAGAGGCTTACAAGACTCTTTTGGGGATTGGGGAGGTCGCCACATAAATAAGTGGTCCCTAGTCCTTTACCTAGTTACCCATCCAGAATTGGATTCTCTTTCCATTACCTTGTTTCCATTCTAGACCTTGGCGAACTACTTGCCAAGTTGCAGATATTCCCATCCAAATGCTCGAAGCCCCGACCCCCGACCCTCTCTATTGTAGGAGGGATGTAGTGTGGGTCAACGCGATATTTAGCTCTTAAAATATGAACCTATAAAGCTTGGGGCTGTGTAATCAACGCCCAACCCAACTTAGACAATAAAGCATCGTTGGAAGAACGGATTCGTTTAATGCCTAGGCCCCTCAATTTTTTGGGCTGACACACTATTTCTCAGTTGGCTAGATGCATTTTCCTTTGCTCACCCATTGAGCCCCAAACAAAATCTCGCATGAGTCTCTCCAAGTCATCACAAAACTGCCCCGGGAGTCTAACTGTTTGTATCGTATAAGTGGACAGGGCCGCTATCACAGACTGGGTTAAGGTAACTCTTCCCATTAGAGATAGTACCCTTGCCCTCTATCCTGCAAGTTTATGTCGTGCATTATCAAGGAGATGTCAATACGTGTGTCTTGATGGCCGCTCATGTAGCAATGGGGCTCCTAGATTGTAGCGCTCCCTCACCGTAGGGTACACATCGGGACGCCCGAAGGTCGCTCCGACACGTATCCCATGATAACGGTGCACTACCAAACAAACCACTAAAATCCACATGGCATCGCAATAAATAAAACCACAATATCAGAAATCGCTAAATTTTAAAAATCATAATATCAATCCTGTTACAGTCATCCAAAAGCATAATAGACAAGTCTATCAGTCCCCTAAACAAAACTCAAAAAGGAAACTGATACAAACGTCTATACTAAGTCATCCTCA
>JAOTIZ010000201.1:11397039-11416333 GCA_027123425.1 Erythroxylum panamense | reverse complement strand
TGGCAGGTATAATGCAAAGCGCAGGCACTGGCGCCGTACCAAGCTAGGTTTTTGAGATGGAAGAATAGCTGATATAAGTTTGAAGCTTCTTCAATGTTCAACATTTGGGGGTAGTAATTTTGCAAGACTTGAAATGTGTAATTTTAAATTTGGGAATCGTAGGACCATGTTTAGTTGCGATTTATAAAGGAAGTTGTATTATGTATTTTCATTATGTATTTGCGATTTCGTTATGTATTTGCAAAAAAAATCAAGTATTTCAAGGTCAAATTTGTCCGAAAACATCCAATTGGGTGTTTTGAATGAGAATACAAAACACATGGGCTAAAGTTAACGAATCAAAAACACAGGGGCTAAGATGAATAATCAAGTATATCACAGGGGCTCTTTTATGTGATTTGCCTCATAACTCCTGCCTTGTCCATGCTCTATGTCATAATTGTGTATGGAGTCATGATCATAACAGAGATTGCATCCATGTAGTTGCCTCATCATGCACAATGGCGCAATTGTACATAACTATGACTTCTTCGATTCTTTAAGTTCTTCATCTTTTCTTCAATTTTCTTGTTTCCACCCACTAACAAAAACATCAAACATCCTTTGAAACAAAAAATTAAGATCAAATCCTTGCTCTAAAATAATCAAACTTATAGAAACACTATTAAGAACACAATTCTAAGTTCTAAACATATGATTACCATATAAGAAAATACTTAAAAACACACTTAAACCTCAAGAAAACACATTATAATATACACTTATCACTGTTTAAGGCAACCATATGTATAAGAAAAGGTGATTCATTATCACCTTAACTCTTTGCTATTTGTATAAAAGTTTTCACGGACTTACCAAAAGAAAGATTAAAAAAGAGGCCTCATTCAAATACCACAAGTTAAAAATCTTCTAGTTTTCCTTTACAGATGATCTATTCTTACTTTGCGGAGCTAACCTCGAATCTATTCAACTACTACTGGATTCTTTGGAGGATTTCAAACTTCTCTCTATACTTAATTTCAATCCTCAAAAAAGCTCTTATGTCATCTCCTCAGGTCATTACCCTTTTGGTGCTAGAGCTTCTAAACACCAAGGGCCTCACTCAATAAGAGCCTCCCTTTAAATATCTTGATGTATCAATAGCTTAAAAAAAATCTAAAAGGAATTGCTTTCCTCTCCATAATGTAATAAACAGAAGGATTCACAACTAGTGCAATACTATCTTATCCTATAATGGGAGACTTCAACTACCTATCTCTGTTTTGAACAATCTATATACTTATTGGATCTCCTATCTGGATCTCCCAAAAGTTGTGATGAAAGACAATGGCAGGGCTTCAAGAGACTTTCTCTAAAGTGGAGCAAGGAAAAAACTCAAAATTCCTAAAGTGAAATAGGCAGTTGTAAATCATCCTAAGTTTAGAGGCCTGGGCATCACACATCTATATGTACAATGAGTAAGGTAATTTTCATAAAGAGACTTTGGATCCTATGCTCTGAAAATGAAAGTTTATGGGTGAAATGGATTCATTCACAGATACTATGGGATATGTCTATATGGAACTACAAAGCTAATCCGGGAATCTCCTGGACACTCATTCAGACTATGAAAATTAGACAGTTAACCCATCCTCACATCAAGCACAAAATTCGTGATGAAGGTAGGACTCTTATGTTCTGACATATAACATAACAATGGGCCTCACCATAGAATGTCTGACTTTCAATTACTTAGAAATTCTATACCTCCCAATACTAAAGTCCCCACACTCATCATAAACAACTCTTGGTTCTAACCTTTTTAGTTTATTAGAGGAAGACAGGAGTTTAGTAGATTAACTGATGGAGTTACTCTTCACTCAAATACACTTGATACTATAATTTAGTTTCTAGACACATCTTTAATATTCACAACACAATCTTGAAAAAAAAACTCCTAAAAGAGTCTCTTCCTACATCATCAACTTGTAAACTAATTTGGGATTCTATAATAACCCCCTCTCACTCTTTTATCCTATGGCTAGTAACATATAATAGGCTGGGTACTAGAGATACCCTAAAACTTTCAATATCAAATTTGAATTGCCTATTGCGCAATGAGGAACTTGAAAGTGTAAATCGTCTATTTTTTGACCATAATTACTTGAGCCATCTTTGGAAGCCTACCCTACATAAGTTTGTCACTTCCTACCCTTACTTTAACATATTATGTATCCTAGATTGAGCAACAACTCATCACTTCATAACTAAAAGGGACTAAAAATTATTAAAATTGCTTTAGAAGTTTCTACTTACTACATCTAGAGACAAAGAAACAAAAGGCTATTTGGGCCATCTCTTACAATGGTGAATTCTTGTCTGGTATAGCTCAACACCTTCATAAAATCAAAGGTAATTGCCTATCAACTAGAAGCACAAGTTGATCTTATTACCTCTCACAATTATAGGCTAGGATTCTAAGATACCAGCATGCAAAAACATTAACAAATAGATTGGTAGGGACATGCATACACCACAAGCACCATATCATGCATTCATGGAAAGGGCATAATAAAGAGATGGAAGTGAAAAGGAAAATGAAAGACTAACTTGTTTCTGAATCACTGCAACAACAATTACAACTTTAGCTTAATTAAAAAGCTTGTAGACCTTTAACCCATAAGCAAGAAAACAGAAAAGGGTGAACTACTGAAGATGGAGCAGGAAGCACAAACTAATGTGTTTGTTTCGGAGCAAAACAATGGCTTAGGACCACACATGTGTCCCCTTAGCAGATTGTCTTTTATTTTGCTAAGGAGCTCAACTATAGCTCACTTGAAAGTACGCTTTTGTCTTATTAGATGTATAACTGTTGCATTATTAATGAATTACTTAACTTTCAAAAAAATCGTGTTTTCCTTAACCTTATTTTATAGTGATAATATATTAATAGTGTTTTTTAGAAACTAAAAGCTACAAGGCATGTAATTTCTATTTTCCATGAATATTAAAAAGGAGGCATGCATGCAACCATCAAGATATATTGTTTTTTAAAAACAACAAAACTAAGGGGACACATGATTTTGATTTTCAATCAAACAAAACAAAATTATCCCCTAATCAACATTAGACTAATTCATAAAACAAGTTTTTAAGTCTTAAACTTATTAAATTAAAGTAAATTTAATCAAGATAAATAATTAAAGGAGGATCTAATACCATTATTTAAAAAAAAGCTATAATTGAATCACGAGCGCTATAGAAAAATAATTTTGCAATTTCTAGATTAGATATTTTTAGTTGAATAACTTGAAAAACATGAATCATAAATAAATGTTGAAACTTATCTAATTCAGACTCCTATAAAAATTTTCTTAGCAAATTGTTAACCACAAGTTATTCACATATGTACATCCTCTAAAAATATCCACAAAAGTAGAGAAAAAGAACTAAAATGTTTTAAGAGGAAAAGATAAGAGTGTTAGCTCCCTTATGACTTTGTTTTTTTTTCCCTATTTATAGAAAAAGATAATAGTTTTCTAATTAAAATTGAATTTGTTAATTATAATTAAAGTCTAACTCTACTTATAATTAAAATTTAATTTTAATAAAATTAAATATCGCATATTTAATCCCTAAAATTTTTCAAACTTTAGAATTAAGTCCAACTTAATTTAAATTGATTTTTTTCTCTTTTAAACTACTTTTTCTGTGTAACCCATTATATTCCTGATATATTGATAACAATTATTAATTCCAATTCATAATTAAAATTAGATAATTTAATATTTCTTTAATTAAATAATTTATAATCATATATTAAGAATGACGGCTAGCAATATGACAAATATTAAAAATATTAAAGTAGTTTTAACTTACCATGTCCACACATAGTTATAACGTATAATTTAATCATTTCATTGTCTAATATTTTAATTAAAAATAGAGTATAAAATTAGTGTCTACTCTATTTAAATCTAATTATATACATTCTTACTAATTAGCAATGAATTTATAATAACATTGACTTAATTATATCCACTTAACTCATACTATATTGATTTAAAAGATTGACCATATACATGATAAGAAAGAAATATGATATGTGACAATCTAATTAATGACCAATTTTAATAAAATAATGATGATGAGTAATTTGAGGATAATATCTAAATACAATATGAATCTCGTAATTATGATTTTATCATAATTTTATTTGTAAGATATATTTATCTCATGAACTTTAGCTTATATGTTAGTTACTTAAATAAATAAACATAAGATAAAAATATTTTACATTTATTATGTTACAAAATTGATTGATTGTAAGGTATAAACTAATAATTTATTTTTTCTAAAAATTATTTAATTGTTTTTCATTTTAAATTAGTTCAAATATGAAATTGAAATCTACACATTATTTGTTCACTTTCATATGTAAAGCACATATGGAAAGAAGTTGACCTTATAAGAATAGAGACTTTTAATGAAGGATAATAGTTTTGGCCAGCATGTGATCGAGCCTCAGGATGAAAAACACAATGTCTTTTCATAATTGGAATCTTCTTAGAATACCTCGTGGGCAACTAAAAAAAACAAAGTCTTTTTTATTTTAATTAAATCAAGTCAGACTGGGCCGTCTCAAGCCCAGTAGGGCCGGAGCTCGAGCCTGCTCCTCGGCCTGCCTTCAATCACTCCACTGGTATCAAGCCTAAAAAATGCATTAAACTGATGAAGAGTATGATGAAACGAGACGACAAAAAAACTCATTTCTTATGACTCTCTCTATATATTAATATCAATATTCCTCATTAACCTCTCTTGGTCTCACTTGCCTCGTTCTCTCCGTCTCTCACTTCTTTCTCTGTCCAGCCAAAGCTCTCTACCGTCTCTCCATGGCAGCTGCTGCGGGTTCGTCCTTGTCCATGCAGACTCGCGCCTCTACGGTAATTCCTGTCTCCTAGCAGATCTGTTTGTATTGTTGTTTGATCTTCTGATTCGTTTTTATTTTCTAGTGGCAATTGTTTTGCTTGCCTGATGTGAGCGGTTTGTTAAGCTGTTGTAAAAGGCTTATTTGATCCGGAAATATATGATCTTTACTATCCTTGCTGAGATAGGTGATTAGTCGATGGGCTTAGAAGTTGGCTTGACTTTGGATGGTGGAATTTACTGTACAAATTTATTGATTTTTTTATCAAAATGTGTGTTTAAGTGGTGGGGAGGACGATTTGTTCATAAATTTGGATCTTTAACTTTGGTATATCCTGTGTCTTGTTGTTGGTTGGGTGGATGTCGAAGTGTACTTTTTAGATTTGTTAATGGGTACTGTATCATGGTTGACTCAATAAGCAGGGTTCTAGGTGAATTATTGTGTAGCTTGAAGTGAGATTTTTGGGACTATGCACCATTGCTTTTGTTGTGTAAAGCATTGTTCAAATGGGCAGCGATTGGGGCTGAACTGATAGTTTTGAATCTACTGGGCAAAGAATTGAAGATTGTAATGTTTTGGTTTATTTTTTCATTATTTGTTTAGTTTTTTGAGTTTGATGTGCATTTATTGTACTGTCTTCCTTCTTACTTTTCTATATTATTAAGTATTGTTTGTTTGAATTTGTTAAACAGGCCACAACTAAATTCTCTAGTTTAAAGGCGGCTTCTCTCTCTACTCTGGGAAAGAACTTCATGTCTTTCAGTTTGCGGCCGATTCCAGCTCATCTTCGGATCTCCTGTGCGGTATGTTTTGCCATTTGATATATACTCGTAATTTCACAACTATCAATGTTACTGAATCTCAGGGCAATGAGTATGGTTCTTGGATGAGGCTACCAAAGGAGCTATTGCACCAGCCCATTAATAGTTTGTAAATTTGGCAGATGCGAAGACAGAAACATGTTACCTGTGAATATCTTATCTAATGGGCAATGAGAAATAAATTTGTGGATATGAAGTTGCTAATGTTTAAGTACAATCTAGATATGCTTCTATTATTTATTGATTTAATATTCCAGACATTTAATTTTCATTGGAGAATATAGGGTGGTTTTCCTTACTTTTTGTTCAGAATGGTTTGCAGCTGTGTTATGAATTTACCTGCTTGTCCT
The DNA here is from genome assembly GCA_027123425.1 of Erythroxylum panamense. Lineage (NCBI taxonomy): Eukaryota > Viridiplantae > Streptophyta > Magnoliopsida > Malpighiales > Erythroxylaceae > Erythroxylum > Erythroxylum panamense. Next base: position 11,410,253 of record JAOTIZ010000201.1, on the reverse strand, counting down.
AAAGCAATGTGGAACTAAATTAAATGTTGTTGCCCAGGCCAAACCAGAAACAGTTGAAAAGGTGTGCAAGATTGTGAAGAAGCAGCTAGCATTGCCTGATGATGCGACACTTAGTGGAGAGTCCAAATTTGCAGCTCTTGGAGCTGATTCTCTTGATACGGTACCCAATAGTTTGTCTTTGTTTATTTATTTCGTTTTTGTTTATCTTGTTTCGGATCGACTACCATGATGACCTTGCTTTGTTTATGGAAAGTGAAAAACATTGGTTAAAATCTAACTTTGTATTATACAATGATAGGGGAAGCTTCAAAAGAAAAATCTTGTGGTACATGTAATTTTCTATCAAGTTGAGGACCTGATTGGTTGAATTTTTTATTGAGTTTTTGGTTTCTAACTTTTGTTTTGATTTCTTCCAATTTTCATAATTTCTAAAAACCATAAAACTTGTTTATTATTTCTGTTTTCATTTTTTCATACTCTGATTTATCATTGAATAAACGTATATTATTTAATTATTTAATATTGATTACTAATAGAATTATAACTAATATAATTTGACTTATTTAACTTATTTTAATTTGTAATTATTTTAAAATTTAGAAATTGAAAATATTTCAAAAATAAAATACTTTCAAAGTTTATAGTTCTTTAATGAATATGTTTAAATTTTAAATGTTTTAAAATACGTAAAATTCAAAATTTAAAATAATAAATTAAATATATTAGTAAATAAATATTAGTTTATAAGTTATGTATTTTTTACTTGTATAATTATTTATTTAGATAAATATAATAAATTTCTTTACTATGTATTGATAAATATTATATAAGAGATTAATATATTTGCTTGATTAATTTATAAAATTAATTTATATTCAAATTTTATTTTATATTTACTCATTATGAGTAATAAAGGTGTGGTCATATCGATATTAATAAATAGGTTTGTGTTTATGTTTGAAAGGAAAAAGGCATAATCCAAAATAAAAAATGAAAAGCAAAAATCATCATAAAAAAGATGGAAATGGATTCAAATGATCCTTAACTTTTTGAACGAGTCACACAAGTCATAGATACCACTGACAATGGTATGACATTACCACATAGACTATTGTGAATGTCAATTTATTTTTCCATGATAACAAGACTATTTTTATATCATAACAATTAGGGAGCTAGGTTTAAACTAGAATTTTCTTAAATTTGCTCAAACGCCAGATTATCTTTCATGTAATTAGTGCTGTTGGTTACTTCCCTCATTCTAAAGTTGTTGGTGATGCTATCCATTTTACTTGTCACATCAAGTGGATTATTCCCAATCATTGTGATGGTACATAATCCTGCTGCTTAATAATGATGTCCTTGACGGCCATTTATTTTCAGGTTGAGATTGTGATGGGACTTGAGGAGGAATTTGGTATTAGTGTGGAAGAGGACAGTGCCCAAAGCATCGCAACAGTACAAGATGCAGCAGATCTTATTGAGAAGCTTGTTGAGAAGAGAGCTTAGAACCAAATGCATATTTGAAGATCTCTTACCTAATGTGCCTGTGGACTCTAGATTTTGTTGATTTAAGCTGGGAAAACCCACAAAAAATTGCCAGAAATTATGAAGTGATGAATGATGATATCATTGTTTTTTGCTTGTTTATTGGCCCCCTCTCTGATACACATTTTCATGTTTACAGTGGATATTAGTGCAATCTTGAAGATAACAAAATCATTAAAGACATAAAAGGTATCAAACTTCAATGCTGTATCAAGCAAAAGGAATACATTACTCTCTCAGTTATCCTAGGAAAATTAAAAAGTTAAAGATTCCATTGTATTTTGGAAGAGGTACTAATGTACCTTGTGGATTAAAACATGCTTATCTATATTAGCCTTGTTAAAATATTTTCTGATTCTTTTCCCTCCAATTTACATAAAATGTAGAGTTGACTGAGATTTAGCATATCTTTCCCTTAAAAGTTGAACTTATCTTTGGCCCTTTTCAATCTGAATCGTGATAGTAGAGATTTAAGGTATGTTGAATGCTAGCTCGGATGGAATTGGTGAAGCTAAATTTGAAGTGGAGATGGTCAATGTTTTCATGTATTACTATCCTGTCTTTAGTTTTCAGTCTTCTCTTAGTTACAAGCCAAGTTATAAAGGAAGCTTTTGATTTTAAGGAACCTCTCCATATGATATTGTACCAAGGAATGAGAGCGATAGGAGGCTTGTGAGCCTTGATGTATGAAGAGTTTGAGTAGTCTCCTTTGTTGCTTAGGGACCAAACTGGTTTATCAGGAGCAAAAGGATTAGGCAGGTAGTTTGGAAAGTAGCTCAGAAGCCTATCAACCCCCTTGCCTTGAAAATGCCAAGAATTGTGCTCAAGGGCATTTCTGACTCGTGCCTGAGAAGAGATTCTTGTAGAGAACGAAGAAATATCCTTCCTAAGGCAGAGAGATTCTTGTAGAGAATGAAGAAATATCCTTCCTGAGGCATAGGGGATTTCGAGAAGTCTAATTATCAAACTAGAATCATGTATCCTCTCCATTCCTAACGTAAATTTTGATGAATGGATCAACAGCTAGCCTTTTCCTTAGAATCTAAATGAAATGCCAAGAGAATTCTTTCCTTTCTGTAATTTTCCATAAGCAGATTTTCGTGAGATAGAATTCATTAATCCATTTGCTCCAAAGTGATTATTTATCCTTGAACAGTCTCCAAGTCCTTTTAGCAACTTGCATTGATTGGAAAGTTAAGATTGATGTGATACCAAGCTCCCCTTCTTGCTTCCTCCAACAAAGCTGTTTTGGCATTATTAATCTTTCCTTATTAAGGGAAGTTTCTGATGCATTTTTCAATCTCCTTGATGATTCTTTTATGAAGAAGAAGGCGAAAACTCCAATCTGCTGAAATGGGGACCCTCATTTATGTAAATGGCAAACTATGAATATTCATATCAAAATCTGCAGTAGGCTTTCAGTATTGGATATGTCTGAGGAGAAATAAATTCTACTGTTGCATTGATTATGCTTAGACCAGAAATCCTGCAGAAGCTCGTAAGAGATTAATGCAAAATGGAAATGGACTCTTACTGAGCTCCACAAAACAAAATCAGATCATCTGCAAAGCTTAGATAGGTAAGAGACATTTCCTTGCATTTATGATGATACTTAAACTCAGGTTTTCTAGATAAGTTGAAGCAAATAATCATGTTCAGAATTTCTATGGAAATGACAAAAAGATAAGGACAAATAGAATCTCCTTGTCTAATACCATTAAAACCTCATAAACCCATCCATATTTATAAGAAAGTTGAAGAATTTAAAAGGAGATTTGTAAGGAATGGGAGGTGTGAAGTTAAGAATTTCCGTGTTGGAATGATCTAAACATAGTGCGGTTCCAAAATGGGCATACAAATTAGGGAATTGACTCGGCCATAGATGGCTCCTGATGGGGCAATTTCTTAGCTGTTTGTTTTTCTAAGTGTAAAAGCACCTTATTGATATGAGATCGGTCATTTCTAACTTAGTAACAGCATCCTCCAGTCTCTGAGGGGTGAAGAATGCAGTTCAAATCACCTGCAATCAACCAGGACTTAATTATAGAGGATTGAATAGAGAATAACTCCTACCATAACTTAGCTCTATGAAATTCAAAGTTGGCTGGAAAAATGATTGCAATCTCAATCTTAATTCATGTCTCAATGAGTTTGCAACTAAGATGAATGTATTGGTATGAAGATTTTATACAAAGACCTGTATTATTTAAAAATATTGTAAACATACAAGATTCTACCATTGTAATGGTAGTCGTGGTTTGATCCATACTTCTAGTTTTTTCATATGATTTTCATAACATTGTGAAGTTTATGAGCTTTTATTCTTGTTTCAAGTAATCCAAGCAAAATTGGATTCCTTTCCAACAAAAGATCCTTGACAGCTTGTCCCTTATGAGGTTCAATAAAACCTCTAATATTTCAAAAAATCATAAATATTTGGACATATGAGAGGTAAGTCTACCAACCCCCTTTAGGTTTCCCCATTTTCCTCCCTTAATGTAGGAGAGAATTGTTCATTCAGTCTTGCCTTTCCTCAAAGAAACCTTGATGAGGTGCCTCCTCTTCATGTTCACTCTCAGGAGGGTTTGCACTAGTTTTTCCCTGATCTCTAACTAGAGCAATGTCTTGATTATCAAGCTGAGTCTCTACTTCTACTAAAAATGCATTCTAATCTTCAAACATAATATCAATAGAATCGGTTTCTGTGTTTGGTGTTGCTAGTTCTTCCACCGTTCCCATTAACTCATTGTAATCTCCTCTAGAGAACAATCTCTCTATTGGTCTCTAGACTTGTTTTCCTAGCTAAGGTTCCAATTGTAAAATAGCTGAATTTTATCTTTTCATTAGCAGGATTAAGTTTCATAATAGACAAAGCTTTAGGTAGAGCCTTCTTGGGATTCATCTCCGCACAAATTCGAGCATAAAATACTTTTCCAAGCTTAACAATGGCTGAATCGATAGCTACAGGTTTCCCTACTACACTAGTAAAAAAACTGAAGCCATCCATAGACCAATACTTAAGAGGAATGTTGCGGAAATTGATCCATAAGAGGAGGGATTCTATGTTGTTTTTGTCAAATTCCAAACCTAATACCCATTTTTGAATCAACATGAGTTGTTCACCTACGTGACAAGGGCCTGATTCCAATATCTTACAAATACTATCATCATACGTAAACTTAAATAGAAAGTTTTCTCCTCAGTGAGTAGGATTCTATCTAATCCCTTGTTATCCCATCTGGTTTGATCCCAAAAGCTGGCCTTTTGTTAAGGAAGAAACCAACCAAGGTATTGCTCCAGAGTTTAGCTCCTTCTTGAAGAAGCGCGAGAGGAGGAGATACAAAACCATCAACTAAGGTGGATGAGAAATGTTTAGGCTTTACAACAGAGGTTTCAGCTGAAATTACGTAACTCCAAGATTCCCAGCACCATTCGGACCTTCAACTTTCTGCTTGCTTAGATCCCTCACAATGTTGACATCTAAAGACTATTACAGAAAATGGTTATGCATTGCTCCTAAGGGAGAGGAGCCTCCCTTGGAGGTTTCCATGGAACTTTCTGAAGTAGAAAGTTACCTGAAATCTGCCCGGAGATCGCCAAATATTCCTCTCTAGGAGGAAAGTTACTGTTCTAAGGGTGAGTTGCTGTTCATTTGAGAGAGTTTCTTACACGATACGATATTATTGCAATCTTTAACATTGTATTGACGGCTACAAAAGGTCAAAAGTGTTGCGAATTATAAAGGGGTCGTAAAGGAAACACCTAAGGCCTTGTTGCCTCACTTCTAATCAATGAAAATCCCAGTTCAAAGGCTGTTATGCTAGGTGATCCAAAAGGTGCTTGTAGAAAGGGGTTTCTTCAAAACCATACTCTGAAAATGTTAACCAAATTAAAACAACTACCTTTTTCCTGCAAAACATGCCTTTGGACCTGGGAACCTCAGAAACAGTTTGAGAAACAAATCCCGAAGGGGATGTACCTTGTCGAGTTAAAATTTATCCCAAGTACCCTTTTTCTTTTTTCTTTTTATGTCACTCTTTAGCTACGTATTCATGTCGAGTTGAAACTTAGCTCTGTAGTCTTTTGTGTTTGCCCTTAGTCTTTCGCGATGAGATAAACTTACCCTTAGTAGTTATTTATATTAGGGTGTCTTTCGTGTTAGTTCTATTTTTTTTTTTAAAGGAAAGCTACCGAAATATATTACATAACCAGTTTAGGAAAAACCATTCCCGACATATCCTCGATAAGGAGAGAGTGGCACTCAATAGGTAGAGTATCAAACTAAATGACCCCAATATCAAAACAGCCTTCATAGTTGTAATTGCCATAGAAACCTAAAAACCTCCTTGGTACTTTCGAAAAACCGACCAATACAAGGAACCTTGTCAAATTGGACCTTGTTTACCAGTCTCGTTTAAGGTTTATCATACCAAAACTAAGGGTACCAAACATTTTGATGATCGGACCAGAACTAAAGCTACCATACATTCAACTGGCCTAGAGCTCGAAATGTCGGATATCTGAAAATTTGATGCTAAGCTTCTGAACCATATTTTCTCTAAAGAGCAAGGGAAAAATGCAGTAAGAAAATGGAAAGATCTGATATGAACCAACCTGGCAGAAGATGGCAACCTTCAGATGGGCCCTCTTTTGCCTCGCTCACTTTTGTAGCATAAAGCATTCCATCACTAGTTCCAGTAAAATATTCCTAACACTAACCCTGACACTCTAGATACCAAGTGACATACTGGAAAGTATAGATACTTATAACTATAGTGTCATAACCAGATTTGTTTAACAGATGCTCACTTTCTTACTCCCAATCAGCATCAAAGAAGCCAGCATCTTTCATCTCTGAATAGTATACATTCTCAAGATGCAAATCTTCTTCCTACAGTCACGAGAAATGCAAGTATTGGTAACAAATGTTTCCGTACTCGTAACAGAAAGACAAAGTTTGAAAACAAGGGTAAGGTGAAATCCTGATAAACCTGGAAAAAATCTGCTAAAAACGTTATGTACAGTAGAGGAAGGTAAAAGGCGTGATAGCAAACAATTGTTGTAGTGTACAACCTGTAGAAGAAGATTAAGGATCATTAGGAATACATATAGTTCCAGAAGGCCTTTTGTGGAAGAAAAAGAATTCTATTCAACATTACCAAAAGCTGAAACCAGCCCCGCTTCCCATAAGTCCACAAGCAAGCAGAGCCAGTAAGTTCAAAGTGAACATTATAGCAATGTATTTGTAGAATGCAGGTCGTGCTGCATAAAGGAAATGACAAGTCATGAACCATCTAATAGGGATAAATATACTTCACCAACATGCATGTACTGAGAACCTTACCAGGCAACCTGTCCCTCCACTGAGAGTGGTACATCCATAATATCAGGCCATAAACTGCAGTTAGCACAAGCCTGTGGATAACCCATAAATTCCACTTTTTGGTAAGCTGTTCTTCATTATTATCAATGAAAAGTGGGATCCCCAGTCCAAACAGGTAAATTGCCTGCACAGAAAACATCAATTAAGTAATTTATATTTCATGTCATAATCTTGGCCAGTTGTAGCAATTTAGTACAGGCAGGCTATAGAATTAAAAAAACAAAAACTGAGGGTAACTTCATCATAAACAAGCACAAGCTCATCGTCCTCATCTACTTATGCAGAAATTTAGAGCTGTCTAACAAATTCAAATGTCAGATACCATATTTAGCCTAAGGATAGCATTTGGTAGACAACTCTAAAAAGGGACAAAATAAGTTAAAAGTGACACCAATATTCCCCAGACCCCTTAAGGTGCCTTTTGGCATGAAGCTAGCTATTAGAGAACTGCAATGATTAAAGTGAAAAATGAAGGACCTTCAAAACTATGTCCAAACCAACTACAAGCGCTGAGATACCAAAGGGCCGGGTCAAAGCATCAAACCCACTAGAATAATTTCCTTGGTATAGAAAGGCAATCAAGCTGACTTCCAGAAACAACATTCCAGATGTTGTAAACAGGGAAAGGATGTTCCATGCTAACTCTTTTCCAGGACTGCACTCCCATGCCTGCAACAGTGAAAAAATGTAGAATTATATTTATGATCTTCATCTAAGGGAAAAAGGGTAAAATGCTCCAAAAAGAACCAAGCATCAATAGTGGCAAGAAGGTTGTGAATTATTAAGATATGAAAAGGAAGTATTAGTGGACTGAACTATTTTGATGCCGAGTAGGCAAAGAAACAACATAAACTACAAAAATCTCTGCACAGACCCCATACGAATATTCATGCATACAAATGTACAAAGACACACAACACCTAGAGAAAGAGTGTGTGTGCTAGTATTATTGAGGTATCTTGGTCAGAATTGGTTGAGCATCTTGTTCAACAATATGCAGGTCTTACACAGTCATATTTATATGTCAGCAAGAATTTGCAATATATAAATGGAGATAACTAAAGAAACAATGTCAAAATCTAATGAAGATGAAAGCCAACAGGTTGGATCCTGCACCAAGTCTTCTAATTCTTGTGCCTTAAGTATCCAATCATAGAAGAACTAAATTGATCAGAATCAGGGTATTTGGATATCCAGAATGAGAAAACATTTAGACAAACAACCATAAATGTAGAATTAATCCACTGATAAATCTCAAGATACAAGTGCTTCTTGACCAAAGGTAGTTTATGGATGGGAATCCAAGAAAGTTGACAAGAAATAACATTGGTAGGAGGAGAAAGAAAGGTAAGTAAATGTCGCATAGCAAGTTCCAATTGTCAAGGGTTTTGTTCAATAACGTTATCGATTAAACATCTTTCAGACTCAGTTTGATTGATTAAACATCTTTCAGACTCAGTTTGATTGAAGCTTTTCATTGATCCCCTCCCAAAAAGAGTTCCAGATTTGCTAAAAGTTATCCTTGTAGGTATAAACTTAACATTTGAATCATTACTCAAGTTGGAAGTAGTGCACGTTAAGTTACAACAACTACATCACCATGCACATCAGATCAATACTTGGACATCATTACCGCCGTTTTGTCTAATAATTGCCTCCACAAAAGTGAATCAACAGCTACGTTGACAATCATGACACGTGAATCAAGGCCTTGTTTAACAAACTAATCAAAATTTCACAAACTCGAAGAAGTATCAGCTCTCAATGCACATTTCAATACAAAACAGATAGCAGATGACAATTCAAGAAACCTACAATTCAATAGCTAAATTCATGAATCCGAATCATAAATACGAGCATAAGTGTAAGTTAGTTAATACCAAAACAAAAGGATATTTAAAAAATCAAGAAAAAACTAGCTAGCTTGACAGATTCTAATAAAAACTCACAAACCTGAAAGCAGCACCAAGCAAGATTAAGCAAGCTGACGAGCCAAAGACTCACATAATAAGCGATGATTATATGGGATCTCCCATGGGATAGCTTTCTCAAGCTTTTCTTAGTCTGGAATGTCAAGTAAAGCACAAAACAAAGGGAAGCCACAATCAAGATGATATTGTGTAATACGCCATGGCATTGAGAGAACCAATTGAAGAGACCTTGGCCTGTAAAGCGGCCATCGCCGAGAGTGGGGTTAGGGTTTTGAGAGATGGGAATTGAAAAGGAAGAATCTCTGGTCGCTGGCGGATGATTTTGCATGTTAATATTTCCGGGTGGAAGAGAGAGGAGCAAATTGGTGAGGTGGGTGCGACAGAAGCAGTGTTGAGATTGAATTTTAAAGTGGGTGTTTCTGTCTTGGCTAAACTTCTGGTCAGATATTCTTGTCTTCTTCTCTTCCGTAATTGCTGATTAGTGGATGAAAGTTATACCTAGTACAGGACAGATGTCCGATTAGATTTCTACCCAATAGACTGTTTATGTGGACTTAACATACCTAAACAAAAACATATCAAACTTAGGCTTTTTATTTCTACTTCTATTTTTTATTATTATTTTTGATAGCCACTTTTATTTTTAATTATTATTTTTTATTTCTATTTTTTAAAAACAAAAACTTGTTTGATTGAGATTTGTAATATAAAAACTGAAACTAAAAATTCGTTTATTTAAGATTTATAATAAAAAACTAAAATCAAAATCATGTTTAATTTTATCATCATGTTTCTATTTTTTTAATTATACTCTTATTTGTAATAATTATAATTATAATTATAATATATTTTTAAATTAATTAATTCTTATTATGACAAAACTTCATTATAATAAGACTTCATTATAACAGGACTTAAGACTTCACTGGGTCGTCAAAGTAAGCTTCACTTTTGTAACAAATGAACCATTATGATATAGAGACAAAGGTTACTACATGAAGAATAGGCTTTGAAGACTAGGCTCTGCAGATGTGCTGCCACATTAAATGTGAAGACAAGTGCTGCGTGCTCCATGCTAAATATACGTGAAAAGTCTTCACGTAAAGACTAGGCTTTGAAGAGTAAGCTTTGCCATATTAAATGATGTACTGCAACATTTATAAGACAAGTGTTTCACGTGTGTTCTACTATATACTAAAGATGGGAGGATGAGACTCGCCACTACCATTCTCTCTTCTAAGCTAAGTTAAGCTTAACCCACAAAAATAGCTCCCACGGCAACAATCTCTGACACGATGCTGAGCACCTCCTTGGCACCCCGACACAGGGTGACGAGTCAGAGAGCGGTTCTGAACATTAGACAGGTGCTTTTCGGGTTGCAGAGGGCAGATTAAGGCCATAGCGGCGTACAACGTGAAGCTTATTACTCCAAAAGGAGAAAAAGTGATAACAGTCCCAGATGATGTGTACATTCTTGACCACGCAGAGGAAGAAGGTGTTGATTTACCGTATTCATACAGGGCTAGTTCTTGCTCGTCGTGTGTAGGGAAGGTAGTGTCAGGGACGATGGACCAGTCGGACGGTAGCTTTTTTGATGATGACCAAATGACAGATGGTTGGGTACTGAATTGTGTTGCTTATCCCACTTTTGGTGTTGCTTGAAACTTTCTGGTAGTATTTTTGTGTTCTGGTTTTTGTATTTGGCCCTTTTGCCTCCATTGTTAACCTTTTCTCAAAGATGAAAGAGCAAGCATAGACTAGTGAAGGCAGAGCCAAGCTGAAAAAAAAACACAAAAGGTAGTGAAATCGATACGGGTGGTTTTTATTAGAAAAAAACATGTTTTAAAATCTTACAAAAATGTCTTTTTTACGTTTCTATAAACCTATTGCGGTTTTTTTTATTTTTAGAAATGAGAAATGACAACAATACTTGTCCAAACGTGTTTTAACAAATTGTTTTCTTTTTTTTGAAAACCACGATGAAAAACAAAAAAAAGAAACATAAACAATCAAGGCCTTAGTAATTCGGATTTGTAACTAAAACACCTAAAAAATAAAAATTAAAACCATTATCATAATACTCATTTGTTCTTAATGTCTCAAATATAAGGTAGAATTATAGAAAATCATTTCATCTCTTTAATGATCCTTATGATAAAACATCTAGCACTATGAGCCAAAAGAGAAATCAACTCATTTTGAATTTTGTGACTAAGATAATGATGATAAATTTTATGATTTTAAATGTGTTTAACATGATCTTACATTAGTACATCACATCAAATTCAACAATCATCTCAATTATCCTAAAAAAAATAGTATTATTATCTTGGTAAAGTTTCTCGTTGGATTCTTGAAAAGTCAAATTATATTTAGCAAGACATTTCACAACAAGAACTATTATTATCAAGTTTTGTCTTCAACATTCTTTCTCCTTTACAATTTCCTTATTGCAAATCTTTATCAACTGATTGATTTTTTCCCAATCTTACTTTTAATTCATTTCAAGTGTTCATGTTAGTCATATGCTTAACACTTTTCTTATATCTTTGAGTCAGCATTAAGATGCTTGCAATCTCTAAATCCATCAGTTACTAATGCACTTTGTTTGCTATTAGATTTGAATAACTTACAATAAAAATAATATACTTTATTTATATTATGAATTATGAATACTTGATGTTTTTGTATTCACTATACACCACTATTTATATACATGTTGTATGCCTAAATGTCGTAAGTAGTTATTGTCAACCCCTATAATCAAGCTTCCTATAATCAATCTGTAATATCTATACATTCATTCATAATCTTCGTAACAGTAACACTCCCCTTTAAGTTGGAGCATCGATGTTTATCAACTTAGCTTGTTACACAAATATTCAACCCAACTCCCATTTAGAGCCTTTGTAAAGAGATCCCTTAGTTGTTCTATAATCTTCATATGTCCTATAAATACTATATTTTGTTGCACCTTTTCATGAACAAAGTGACAATCAATTACATTATGCTTAGTTTGTTCTTGAAACACATGCTTAGAGGCCATATGAAAGGCAGTTTGGTTATCAAACTATAATTTTGTTAGCATATTAACTTTAAGTCCAATTTATGTCAAGATTTGATATATCCACATTATTTCACATGCAGATTATGCCATAGCTCTGTACTTTGATTCTACACTCGAGTGAGCTACAAAATTCTGTTTCTTACTTTGCTATCAAACTAAATTTCCTCCAACAAGAACACAATAGCATATGGTGGTTTTTTTTATCAATCTTGGACCTTGCCCAATCTGTATATAAGAAGCATTCTATATGAGTGTGATCAAGATTTCTACAAAGTATACCTTGTCTAGGTGCTCCCTTCAAGTAACAAAAGATTTGCTCCAAAGCAGCTTAGTGATGAATTGTTGGCGAAAACATAAATTGGCTCACAATACTAATTAAGTAAGATAATCCAGTTTTCCAACTAGTCTTTTATACTTCTAGGCTTTTCAAACAAATCTCCATATTTTGTGAGTTACACATTAGGTAACATATAAGCCCTATATGGTGTAGCCCCTAATTTTCCTATTTCAAATAAGAAATCTAGCAAATATTTTATTTGAGATAAAAAAGATTTCATTTTTATACCTTATTACCTCAACTCCCAGTAAGTATTTTTAAACTCAAAATCCTTTGTTTGTAAATGATTATGAAGGAATGTTTCCATATATAAGATCCCTGTGGCATCGTTCTCCGTGATAACAATATCGTCTACGTAGACAATAAAAATAATAATACCATATGTAGAATACTTGTAGAAGGCAAAATGATCATATTTGCTTTTGTTTATTCTAAATTATTCAACGGCTTAACTAAACTTTCCAACCAAGCACAAACACTCTATTTTAAACAATACAAAGATCTTCGAAGATGGCACACTTTCTTATACTCCTTTTGAGCAACAAACCCAGGTGGTTGCTCTATGTAAACTTTCTCTTCTAAATCTCCATATAGAAATGCATTCTTTATGTCCAATTGATGCAAAGGCCAGACATGAGTAGCTACCATATAAATAAACAAAGGAACATAACCACAAGAGAGAAGGTACCAGAGTAGTCTACACTATAAGTCTGAGCATAGCATTTGGCAATAAGGCAAGCTTTAAGTCGAGTTACTGAGCTATTAGGATTTAATTTAATAGCAAATACCTATTTACATCTGATAGCCTTTTTTAATATGTAAATTCACTAAATTCTAAGTACAATTAGTATTTAAAGCATTTTATCTCTTCTTGTTAAGTCAATTCAGACTTCACGTATTAAATAATTTTGATGACAAACAAAGAGAAATATATATAAATGAAAAGTA
>JAOTIZ010000201.1:11377324-11391488 GCA_027123425.1 Erythroxylum panamense | reverse complement strand
GGTTTCGGGAAGGTCCCGGGAATAAAAAATTTTTGTTTCCGCTGCTGGAACATGTGATGTTCCTCCCGGGATTTTCCAACAAGGCCTACACCCTCTCATACTAAGAAACATGACGGTGTGACATTCTTCAATAGCCAATGTCAAGAACTAAATGTATGTGAATTTCATAGTTTAATATTCAATCTTCATAATTATCACTTACTAATTATAATATAAGCATTGCCTCCTAATAAGACCAAATACAACAAACAATTGGACAACAGTCGCAGGATGAATAAGCTGTTGATGAGACCCAGACATATTTTGATGCAGTGGGTGTTAGGTCAAAACGACTTCATGTTTAATAATTTTGTTGATAATCAAATAATGATAATGTTTGAAATAAATAAATTGTTCTGATGAGTGAGTTAAGTGTGTAGTGCCAAAACACAAAAGAAGTTCAAAAATTAAGAAGAAATGGACAGAACTAAGAAGAAGTTCAAAGACTAAGAAGAAGGTTGAAGACTAAGAAGAAGGGGATAGAACTAAGAAGAAGTTCGAGAACTAAGAGGAAGTTCGAGAACTAAGAAGAAGTTCACTAAGAAGAAGTTTCGGAGACTAAGAAGAAATTCAAAAACCAAGAAGAAATTTCGAAGACTAAGAAGAAGTGGAAAAAACTAAGAAGAAGTTCGAGAACTAAGAGGAAGTTCGAAAACTAAGAAGAAGTTCACTAAGAAGAAGTTTCGGAGACTAAGAAGAAGTTCACTAAGAAGAAGTTCGAAAACTAAGAAGAAGTTCGAGAACTAAGAGGAAGTTCGAAAACTAAGAAGAAGTTCACTAAGAAGAAGGTTCGAAGACTAAGAAGAAGTTTCGAAGACTCAAAAGAAGCAGTTTGAGTTAGTTACAGAACTCAACTGAATAACAGTTTCTACAAGAAGTAAGAAACAAGAAACAAGATTCAAGAAGCAGTTGAAGACTTAGGCTATAAATATTATTCGTAGTCGAAGACTGAACAACCTTTAATCTTTTTCTCTTACAAGTTATTACTTACAAAAATTCTGTATACAAAGTGTGATATACGAGAGCAAACATTACTGTAACAAAAGCTCATAATATCTTTCTAGTGAGAGAAAGAAAAGGCTGAGAGCCTGGAGAGGCTAAGATAGCTGAAAGAATACTCGGTGTAATAGACCTGAAGAGGCTCTAGAAAGAAGGAAAGAATATTTGTAAATTTGAAGAAGTATAGTGAAAACTCAGAAAGATTCTAAGGACTGGACGTAGTCCAAGGTTTGGGGTGAACCAGTATAAAAATCACATCGTCTATCTTCTAACTCTTTACTCTTAAATACTCTTGTTCTTATACAAGTTTGTACAAGTTATTTGCGATTTAACTAAGTAACTATTTTGTATTCATCTAATACTTCGAAAAGTTTCTTTTTCAAAAAATCTCAAAGGTTTTGTGTATTCACAAAAAGATTACACAATTCAACCCCCCTTTCTTGTGTACTTCGCATATTGTACGTGAGTTTTATATTAACGTGTGATTTACTTCAGTGGGTTGTAGGGACAGTCGTGGAAGGATCTTTGGCCTAGGCTCATGTGTCAACACATTTTATTCACAGTCCTCTATGTCCACTACAACAACATCTAGTTCACAGCCCACAACGCAACGTATCAATTAGCTTGAATCCACAGTTCGGACTTTGATGGAAGTAATAAGTAAGCTTCAAAATGACATGGACCAAATAAGATCGAGGGATAACGACTTACATCAGCCACGCTCACCAGGACAATATGATTGTTGTTGTCATTAATTTGGTATTAATTTATGTACTATTTAATGTTTTAATTATCAGTTAGGAAATCTTTTTTTCTTTTTATGATCATTTAACTTTCTTTTTAAACAAATTCCATGGGTTAAAAAATCCAAATTTTATGTAAGGATAATTTATAATTGATGACATTGAAATCAAATTTCACGTCTAGATTTTCGAAAAATTGTCATTCAACAAGACATTTACAGAGAGTTAAAGGTGACCTCAGCGATCTTACAACTTTTACCTTTGGATTAAACAATCAAGGTTATATTTAAAGAAGGTTCAAAATTACGATGGTTTGTCGTTACCGTTGGTAATTTGAGATGCCTCAAATTGCCGACGGATTACGGAAATCGTCGGCAAGGATTGACATATATTCTGACGGTCTCCATGGGTGATTACTACTAACTATACCAATGATTTCATTAAACCACCGGTAATATTTATCGACGGTTATCCTCGTATCGTCGATAAAATATATCGACCATATCTGCGCTAACGTAAGTCTCCATCGCTCTATTCCTTCGGTAAATATCATTACCGATGGGAACTCTACTATTTCCGTCGGTAACTTCCGTCGGTAATTCACCTTCTTCTTGTAGTGGTAAAAACAGATGATCAATATATTCCTCAAATGCGGTTATAAAATAAACGCACCTCGAGGGGCCTTGTATGCCAAATCGATGTAGGGAGAGATCTAAAGGCAACCTGCCTGTCATCAACCTGAGCATAAAAAAAGATGCTTTAACCTACAAACTGTTATGCCAAATATGCTATCGGGTCATTGCAGTAGCATATTTTCATGTATATTTATGTATAAATACTCTTTTATGTAATAGTTTTAAAGAAATGGAAATACAAAACATTTTTCTTGCTCAAAACTCCTCTTTTTTCTATATGATATATGAACTCCATTTATAAAACAAAGAAGTATTTTAGGCCTCTATTTCTTGACTTTTTAGAGATAATTCAATTGTCTAAATATTGTTTGATACATACCAAACTCTTGTACTCCTCTAGATGATTATAATGATACAAATGTTGTTTCTAATTCCTTCACACGTGGCTAAATGCACCACCATAAGTTTAATATCTAGTTTTAAAATTTTAATTTTAATAAGTCAAAGATAACTTGAACAACAATGTTGTTTTGATCGCCTTAAGCCAAAGCGGTGTTATTTTAAATAAAGAAATGTGAAAATCCAATCAGTAAACATTGTCACCTATCATTCCCTCAATGGACCATATATTGCGAGTTAGTGACACGTCATTACCTATATCATCAAAATGTTGATTGCAACTGATAAGCAAATACACGCAAGAAGACGATGAATTATGTGTACAAAAAATTACAAGGTACTTTCAAATTGATAATATCCTTCTAAACAAAATAAGTCTATAGATAAAAGGGTTCTATCAACTTTTGAAAAGATCATGTTAATGTTAAAAATGAAAGGATCCTGTTAATTGTTTAAAAACTAAATGAGTTTGTCAATCAAAAGGAGTCTGCTAGCGTTTAAAAGGAAAAGAGCCCATTAATTGATAAGAGCTTGCTAGCGCTAAAAAAGAAAGGAGCTTATTAATTGATAGGAGCCTGCTAGCGCTAAAAAAGAAAGGAGCCTGTTAATTGTTTCAAAAACAAAAGGAACCTCTTATGATATAAAAACAGAAGGAGCTGCTTGAAATCACAAACTTATAAAGTGGAAATTTAAAATTTAGGATGAGAGAAAGAATGAGACAGTCTATTTATACTGGTTTGGATAATAACGAAGTCTACGTCCAGTCCCTAAGTATCCAACTTGAATATTTCACTATAAAAATCCAAGTATTAAATTTGACGAGTCTCTCTAAGCTCACAAATACATATTTTTCAAGGTTCTCCAACCTTCCACACTTGAAGTATTTAACAAGCCTCTACAAGCTCTTAAAAATAAATATAAAATAAGATCAATGTAAGCTCTCAAAGAATAACAATTTCTCTCTTAATAGAGTTTTTTTTCCTTTCTAAAGCATAAGGAGTTTGATTTAGATATAACTTTTAAGAATATTGATGCTACTAAAGTATTTTGCAAGTTTGTGCCTATTTGCAAATGCAATAACTCTTCCTTAAGTAGAAATTTTCTTCAACTAGCTGTTTTATTTTGATTCTGAGTTGACTTTGTATATAACAAATCTTCAATATCATCTCTGCTGGAATCTTTTAATATTCAAACGTTAAGAGAAAAATCTTTGTTAAAAATTCTGAAGCTAATTGTTCGAATTAGTAAGATCCTTCCAGATGTTAGGGAATGATTTCTAATAAGGTAAGTTTATTAAAATCCTTACAAGAAAGAAGGTATTTTTCCTATGATTTTATTTCCCTTTAAAAAATATATTGTTACCTATAAAACGAAATAGATCCAATTTGAATTTTGAAATATTATAGAGTTATCATCAAAATCATTAATAAACCTTGAGCTAACAACAACATTAGCTGCCATATTAACCTAAAGTGCTCCCACTTTGTCACATTAGTTTCATATCCTAAGTCAACATCTTACGCCATCACTAGATGGGATAAAGAATGGAAGAAGTGGGGTTATTATGACTTACACAGTCGTATATGGGAATGTGTAACTCACTAAAAATGTTTACAAACTCGAAGATATTGTTTCAAGCACCTTGAGAACTATATACACATGTGAAAGAATTATACAATCATATAGGCGACTTATATGTTGGACTATACATTATAATAAAATTAGGTTTTACAAATTTGGAAATAGAAATTATCTACAGAAAGAGTCATCGGAGAAATGGTCATAGGTAAATTTTAGTGATAAAAAGAAGGAATCTGTTAGTAAATTTAGCAACGAAATGTTATATATCTGTTGGTAAATTTAGCAATAAAATTCGTATTTCTGTTGGTAAAATTAGGGAAATTTACTGAGTGACTTAAATATTCCCTCACTAAATTTGTAACAGATTCCTAATATTTTGTTGGTGAATTTGCCTACGGTAAATTTTAAGTCTGTTGCTACATTTACCGAAGGACATCTAATATTCCGTTGCTAAATTTACCAATTGACATATATTGCAAGACACTGAAAGTAGAAGAGCTTTAAAAAATGGAAAAATACATAGCATTGGGTCTCACCTATGTTGTGTTAATTGCTATGTCATATCCTAAGACAACATCTTACGCCATCACTAGACAGGATAAATAATGGAAGAAATGGGGTTATGATGACTTACATAGTCATATATAGGAATGTGTAACTCACTAAAAATGTGTACAAACTTGAAGATATTGTTTCAAGCAACCTTGAGAACTATATGCACATGTGAAAGAATTACACAATCATGTAGGTGACTTACATGTTGGACCAAACACTAAAAAAAAATAGGTTTTACAAATTTGGAAATAGAAATTATTGACGGAAAGAGCCACTGAAGAAATGGTCATAGATAAATTTTAGCGATAGAAATAAGGAATTTGTCAGTAAATTTAGCGATGGAATGTTATATACTTGTTGGTAAATTTAACAAGGGAATTTGTATTTCTGTCGGTAAAATTAGGGAAATTTACCAATGGATTTAAATATTATGTTGCTAAATTTGCGACGGATTCCTAATATTCTGTTGGTGAATTTACCTACGGTAAATTGCAAGTTTGTTGCTAAATTTACCGACGGACATGTAACATTTCGTCGCTAAATTTACCTACAGACATATATTGCAAGACATTGAAAGTAGAAGAGCTTGAAAAATGGAAAAATACATAGCATTAGGTCTCACCTATATTGTGTTAATTACTACGTAATATCCAAAGTCAACATTTTACGCCATCACTAGATGGGATGAAGAATGGAAGAAATGGGGTTATTATGACTTATATAGTCATATATGGGAATGTGTAACTCACTAAAAATGTGTACAAACTTGAAGATATTGTTTCAAGCAGCCTTGAGAACTATATGCACGTATGAAAGAATTACACGATCATGTAGGTGACTTACATGTTGGACCATATACTATAAGAAAAATAGGTTTTACAAATTTGACAATGGAAATTATTGACGGAAAGAGTCATTGGAGAAATGATCGTAGGTAAATGTTAGTGACAGAAATAAGGAATTAGTCAGTAAATTTAGCGGTGGAATGTTATATATCTGTTGGTAAATTTAACAACGGAATTTTTATTTCTGTCAGTAAAATTAGGGAAATTTACCGACGGATTTAAATATTCTGTTGCTAAATTTGCGACGGATTCCTAATATTCTGTTGGTGAATTTACCTATGGTAAATTGCAAGTCTATTGCTAAATTTACCTAAGGACATATAATATTTTGTTGCTAAATTTACCGACGGATATATATTGCAAGACACTGAAAGTAGAAGAGCTTGAAAAATAGAAAAATACACAGCTTTGATTCCATATAAGCTTGAACTAATATTATATGCTCTGGCATATGGGCCTCATATGTGTGGAAAAAATGTACAGGTTCCATTATTAATAGAGTTAGATTTCACATACAAGATTAAGACAGTCGACTTAGAAGCCAAAATTATGGGGTTGTTGAGGAATGTCATGACGACGATTTTAGTACCCTCTCAGAAATAATAGAGTTACACTACATCAAGGATAAAAAGGTTGTTCTATTTAAGTGCAAATGATTTAATCTTGGTGTCATAAAAGTGAATGGAATATTACTAACATCAATGTTAATAAGACATGGTATGATAATGACCCTTTTATCCTTACAAGCCAATTGAAGCAAATTTTCTACCTCAACTACATTGTATTGAGCAGCAATTGGAAGGTTGTTCATGTAGCGCCCCTTTATCTTAGAATACATACCGGGATGCCCAGAGGTCATTCCAGTACATAACCTAAGACAATGGTGCGCTACGTTCAATCACTACATTCACTTAACATGGCACCATAAGAAAATCACGATATTTTAAAAACTGACTTTTTTTCTCATTTCATTTCTTAAAAACCGAAGGTCTACAATATGTCTTGCAACATTCCTTATATGAACATCATCATAGCCTAATATAAAAGTACTACATGAAGGAGGAAATATACAAAAATCTGTCTACTCTATCTAAAACCCAGCTGACCGACCTTTGAGCCATGACTTCTATTCCCAAATCACCAGTCTATATCGCTTGTAACGCCTCTCAATAGCTAGAGTCATCTCTCGGTCCTGAAAAGTCAACGTTGCAATTTTGGTGAGTTTTACGAATTCAATGAGGTAACTATCATCGATGGTTCACTCAATTCATGCATCACATCAACACATATAACATATATTTCACATCTTTGGATTTTTGCATAATTGAACACATATCACATTTTCACTTAAGAGTAACCAATTTGGCATTTCAAACAATCAACATGCTTATTAAAATGCATATGAAATGCTCATGTGACTCATTTCCAATTATTACGTTGTTATGATTGAGTTCCTAAACTATCCCGTATCTATTGTGGACAATGAGTTCATTTTAGTAGTGTCTAGTATCTGTTGTAGATACCAGGCTCATTAAATGTTGAGCCTGAGGCTCTGATGCGCATAACTGAGCTTAAGCTCTTTTCACGTTGGCTACTCAGGTCACAACTCTCATTATCTGATCATGCATTCATGTATGGAATGTACTTTTCGCAATCAATCATATCATAAACATTTAGTCTGTCACATTCACATTAAAGTAGCACTTCAATATCTCAAGCAAATATCACAATCATCGGACCTTAATTGCCCGGAAATCAACAATCAAAACACATTCATTCAACAATTCAAACATAGTATAAAACAAACGTTTAGTTGAGTGAGACCGTCTAGGTTACTCACAAGTTACTCCCGAAGCTAATGCCTGGAAGTTCCGACAACATCTGGAGGTTGACATTCCAGTTGCTCCTCTATATCAAATAACATATACACATATGTCACAATTTGCACAAGTATAAGTGTTTAACAATGCACATGTATGTAATAAAATATGTACAATGCATGTTCATGATAATCCCAAGTATTTATCCATTAGTGTCATCACTAAATCAGTCCCATATCAGGACTTATTTAAGTATAATTTATATTTAGGTTTATACCTTACTAGAACCATTAAAATCACAATTCATACTCTTCCATCCGATACCCTTAATTTGATTCAATCAATATTTTCTTCAATTCAGTATCAAAAGCTATAAAATTTTATGGAGAGGTAAAAAAATGTGCTAAGAATCTATTGGTCTAAAAATCACTTCATTTGGAGGTTGGATAACAAAGTTATAGCTGAAAAAAATCAAACAAGGTTTTGTCCTCAATCATATTGAACCTGTTTCGAGACAATTGACATAACTTCCGTTACAAATATCGGATCAAGGTCATTCTTAGATAGTTCGAAAGAGCACTTCAAGATCTACAACTTTCATGAAGACTTGTAGATAGATTCTATCATTTAGAGGGTCAAAATGGGACCAGAATATGTAAGATGAACAATATCCAGAAGAAGTTTCAGTCTAAGACCTATTTTGAAATAATTGGCATAACTTGCCCTAGATATATCTGATCAAGGTCATTCTTAGATGTTTCGAAAGAGGAATTCAAGGTATACAACTTTAACGGAGACCTTGAAGATAGATTCTGTAATCTAGAGTGTCAAAATTGGACCAGAAGATGTAAGATGAATAGTACCTAAAAGAAGTTTCAATTTAAGACCTATTTTGAAACAATTAGTATAACTTTGTTTAGAAATATCGGATCAAGATTATTCTTAGATGGTTCGAAAGAAGACTTTAAGATCTACAACTTTCATGAAGATCTTGAAGATAGATTCTATCATCTAGAGTGTCAATATTGGACTAGAAGATGTAAGATGAACAGTACCTAGAAGAAGTTTCAGTCAACAAACGAAGATGTTTCGGTCAACACAAGAAGATGTTTCGGTCAACATAAGAAGATACAGAAGGTGAAAACAAGAAGATGTTTCGGTCAACATAAGAAGACGTTTTGGTCAACATAAGAAGAAGCAAAAGGTGAACCTAAGAAGATGTTTTGGTCAACATAAGAAGATGTTTTAGTCAATATAAGAAGAAGGAGAAGGTCAACCTAAGAAAAAGCAGAAGGTCAACCTAAGAAGAAGCAGAAGGTCAACCTAAGAAGATGTTTTGGTCGACATAAGAAGATGTTTCGGTTAACATAAGAAGAAGTAGAAGGTCAACATAAGAAGATGTTACTTCTACTGGGTCTTCCTCACATCCCCAAACGTTCTAAATCACTAACTACACTCTCAGAGCACCTCCACTTATAAAAATCATAACTTTCGACTCAAATGTCTAAAATTTACATACTATATACCGTTGGAAAGCTAGAAAGATAAGCTACAACTTTCTAAAAGACAACTTTGTTAATTTAGCCTAAATCAATACATTGCTTCTCCATAAGTCAGAATACGAAATTTACCCTTATAGAAGACTTGAAATTTGCACTGTGCAACTTGGAATGTCCGGAGCATAAACATTCAACTACCAAATTGACTTCATTAAACTCTCAAATCTCAACTCAATAGGGTTTTCAATTGAAAATCCCACGAAGCATAATCACTAAAATTTGTTCTAGAATACTTAAACCTATGCATTATCTAACTCCATGAACTAAAACCCTTCCAAAAATTTAAAAGATTCAAAATGATCTTACTTTGATTCTTCACCAAATGAAGAGATCTTTGGCTCAAATGGAAGCTCTTCTCTTCCTCTACCTTTTTTCCTTCTTGAACAACCTCAAAATCTCTCTTGAAGGCTAAGAAAATTGAAATCCTAGCTAGTTTTCTCTTCTTTCTCTCCTTCTCTTCTTCTCTTCATATTTCTCTCTCTTCTTCATAACACTCTCTCTTTTTCTTTCAATTCACGTTTCCCCCTTCTTAAAAAGCAAGACTACATTTCTTTCTTCTATTTCTACCCTTAATGAGCCCAAAAAGGCCCTTTTACCCTTCCTTATAGGCTATGTTCTTTTAACCTTAAGTGTCTTGCCAAAAACATTGAACATTTTTATAACCTTTACACTTTAATCCAATCAACCTATATCATTTAATCTTTCTAATATCAACATAATAATTAATTTCCACAAAATTTCATAAAGACCTCATAATTAATGTAAATCACACTTATTGATCAAGAAGAAGATTTTGGGGGCCAACATTTCTCAATATACTCACATTTATAAACAATTATACCTAGAATGTCAATGAATGCATGTATAGTCATTTTCATGCGCAAAAATTCAAATTCACGTGCAGGTATGCTAACATTATGCATGAGTATGAAATTCATCTTTTAAAATCTCTCTTTGATCTCACATGTACCAAATTTTAGGGTTCTAACCCTTAGTATGGGAATAGGATGTTACATTTCTCCCCTCCTTAATAAATTTCATCCTCGAAATTCTTATCTGATTGATCAGGAAGGCAGGGTATGTTTCCTCTTATGCTCCTCCGTTTCCCATTTAACTTCATCACTCAAATAATTTCTTCCAATTGACTATAGTCAATGATCTCAATCAATCCTCTAATTATTTCTTCAGATATCACTCTATCTTAACTGTTTCCTTAATATAGTTCAGGTTACTCAAACTTTTTTCACTTAGTAAGCCGATAATACACCTATGTCAGATCATATCATTATTTCTTAACATACTCACATATAGCATATTATAATTCTAAGACATCTTTGTTGAGAATACATCTCATAAGTTACGGGTCCTACGCTCTGAAAAACTTCATGTGAACCAGTACAAATTGAGCTTAGTTTATCCTTTTTCCTTATATGAGCACATCTTTATCCCAATCTATGCATACCTTGACAAGGTGCTACTCTTAGAAATATTTCATCTCTTGCCTAGTATTTCACATCCCTTTATTTTTAATACACTAAACTCTTGGATCTATCTCACTACATTCCATATATTCAATGTTGTCTTACCAAATTCATTCGCCTTTCATAAGCCACTTAATTTCTATTATAAATTCATTTCACTTATCAGTAGTACCTCAAATCAATTCTGGCCTTTAACCCTTTTGTAAGGGTGAACGACTCTTTTTGTCGTATAACGCCTCATATAGTATTATAATGACATCACAATAATAAGGATTGATATGCTTAAAGTCAATTAGAACTATACCTTGATCTTATATTCCTATGAACTCCAAAACATAAGCTTTAAGCATATCTACAATAGTCAAACTATTGGTAACTTAAACATGTAATCACTTGGTTCTACATTCTTAGCCGCTAAATACTATTTCGGCATATTCCTACTAGGATGTCTAGCTTAGGTTGTTACTCATGCTCTCTCTAACCACATCTTTGCTCAATCATCTTTAACGGGTACACATCCTTCTTATTTCAATCACAAAGTAACATTTTCCTATTCATACTGAAAATTCATATTCATTTTCAATTCCTCAATAAAATTCACAATCCTGAATCCTCAGTTTCTGGGCGGCTTTGTTAATTCTTTCATGTAAAACTGATCTTAAACTTCAATAGCTAATAACACTTTGATTTGCCCAAAATTCAACTTATCATTCTATGCTCTTTATTGCACTTGGTTTGGTAACCACAATATCTAAATTTGTGCTATTTCATTATTGAATTTTCTATTCAATACATCAAATCACAACACTAGCTTTACTAGGAATTACTCATTTACACAATCAAAATCTTCAAGTAACTCTATTCATTGTCCCAGTCTTACTTTCAGTTCTTTCAAACTCCACAACGACCTTAAACTTTAATGATCTCTATAAATTACAAAATGTTTCTGTATATATATGTAATGTCTCCACGCGTATGAAATCACTTTATTAAGCTGCATTGGATTTTATCCTAATCTCTTGTACAAGCATCATTGTCTATTACAAAATCTCCAAATTCAGACGATATAATTAATATCGGTGTTATAATTCCTCAAAATTGTCTTTATATTAGTCACTAATTGATACAATTTTGCTTGGAACACTTTAATCTTCAATACAATAATACTATCAGGGGCTTTGTTAACTCCAACAGATATAACCCAAAACTCTTTATGCCCATGATTTGTTCTCGTAATTCTTTAAGTATCTAATTGCTCGATGAGGTAGGATTCTCTTATAATATTTTCAGTTTCCCAATTGACTTCTTTTCTTGAATGATTTTCTCAATTCATTTGGATTTCCTTGATTTTCACATGGATTCATTTTAATGCCTACTCATTCATACTAGTTTCTCCACACATTTCAATCTATTTGAACCCTTCACTTCCTATGTTGGTAACACATTCATTAGATATAATTTGTATCTCCCAAACATATTTACACAGACTATAGCGTGGGCCTAAGTTCTCCTCATATTAGTAATAGTGTCACCTTAAATTCAAAATTCCATTCACATAGTTGGATACTTTATATCAAACAAAATGCATACACTCTCAGTAGCATATTCTACCTCCAATATTCACTTTTGATTCATTACATATTCATTTCTGATTTGTTCCTTCATTGATCATTCTTAACTTGAAACATCTAATCAACTCAACCTAATTCAGGGAAATTTCTTCTTTGAAAGAAGATTTCTTGCTACAAGCATCGATACTGTTCATGAAATCCTTATCTATCAACTATTTTCTATAATTACTTATCAGTCATTCTTAATACCTCAAGAAGATCAATTTCAACTATTCATGATATCTCAATAAGATCAATTTATGTTATAACTTACATGATCAGAACATCCCTTGTAATAAGGCTCAGTGAGACATTAAACAATTTCGTTTACTCTAATACCTTGGTATATATCATCAAAATCATTACTTCATCTATATAGTTGTATTTATGACAATTCACCAATTAGTAGCTTATGCTAAGGATACCTTAATCTCATTTAATTCTAGACAACACTTCTCCTTTTGTGCCTATCCTCGATCGTGGGGATTATGTCATGATCGTGTCCTTCTTCTTTTTCCTTGAATTCATCACATATATAATAATATCAATAACAATCTCAATTCATTCTCAATTGATCATTATAAGCATTTTCACGTCTTAATCTAACTCATCTTATACTTTGAACTATAGGAACTATGACCGACCAATATTCAAATAGTCATAGATTGCTTCTTATATTATCTCCACACATATAATACATATATGCTCAATATTCTTACTTGTCATGGTGATTCCATTATTAGATGTGCACTCATAATGGCAAATCCACTTAACCTTAACAACTTTTTCATATATCGCTATCATCATCTCTCCTTCCAATTACCATGTATCATTATACATACATATGTTTGCAATCAGTTCGAAATCATAGATACATAATCATAGATACATAAATAAGAAAGTATAAATGCAGCCGCCAACTAATCCTGACCTCTACCTCTTACTTGAATGCAGTGGCTGTACTCCTGTTTGTCCAATGGGATAACTCTTCTGAACCTGGAAAATAGTTGCAAATTTTAGGTGCACAAAATTGTCTTCATGAAAGTTGTAGATCTTTCTTTTAGCTTTCCATTGATATAAAGTTTGCAATTTTTTGGGTTCTGGATCAAAAGTTATGAAGGTTTGAAGTTGGATAGCGACTTTGGTGTTTTAAAAGTGAAAGTTGCCATCGTGCAATTGCACGATAGCGACTTTGGAGGGTTTTTAGCTGATGAACATCCGACGGTTTTTTTGATTATATCTTTTTCGTCCGATCTCCAAATGACATGGGACTTGGACCATTAGACTCGTAAGACATTGCTCTACCTTTCCACCAAAAATCATAGCCATATGAATTGAATTGAGAGAGATTGAGTGATAAACGTGGACGGGTCTGACTAGTGTGCTCTCACCCAATCTTTGTCTTTATCTCTCACGCCTATGATTTCTCACCCTCACACCTGTGAGTCATGCACGCCTGTGAGTTTTCTCCCTCACCCCCATAAGTTTAATTACTAGGCTAATGTTTATTTGTCACATCAAGTTACTGTGCTCTCCAATACTAACCATGACTTGATTTTGATCTAAACACCTGAGAGAAATGTGCAAGCTGAACCATTTTGCTTCTTTTGACTATAATTTCTTCTCTAGACTTCCAAATGATTTGATTCTTAAGTCAATAGATTCCTAATACATTATTCTATCTCTCCACAAAAATTGGTAGCATTCTAAATTGAATTGAAAAAGATTGATTAAATGAAAGTGAGGAATATGTTGAAATAGTATGAACTGATGTTATTTCACTAAACATACTTCGGTATTTTGAATATGTTAGGAATCTCTATAGAGATTGTATAGCTGATAGTATATTGATAGTA
Organism: Erythroxylum panamense; assembly: GCA_027123425.1. Classification (NCBI taxonomy): domain Eukaryota; kingdom Viridiplantae; phylum Streptophyta; class Magnoliopsida; order Malpighiales; family Erythroxylaceae; genus Erythroxylum; species Erythroxylum panamense. Next base: position 11,377,366 of record JAOTIZ010000201.1, on the reverse strand, counting down.
AAAATAGGAAACATTAACTGGAGCAAGCTCCCCCTCCTGGAA
>JAOTIZ010000201.1:11364521-11375256 GCA_027123425.1 Erythroxylum panamense | reverse complement strand
TTAAGCTAATTTTAAGATCCCTTTTTCTTTATGTTTTAGACCTACAACACAAACCTATCACATAATATATCCTATCACCCAATTACACATTTTAATAAGTTATTAGGGGAATGAGAGTAATTTTTGTTGTAAATTTTATCTTCTAAGCTACTCATTTTATATTCAGTTTAATTTTGTATGATGGCTCTGAAATAAAATATGTGTAGCCATAGTATTTTGATATATGAGTACTTGGTAAAATTTATATTCTAAGCCCTTTAATTGTCTTGAATGCATTACTAAATATGTGTGCTTTTAGCCTATAAATCTCCCTTTCTAACCCTTAACTCAAGCTCCATTATAACCAATTAATAAATGACCTTTTGATTTATGTCGTTATGTGTTCATGGTGAGAAACTTTTAGTGTATGTGCAAGTTTATAGTAATGTATTCTTTGTGACGAGAGTTTGAGAATAAACAATTAAGTCTAAACACTTATATGAAAGAGTGAACATCCTGAGAAAATTCACCAAGGCTATGAATACTTTTAACTGAGATTGCCTTTAATTGACTATATTCATATTTTCTGGTGAAATTTAACTTTGATGTGTGTTGATGTTTAGCTCTTTTCAGTTTAAATCTTAAGAAATATGCATGGTCTCATGAGAAGTGGTTGGGTAAAAACTACTTAGCTATCTTGTTTTGTTAATTTCTCATTTGCTTAAGGACAAATAAGATTAGGTTTGGGGGAATAAGATGTGTCACAATTTTTCCTTATTTTTAGCAATCAAAATCTTCCATATAATCTTATCTTAATATGTTCAAAACTCAGTATTTTGTTTATTTTTTCAAGATAAGAGTTGAAGATGCTATTTTACTAGAAAAGGATGTTCTTGACTGTACAATTTTTCAGGTACATTTTATTTGTATGCTTGCATATGTTTAATGGCCATTATCTTCATCATCAAGCTGGTGCCTTAAACAAAAGGTAAGACACTGGAGGAGATTCAAGCATCTGTAAGTTGAATGGACTGGAGTTGTGGATTAACCATGGGAAGTCAAGCAAGAGATCATTACTATGCCATTACAAGTCTTTTCAAAACGAATACACCATTCTCTTCGCTTTTTGTTTTCTTTTTCGTCCAGGGAGGGTATCTAGACTCTAGACTCCAGGCCAGAGAATGCAATAGGTAAGTGCGACCTATGACCTTTTCCGGAAGACATGGTACCTTTTTATCCATTTTAGGTGTTTATCAGCGAGGATTTAAATCCGAGCTTCTCCCAATATCTCTAAAGAGATGGTACCAATAACAAAACTGTAAAGCTGGAATGTATATAAGGCTATCTTGTTAAATACATGGAAACTCTAGAGGACAACTACCACGGTTTAGAGCATTAGGAACGTAGTGATTGAACTAAGGGGAAGACACGATTGATGGAAAATTTCTTACTGGTGTATTTGTTTTTTATTTTTTTATCAGCTCCCAATTCATCATTTACTTTTAGTTTTTGTTTACAAATATCTTTAGAAATTGTTGATCAATTATTAATAAATACTCTGTCAAAATTATATTAGAAATTAACTATTAGTATTTGAAAATCCCGGAGGCTATAGTTTTGCACAAATTATGAATTAACCACAACAGCTATAAGTTTTTTGAAAAATACGAAAACAAAAAAAACATGAAATAATAAATCAATAATTGAAATTTGTTAACGCAGTTCGACACATCTTGCTTATGTTTGCGGAGCCTTTACCTATCATAATACATTCACTAATAACAATAGTTTTATACAAGGTTTTACTGAGTCAACTCATTCAATCCTTGATACTATCTCTCGTCCTCAAAACTTGTGAAAGTAAATCACACTCAATAACACGATCAACTCATACAAACCTCAACAGAGATTTTTTTCAACAACGTTTGACAATAAAGATAATAAATAAATAACTTAAGTGATTAAACAATAAAGAACATAAACAAATACACTTGAGATAAGAAAAAAAATTTTCCTAATAATTTACCTTCTTCAACGAAGGATATGAAGTTATGCACCAATTAAACTGCTGAAGTTTTTCAACATTATCACTGAAACACTCAACACACAGCAATAGAAAAATTACTAACAAAAAACGTTTCTTCACCGAAACGTAACAAACATCAGAGTTGCAAAATTCATAATGACTGCTGGAACTTTTTTTGCACACCACCACTACTATCGAGAGCCAGCAAAACTTATACGATCAATAACCAATTAACCCAACAAATATCAAGTCATCGACTAAGAACAATACTTGGAAAGATCACGATAACTTCTGGATGTTTTCGCACACAACAACTCACAACTGACAATCACACAATTAGCACTCCATAAATAATTAGCAACCACCAAAGAATCACGCAAACACTAGAAAAACTAGCTGCCAAATACAACGCATTCAACAACCAACACAACCCACAATCGCGATTCAAAAAATGGAGAATAAGCAACTACAAAATCACTCACAATAAACGATTAAAACAGCCCCCAAAGTCACATAATCCTTGCTAAAAATTCAACACCACATCATAATAAGATCCCCACAAAATCAACTACCAAATATTATCCAAGATAGCCCTAAAATATAGCTGCCAAGTCTTAAGATACCCATTGTTTTTACACACGAAATCGACATCAGTACAACCCCAAAATTTGCATAAAAACAGCAACAACATAGTTGCATTTTTCAAAAAAATCTTCATAAATTTTGTTGCCTTAGATAACCATTATCTCCAAAATAGGCTATACATTAAATCCCATGTTGATTAGGATTTCAAACCTACTCAACTTTACCTTGAAAAAATTCCACACAAGTCCAACTAAATCTAATTATCAAATAATGCCCAAAATTAAATGATAAGATATCATTACATATATCTTAACAATCTCCATCTTTTTGACATTATTTGTCACATGTCAAAACTCTCCCTTAAGAGGATAATTGGACATATAACATAAAATGCACATACCACATGGAAACTCCCCATTAATTGAACATGAGGTTCCAAATATCTTCCAAATAAACACTTGAAAAATATATGAATAAATAATAATCTAAAATTAAGAAAAACAGCCAAGTTCTCTAAGTAAACAAAATCACCACAACCACTAAGACAAAACAACCACAACCACTAAATCATCCATTCTCTCTTTTAGGACAAAAAGATGCCAAAAACTAAGACTAATAGGCATGAAGATATCTTGAAATCTCCCCCTAAATTGAATAGTCATATCAGATGAAAATAAATAGTCCTATATCTCCCCCTTGAGACAAAACAATGCCAAAACTAAGAATGCATTCAATGCAATTAATCTCAGCGAATAAAGAAGCATAAAAATTAGTAATAGGTGCAACAGATGAATCATAAGCATGCCAAGATGACAATTTACCACCAGTTAGAACACTAGTCAATATATTATTGCTTACATCAAAGTCATCCGCATACGATTGATTAAATTCAAATGCATTCACAAATCATAATCAAACTTAATTAATCTCCTCCTCACATAAACCATATGAACACAAATTGCTTAAATTCGTACAACCTATGATATAGAGAGAATCTAAGATAAACTTGAGAAACCCAAATCATAGAAAATCTTAATCTTCCTATAGGTCTCCAATCAAGCATCAACATATTCTTGACATAACTCTGTAAATCAAAATCCAAAAGCAGAATTCTCAAATCTTTAAGCAAAGCCTCATTCTCACATCAAATATACTATTCAATAAGTAAAGAAAAGCTAGATAAACACTAATCACCTAAACCTTAGAAAACCCATAAATTAAAAACTCAGAAAAGTATAGATGTTAACTCCTTCAACCTCTTTTTTTTAAACAACATCAAAATATACTTAAAAAATGTAAAACACATAATCCTTGTGCCCCTCGAAGACATTCAAACATGACCTTATTCCTCATCACATCATCTTTGTCATCAGATGTCGAGTCGATTTCTTTTCAAGTAACAACTAATTGTGGATCTGAACAGTTTCTGGTACTAACTCCTTTGCGTGTCTATTCTGATATGTGAGGTTCATTTCTTCTAACTCAAGTTTTCTTTAGTAATATCGGCTGTCGCTGAAAGTTGATTAAAGAGTGTCTAGATTTTCGATTTTGAGCCCTTTGAAATATCATTTATAACAACTTGCAACATTTCGGCCTTAGTGACATGTAGATATAAATTTTCGTTTCTTCCACGAAGTTTCTCCTTGGATAGAGCTAGCTGCACAAATTTTCTTATCATCCAATTTATATCATTCACTTTTATAGCCAATTCCTTGAAAATCTCCTTTAATCTTACCAATTTTCAGCAACTTTTCTAACTTTTCGGTATCTCTATTTAACATTCTTATCCCTTTTTCCATACTGACCAACTATAACTTTGTTTCATTTAACTCATCTATTGTAGATAACAATATCTTCTCTGGATCTTGAATGATGTTCTTTATAGTAGAGTTTTCCTTCTTCAACTTCTCATTTTTCTTACATGTTTGGACCCATTTAGCATGCATTAACTCATAAACTTTGCAAACATCCTCCCTCTTATAATCTGAATCGCTGTCAGAATTTGAAATTAAACTTTAGGCTGATTCATTTACATTTTTCCTGAAATTTTGGACTGACTTATCCACGATTTCATCGTCAGTTACGTCCTTTTTCATTGCTGTTAAACAAGCAACTAGACTTTTTCTATATAAAGTAACCAATGCAGCATTACTCACAAATTCCTATTCACTACCATACTCACTTTTGGATTCATTCTCACTCTAAGTGCTCATATAAGACTTTCCTTTTCCCTTCTTCAAAGTGTTAGCACATTTTGCTTGCACACGTCTGAAGCCTTGACATTCATGACATTGAATTTTCTTCACTTTTCTTTCACCCTTTTGAGTTTTAGCTTATTGTTTGAAGTTGTTGTTCGACGAACTCCCACTATTCTGCCTAAACTCGGGTCTATCCTTCTTCACTTTCTTTAACCATTTGCTAAAATTTCTTGCCAATAACTTCATATACTCATTCTCATTAGATTCATCTTCTAAGTCATTTAGAACTTTACCAATCTTGGCTTACAATGCCAATCTTTTTTTCTTCTCTTGTTTATCCTTTAACAAATTCATCTCAAAGTTGGTAAGAATCTTAATTATCTTATCCAAAGATAATTCATTGGTATTATGGGCTTCTTCGATGGCTGCAATTTTGGTTTAAATCTCGGAGGCAGTGATCTCAATGACTTCTTAACAAGTTTCATATTTGAATACTTCTTCTTAAGTTAATGTGCTTGGTTTGCTATATCACACAGTCTCTCATGGAAGTCTCCAATAGTTTCATTTTCATTCATCCTCAACTCTTCAAATGTTGCAACCAATATAAGAAGTTTCAAAGCTATCACAAATTTTGACCCCTCATGTATAGTTTGAAAAGTGTCCCACACTTTTTTTTACCTATTCACAGGATAATATTATAGCAAAGTGACCTTCATCAACTACACTGAAGATGGCATGCAAGAATTTCCAAATGCTCTCTCTTCTACAGCCCTTGTCCATTCAGATGCATCTTTAAACACTACTTCTCCCTTTTCATCAGTTTTCATTGGATATGTTCAACAATTTAAAACCGAGTTCCATGCTTTTGTTCCTTGTGCATGAATGAACACTCTCATTTGTGATTTCCACATAGGATAATTTGAACCATTTAACAACATTGACCTGATGATTGATGCTCCTACTCTTATAGCCATAATTACAAAACATAAATCTGCACCAACTTGACTTACCAAGTTCTAATATAGTGACCTGCTCTGATACCAATTGAACATCCCGAAGGATATAGTTTCACACAATTATGAATCACCCGCGGTAGTTATAAGTTTTTTGACAAATATGAAAACAAAAAAAAACAAATATGAAATAATAAATCAACATCCGAAATTTGTTAATGTAGTTTAGCACACCTTGCCTACATTTGTGGACCCTTTTTCAGCTTAATACTTTCACTAATGACGATAGTTTTATACAAGACTTTACTGAGCCGACTCATTCATCCCTTGACATTATCCCTCATCTTCATAACTCGTGAAAGTAAATCATACCTGATAACACGACCGAATCTTGTGAACCTCAACAGAGAATTTTCTCAACAACATTTGACAATAAAGATAAGAAATAAACACTTCAAGTGATTAAACAATAACAAACATAAACAAACACACTTGAGATAAAAAAACACAACTTTCCAAATAATTTCACCTTCTTCAACGAAAGATCAGATGTTGTTCACCAATTAAATTGTTGAAGTCTTTTGACATTATACACCCAACACACATCAACAAAAAAAACATTTATTCACCGAAATGTTGCAGACGTTAGAGCTGTAAAACTAACAAGAACTGTTGAAATTTTTCGCACACCACCACCACTATCAACAGCCACCAAAACTCATACAATCAATAACCAATCAGTCCAATAAACATCACGTCATCGACCAACAATAATAGTTGCAAAGATCACAAAAACTTCTAGAGTTTTTACACACAATAACTCACAACCTACCGCCACATAATTAGCACTCCATAAACAATTGGCAGCCAACAAAGAATCAAACAAAAACCAGAAAAACTAGCTGCCAAATTCAATGCATTCAATAAACAATACAACCCCACAATCGTGATTCAAAAACTAGAGAATACGCAGCTATAAAATCACTCACAATAAACGATTAAAATAGTGCCTAAAGTCACATAATCCTTGCCAAAAAATTCAGCACCACTTCAGAATAATATCCCTGCAAAATCAGCTACCAAATATTATCCAAGATAGCCCTAAAACCCTAGCTGCCAAGTCACAAGATGCCCATTGTTTTTACACACCAAACTGACACTAGTACAACCTAAAACTTACGTAAAAATAGTAACAATATAACTGCAATTGTTTAAAAAAATCTCCACAAATTTTGGCGCCTTAAATAGCCATTATCCCCAAAATAGGCTATACATTAAATCCCATCTTGAATAGGATTTTAAAACTAATCAACCTTATCTTAAAAGAGTCCCACATAAGTCCATCTAAACTAATTATCAAATAATGCCCAAAATTAAATAATAAGATATCATAAAATATATCTTAACAATATTTATTAAAGACCATTCAAATTAGATAAGGGTAATGATTTAATTATGTAATTTATATTAATAAAATGAATCAATAATAGCAACTTTAGTAAAAATCATATGAGATATGCAAAGTATGATTAATTTCTCAAATTTTATTTATAACCGTTATTATTTTCCTAACTAATATTTAATCATATATATTGTATAATATATAATCAAATTTAGTTAAAAGGCAATTTATTGTTATATAAAACTAATAAACATATGAAGTAAATATGCTAAGTCAATACTTATTAATTATTAGTAAGAATGGAATTATTAGTAAGAATGGATTACCAATATCTATCAAATATTAATATACTTTTAATATAACTAATGATATTCAAACATAACAAATCAAAATTTATATTTAAAATAATAAATATGCTTTAATTTATTTTTTCATCTTCAACTATTAGTTAAAATGTCTGTTATTAGTAACAAAATGTAACTACTTTATATTAATAATTAAATAAATTTTTATTTTTAACAAAGAAAAATGAAAACTTAGACTATAAAAGAAAATATAAAAACACAAAAAGTAAAAGTAAAATCAAATGTTCTATAAACCTATCAATTTAAAGGATGAAAACTAATTATATGAGTTAGCTCATACATTAATGACAAAAAATTATCATAAAATTGACCTTTCCTATAACTTCCAAGTATGTCTCAAAATAATTTCATGATATGAAGCTCTAAAGTGGGGTAAAATGACAAGTGGAAATGTTGTTTAATTCTTTATTAGGATTTTCTTCAACTTGTATACAGACAAACAAAAGTCACAAATTATCCCTTTGGAAGCCTAATAGAGTAGCAAACTACCCTCACAAATAGTAATGAATCCTACAAAAAATGTAAGTGTTGTAATGTTAAGAAGCGACAGTGAGATAGGGCCAAAATATAAAGTGCAATCCATACCAAAAGAGACCAAAATAAAGCTAAAAAGTTAGTATCCAACAACTAATTTAGCTGAACTAGAATCTAAAGATGAGTCATGTACTCCTCCCTTAACTACATCTCCTCCTTTTTTGGAAGCATTAAATGATAACCATAAGTGGGAGTGTGATGTTGATTCTAAGACACATTTCAAAAATGTGAGACAAAAATTTCTCTTTTTGATGCAATTAAACAAGTACTTTGATATGCTAAATTCTAAATGGAAATTTACATGATGAAAGAAGATAGAAGCTGAAAACATTGAGAAAACTAAAGTGAATGAAAATGTTTTAATAATAATTCAGAAAATCTTCTATAGAAGTGTAAAGATCTAAGTATGTTTTTCATCTCTTGTACTGTTGATGGTATTAAGATAAAAAGGTAATGCTAAATCTAGGTGCATCTATAAATGTTATGCCTTATATATTTATTCCACTCTCAACTTAAGACTATTAGAAAGGAAGAAAGTGATTTAATTATCCTAAAGGGTTAGTAAAGGTTGTTCTTATGCATATTAAAGAAAATTTGATTTTTTTCGTTAAGTTTTATGTTTTAGATATCGGTAATGATGACCAATTAGCACTAAACTTGTTAGGAAGACTGTTTATGAAAATGTTAAGGACAAAAATTGATGTGCATAATAGAGCTCTAACAATGGAGTTTGATGGAGATGTGATGACATTTCAAAATCATTAGATGATTAAATCTCTTAATGTAGATTCTCATATATTTTCAACTAGTCTTTTAATTCATTAGTGTTGGATGTTTTTAAGATGGGAGAAATTGCCAATAGATGAACGGTTGCATTGTCAAGCTAACAAAATTAAAGCAAAGCACTCTTAGAAGGCACCCTAAATTTATCTTTTGTTTTGAATAATTTAAATCATATTTGGATTTTCTTTCAGTTTTTTAGGTTTTATTTGCCTTTAGGACTAAAAAGGAGAAAAATTTAGGGGAAAAAGAGGATTCAGAGCTATTCTTGATAGACATACCCGGGTGGAATGCTACATGACCATGTACGTATTGGACACGCCCCTATCCATGAAATGTGTATCTAATTGTAAACGAGTGGAGATGAAGGAGTTGATTTAAGAATATATATAGTTGTGTAAACTTGGACAAACATATGTAAATATGGGTATGTCTGCATACCCAAACTATGTATTTCTCTGAAACTATGTGTTAGTGCGATAAATTGATAAAAAATTGGGGGGCAAAGTCTACAATATAATTGTGTACATAACCTTGCCAAACCTAAAAAAACTCTAAAATCTCCTCTTTTCATACACTAACCACTTAAGCCACGCCTAAATGAGCCACCCAGTGACACCCAACACTCATAGTAGTGCCAGTCCCTTGCTAAATTCCCCATCTAAAGTGAAAAGAAAATAGGTCAGTTTCTTTCTCTTCTCTATTTTACTTCTTATTTTTAAATCTTTGTGCTTTATTGTTAAACACTAGGGATAATGTTTTAAATATTTATAGAGGTGGAGATATTTTTCTTTGTTATGATTATGTGATAGTTTGAACATTTTTGGTTGTTTGTGATAAAATAAATACATGCAAAAGGAGGGGGGGTTGAATTATGTGTGACTTAAAAAATTCATAAGTTACTTTCAATTCGTATAAAGACAGGGGTCTGTTAAAGATTAAAATAATAGGAGTTACTTTCAATTCGTATAAAGACAAGGGTCTGTTAAAGATTAAAATAATAGGAGTCTGTTAGATAATAGTGGCCTGTTGAACAATAGGAGTCTGTTAAAGTATGAGTCCTATTGAAACAATAAAAGGAAGGTGCCAGTTAAAATGAAAGGAACCGTCAGCAAATTGAAAACAGAAGGAACCTATTATAAAAGTGAAGGAGCCTCTTGCTGAAATGAATACATACAATATAGTGCAAAAATATAAAAAGATGAGGAGAGGGAGAGAAGAAGGAAGTAATCGATTTATACTGGTTTAGCTTACAACCCAAGCCTACATCCAGTCCCTAAATATCCAACTTGAATGTTTCACTATAAAATCAAGTAGTAATTTGACGAGCCTCTCCAAGCTCACAAGTTAATATTTTTCAAGGTTGAACCACATTAGTAGTTTTTCACTACCCTCTACAAGCTCTCAAATGAAAATGAAGTTTGCTCGATATGAGATTCAGTAATCTCTCTCAATAGAATTTCACTTTTTAACGCACAAGAGAATTTTTTACAAAGATATCATTTTCTAGAATGTACATGCTTTTGACAATATAGCTTCGCAAGCTTCTGTATCATTTCGTTCTTCTTCTTCACATTTGTATTGAATCTTCCTTAAATAGTCAATTTCTTCAACTACTCGTTGCTTCATCTTGCATCCTTAGTCAACTAAATCTAAATAACTTCTTTGTCATTTTTACCAAAAAATCTTCCTGTAATCATGTGGCTAATATTTATCCTTCATAATTAGCAGGATCCTTTCGGATAAACCATTCTAATAACGTAAGTTCACAATGAAGATTCCTGTAAGAAAGAAAGTTTATTTTTTATGATTTTATGTAACATCTCGTTACTGTTAACAAGGGTAATTTCGTAATTGGGACGGACTGATAGGATTGCACTGCATCCATTGACTGAGCATGTTACTGGCCTCTA
>JAOTIZ010000201.1:11339061-11353948 GCA_027123425.1 Erythroxylum panamense | reverse complement strand
GCAGACTGTAACGATCCACCTTCACAATAAGCTCCTCCAAACATCTGTCTAAACCGTGGTCGCATAACCTCGCACTGTCTCTTTGGTCCCATATTGTTACCTGAAATACAATGCTTATCGAATTCTCTACAAATATAAAAATTTGACTGCAATATTTTACACTATATATATATATATATATATACATATATGTGCCAAAGGAAACAAGGAAATGGAATTGAATGTCAACAAGTTGTTAACGACAACAAATCAACATCAACAATCATATAATTATGCATTGTATTACAAATTCATACGGATACATCCTGAAATCAACTTTTAAGCTTAGTCTGATAATGTATTGCATGATATAATTATTATGTTTGATCCCATGTGACATAGGAATCTCTAAAAGTAAATGAGTCCCCGATGTCTGGATTCCCTAAAAGGGTCCTGGCACGTTCAAAAGAAGCTTTAGAAACAGTCAGACTTCTTCCATCAGGTGTAAGATTTGGAACACCTTCATTCAATAACTTTTCAGCTATATCTATAATTCCATGGGAAATAGTGAATGAGTCGCCACTCGTCGTATGGAATAGGAATTCTTCCGATGAACTACGAGGAGGGGGAACAAATTGACCTAACAATGTCAAGAACCTTTATTAACTTTTCATATCGTGCGATCATACATGTGATAAAGAAACCAAAATTGGAGATGAATGCATACGTGATTGCCCAGGCCCATAATAAGGAATTGACGAATCTTCCATAATAAACACAAGTCGCAACTACTTAATCTCTAAGTTGTTGTTTCAATATAACTTAGAGCATGGAACAAACATATTTAGTATGTAGTCGTTACATGGTACTTGTACATATACCACTTAGGATTAGCATAACTATAATTTTGAATAGTATATGCAATTAATTGATTATTTTGAAAATGCTTCAATAAAAAACAAATTATAATGGCCTATGAGTACTTCCTTCAACTTTTAGATGGTGAAAAATTATAGTTATTATTTGAAATTATAGAATATCATATAGTCAAGAGTACGTTTTGGTTGAAAGAAAAAATAAGAAATAAATGTTACAATAACCAAATACAAAAACAATGGCTAGGTATATGAGGATTATGAGATGTATTAAGTACGACATTTTAGGGCATAATAAAAGAAGTTGAAAACAAAAGGTATATTGTATAGTTTTAATTACGAAATTTGGATTGTTAAAAGTTTCCTTCGATATACTAATTATTAACTAATAATTAACAAACAAGAGACATTGTTGAAAATACTTAATGAAGCCAACAAAACAAGGAAACAATAACTCAAAGCTCACAAGTAGAAGAACAACCACCTATCAAAGCCAACTAGTTCAAGGAATTGATAATCAACTATTTGTATGGAGATGGTAAAACACACACAAAGTAAGAAATAGGAGAACAGTAAGAGGCATGAGCAAAAGATCACAAGCCAATAATTAAAATTGCAAAATTATTATTATGATATATTAACTATTTGATTTTAGTTTATATTGATCTATATTTATATTCTCGGTTTCATTTATTGATTGCTAGCTCCAATTATAATGTTAAGATGAAGCTATGGACATCAAATGCTAAGCTTAATATTGGTGATACATTAATATTAAAATAAATATCTCACTTATAGTTTTAACGTTTCCATTATTATACAAATCATTAAAAATTATTCAAATTGTAAGTGTCTTTTAGGTATTTAATATTAGTAAACAAGTTGAAGGTTTATTATCGTAGAAAATTATATCAAACATCTTCGGTAAGTGTCTTGTCTACAAAATTCATTATTGATTGCATGAGGTGTGTGTGTGTGTGTATATATATATATAACATTGACACATTTTCAACTTATTTTGTATCTTGATTATTTCAATGTACTATATGCAATGAAGTAAATTTCTAGAAGTTGAAAATTCTACTTCATATGACTCTTTTATCTCAAATATCAAAAGATATAATTAAGAAAGAATGGTATAGAAAATGTAGAGGGTTGCGATTTCCATCCCATTGTACAAGTAAACTATATTTAATCTAAATCATCTAGTTTAACAAAATTAATGCATATAGAAAGTTTCAATTTAACCATATTTGATTTGGAAAGAAAAGTTATTGCAGCTATTCTAGAGTAACACTAAAAATTCCTGATCAAGAATTAACCAGTACTTATTCTTATAATGTGGTCATAGAAATTATATATGATCAAGGAGCTAGAAACTTTTGGTACACAAAATAGGTCCTCTAAGATGTTTGCTCAACATGTTCTGAAATCTAGAACTGACATATCAAAACTAGACTAGCTAGGATGTGTTAATGGGCATAACTAAACTGCCAACTACATCATCATGCTCTCTGAAAATGCACAAAGCCCAATATATTGATTCAATAAAATCAAATCTAATTGATTATTCCTTTAAATATGGTTAATATTCCCTATTAATTTTTATGTGGAAAGAGTTTTCCGATGAACATTATATAGTTCGAGAAAGAACCAAAGCATGTAATGATTGTACTTACTAGTGCGTGTATAAACTGGCATGGAATAAAGAGAAAATCAACCTTGATATAGTATCACCATTGCTACAGTAACGTCTCCGCTTCCATAACGCCACCGCTACAGTTATTTGGGCCTTTCCGGCCACTGCTCCCAACTCCCCTACAATGGACTCCACTACCCACACAGCCAAAAAAATCAGATTGCGTGAGAGGGAAGAAGATCCTCCTCCCATATAACAACCAGCACCTCATTCTCCCCCAAGCTATAGTGCCGCGGTTTCAGGTCATTCCAACCCGGCCAACCTAGTTATTGATCTCACCTGCCTAAAGAACCCCCCGTCAACCTGGAAGAGGGAGACATTAACCTTGTTCAGGGACCGCATGGTTTGGGTATTGATCTGTCTTCAACCTTCCGCACCAAATTAGACACTATCTGGGCTCAAGAGATTGTGATCAAGCTGCTAGGACACAAAATGGGCTTCAATTTGCTTCGGGATTGTCTCCTTACCTTGTGGCATCCGACTGGTCCCCTGAAAATTGTCGACTTAGAGAACAATTTTTATTTGGTTAACTTCAAAGAGGAAAGAGACTACATTCATACCTTGACGCAGGGTCCTTGGATTGTCGCCGGCCACGTTCTGTCGGTCCAAACATGGACCTCGACCTTTCGCCCCTCCTCCTATCGCATCACCCACGTCGTCGCTTGGGTCCGCTTCCTCGGACTCCCTATTGCCTGTTACCATCCATCCGTCCTCGTTGCTCTCAGCAATCTGGTTGGGAAAACAGTGAAGATTGACGAAACAACACAACAGACCTTCCGTGGACGCTTTGCACGCGTTGCCATCACCTTAGACCTAAGCGCTCCTCTTCGTTCGATGGTAGAATTAGACGGGGAACTCCTTCAAATCGCGTATGAGGGTCTCCCTCAGATTTGTTTCCACTGTGGCTAGGTAGGGTATGGAATCGCCGCTTGCCCATCGCGACTCGAGCCTTCGTCGGTTCCTACAACGTCCTCGTCTGGCTTCACACCCACCAGACTCAGTGGTTTCCAGTAGCGATCCCTCCCCCGATACTCCCCTCTCCACTAATTTTGGCCCCTGGATGCAAGTGACACGCAGGCCTCGCTGGTCCCCTCCTTCCACCACCAGGACTTGGAGGGAAAGTCCAACCCCTGGGATGGTCGTTGGCTCCCGCAGCTCGTGTTTCATGGCCCTCACTCCCGAGGTGTCGTACGATGCCCCAACAGACATCCCCCAAACGGTCGAATTGCCTCGGCCTCTCGTAAGTCACTTCTCGTCCGGATAAGAGCAGCAACACAATAAATCCCTAAGTCCATCGTCCAAACGGGACGAACGTCACAAGCGAGGATCACATTTGGGTGTTTCTGGAAACAAATCGATGCATAAGGGAGTGACGTCGTCTCCAAGCAGGCTAGGCCCATCCTTGCGCTTGACTGTTTCCACGGGCCCGACTTCCACCTCTCCTCCCCAACTGGACTTCAGCTTGGCCCAGCCCGTCTCCAAGGGCCCAGCAACCGTGCCCACCCCCAGCCTCCTCTTCCATCGACCCAAGCCCTCCAGGCCCTCCACTACAGTAGCCCAAGCCTTCAGGACCAAGCACCGCTAAGCTCCCCTCGGGCCACGTAGTGATGTCCTTATCATCACACACGACCCTGGTCTCACCGGACCCGGCATTCCCCCAGCCAATCCCTGCAGGCCTACTCAATGGGGCAGCGGCTGAGGTCAGTCCCGACCCCCCGACCCCACTCTCGAACATCAGGGTGATGGATACGTGCACGACTCTCATGATACGACGATGGAGGATCCAGTTCCCTCCCACATGACTATTCCTAGTCACGATTTCACTGGGCAAGCTGTCCCAGTTCTGACCGATTCAAGTTAGTTCCCCTTGCTCCTTTCGAGTTTATGATGATTTTTATCTAGAATTGTCAAGGGGCTAGAGGTCGGACCTTCAAGCCCATTTTGAGGAACTATATTCGACTCCACAAGCCCCGCCTGGTGGTCCTTGTTGAGCCTCGTATTAGTGGTGAACGAACTATGCGAGTTAGTCAGTCTCTGGGCTTTCGTAATTCTTTCTGGATCGAGGCTGCGGGCTATTCAGGCGAGATCTGGCTACTTTGGTAGGAGAATATCGATGTCCGCATTCGTCTAGTTCACCGCCAATTTATTCATACTCGCGTGCAGTGGGATCAACAGTTGTTTGACTTTACTGTTATTTACGCGAGCCCCACCCCACTTTACAAAAATATCTTTGCACATCACCGTCCCCTGGCTGCTGGGCGGGGATTTTAATGCTAAGTTGGAAAGTGTCGATAAATGAGGGGGTTCGCGAACTCAACCCAGTATAAATACTCTCTTTCGGGACTGTATGCTTCAGTGCCACCTCCACGATCTTGGCTTTTCCGGTCCGACATTCACGTGGAAGCGGAGCAACCTCCGAGAACGGTTAGATAGGGCTTTTGGCTCTCCTGCTTGGTTCTTTGCGCATCTAAGCACCCGGGTTCACCACCTACCGTTTCTCAAATCGGATCATCGTCCTCTCCTTATTAGGTTCCTAGCTCCTGAACCCCCCAACCCTCCACGCCAACCTTTCCGATTTCAATCTGCGTGGCTCACTCACGATTCTTTCTCCCAAGTGGTCGCAGATAACTGGCATCCTAGCTCCTCGGATTTCAGTGGAGCGATCCAACACTTCTCGGAAACGCTCCACCATTGGAATACCACAGAGTTTGGCAATATATTCCATCGGAAGAAATGCCTCATGGTGCAGCTCGAGGGCTTTCAAACACCTGTAGAGGACACGGACTCCCCCCCCCCCTTCTTGAACTAGAATCCGAGCTCTATCAGGAAAAGCTCTTCTGGCACCAAAGGTCCAGGAGCCAGTGGCTCGGACAGGGCAACAGGAATACTCAATATTACCACGCTCTCACACGTACTCGGCATCGTCAATCCTACATCCTCTCTCTTCCTGATGTTCATGGTCATGAAGTTACTGACCTCGCGGCTCTCCGCGGTATGGCTCAGCGTCACTTGGAAGCTTTATACCGCCCCAATGGACGATCCTCTTTCCCTGGATCTCTTCCTAGGCATTTTCCTCCTCTCCCGCCGCACATGACTTAGGACCTCACCCGTCCGCTCAGCCCGGATGAAATCACGACGGCATTTTTTTCCATGACTCCTAACAAAGCCCCAGGATTTGATGGCTTCACAGCTCTGTTCTACCAATCCCAGTGGGACACCGTCGGCCCCTCCCTGATTCATTTCCTTCAGCAGATTTTTCGGCACGAAGTGTGGGAGTCGGCTATTAACCGTACTATCATTGTCCTGCTTCCATCCCATTGTGCTATGCACTGTGCTGTACAAAGCCCTCTCCAAAATTATATCTAATCGACTCAAACCGTATCTCGAGACGCTTGTCCGCTCGACCCAGTGTAGCTTTGTGCCTGACCGTCTTATTACCGACAATATCATCATTACCCAGGAAGTGATTCACTCTATGAAACGGAAAACTGATCGGACGAGATTTATGACCATCAAAGTGGACCTAGAAAAAGCGTACGACCGCCTTGATTGGGACTTCATTCGAGCCACCCTGCATGATATTGGTCTTCCAGCCTCGCTTCTTTCGCTTATCATGAAATGCATCACTACGGTATCCTTTCAAGTGAATTGGCATGGCGCGCTGAGCGAGGAGTTTCAGCCTTCTTGCAGTATTCATCAAGGTGACCCTCTTTTCCCGTACCTTTTTATGCTGTTCATGGAACGCCTCGGCCACGCGATCACTCATGAGGTGTCCTCCAGTCGTTGGCATCCGGTCCGGTTGAGTAGGCACGAGCCCCCTTTTCCTATCTTTTCTTTGCTGACGATCTCATCCTCTTCTCAGAGGCTTCTCTCGATCAAGTTCATGTCCTTCGAAATGTCTTGGACTCGTTCTGCACAGCTTCGAGACAACGTGTGAGACAAGACAAATCGCGATGTTACTTCTCTAAGAATGTCCCTCCTTCGACCGCTTGTGCCTTAAGTCGTGTGATCCGATTCCCTCGGACATCCGACCTTGATCGGTATCTGGGGGTTCCCCTCTTGCACCAGCGGCTCGGTAAGCATACCTATCAACACTTCCTTGATACAGTCCATCACCGTCTGTCAGGTTGTGCCCCTTCCACGTTGTCTTTCGTTGGTCGGGTCACTTTGGTTCAATCGGTCTTATCGACTATATCGAGTTACACGATGCAGACTGTCCAGTTACTACGAGGGTTGTGTGACGCTCTTGAAAAAGCTATGCGGCAATTTTTGTGGGGCTCGAGTCAAGACAGCAGTAAGATATCCCTAGTTAGCTAGGATGAGGTTTGTAAGCCCGAGGTTCTGGGGGGTTTGGGAATCCGACGGATTAGGGAAATGAACGATGCTTTCCTGGCCGAACTCGACTGGCCCTTGATCAACAATCCCAATGCCTTATGGGTACAAGTGCTCTCGGGCAAATATGCTTTTGATGTTCGCTGCATCCCCTCCTCCCTCCCTTCCTCTGAGGGATCGATGGTGTGGAGGAGCATCAGGGCGACTTGGCACATAGTGACTCAGGGCAATGGCCGATCAGTGATGGTACGACGTCTAGCTTCTGGCTCGACCCTTGGGTCCCGGGTGTTGGCCCACTCCTATCCCACTCTACTCAGCCCATCCCGGATCCCCTTATTAGCCTCTGCGTCCGTCACTTTATGGACCCCCACCGGCCAATGAAATTTGACGACCATTCAAGATTTCCTCCCGCCTTCGATTTGTCGAACTATAGCCGGCATGTTTCCTCCTTCCACGTTTCTGGGCCCCAACAGGTTAGTCTGGGGAGCCTCCGACCACGGGCAATTTACCGTTGCTTCTGCCTACTCTCTGCTTCTGGGATAGGCGTCTGCCGATCCGTCTAAGGTTTGGAGGGCCATTTGGCAATGGTCGGGACCCCAGCAGGTGCACTCCTTTTTATGGTTACTAGCAAAGGATCACTTACTAAGTAATCAACAAAGGGTGCGCCGTCATCTCACCATAGACGGTACCTGTCCGCATTGCTCCCACGAAGAATCCTCCCTTCATGTTGTTCGCACTCACCATAGACGGTACCTGTCCGCATTGCTCCCACGAAGAATCCTCCCTTCATGTTGTTCGTAACTGTCCGTTCGCTCGACAAGTGTGGGCCTCCCTCCCGTCAGATATCGTCACCTCGGCTTCTTTCGCTTTTCTCGCCAATGAATGGCTGCATACCAACATCCTCCAGCATCGGTGAGTGTAGGGAAGGGATTGGGCGCTTCTTTTTAGGTTGACCTGCTGGATCCTCTGGACATGGAGGAACAAAGCTCTTTTTTGATTCAGATTTTGTGCGACCCATCTCACCCTCTTTTATTATCTTGTCTTTTGCAGATCAAGTTCAGAAGACCTTCGAGAGGCACAATATGGGTGGTACCGACTCCCGCCCTCGCCAGAAACACCAGATCAGGTGGTGTCGACCGCTGGCAGGGGTCAAGTTGAATACCGATGGGGCTTGTAATCGCAACCATTTCACGGCTTTGGCTGGTGGACTCCTACGCGACAGTGACAGCAATTGGAAAGGCAGCTTCTCTCAGCTTATAGGATGATGCACAACGCAGTTAGCGGAGCTCTGGGCCGTCTACACAGGACTCTCCTTGGCTTGGCGGGTGGGCTTTCGTCGGATTGAGCTGGAAGTGGACTCGTTGGGGGTGCACTAGCTCTTTTCTTCTGTGCCGTCCCGCTCTCAGTCAGGCAACCCTATCATTATGGGTATTCTGGAACTTCTCAACCAGAACTGGTCTGTTGTTCATCGGCATGTGTACCGAGAGGGTAACAGATGCGCGGACTGGCTCGCTACCCAGGCCGGTCCTACCGACATTGGTATCACTTATTTTGATGTTACACCTACAGGGTGCCATAATCTCCTTTTAGAGGATCTGTCGGGGCGCTGTTTCCCCCGACTTATTTAGTGTCTAGTGTACTATTTTTCTTTATACCAAAAAAAAAGTTCACCAATCTGTTCTTTTTAGATAAGATACTCTTCCCTCTCAATATAAAATATAAAAATACAATACCCAAATTCTCAACTAAACCATAACAAATACAAATTCGAAATAATTAATTAAAGTATAACAAATACAATATCCGAAGTCTCAACAAAATCAACAAAAAATACAATGTCTAAATTCTCAACTAAAACATAGCATACACAATATCCAAATTCTCAAACAAATTATGGTCGTGTTTGGTGAAGAGCTTTTCAACTGTTTATCAGTTGTTTGACTCAAATAAGTTGTTTGACCTATATTAAAAGGCTTTTTATTTGTTCGGTTAAGAGTTAGTTGAGTTGGTTGATTGAACACAACCAGTAATTTTTGACAAGCTCATTGAATGCAATGCTTAGAGTTAGCTGATTCGTTTATGACAGTCTTATCCTTTGTCATAATAAACACAGTTATGCACAGTGGTGAGAATTTACAGCTGGAAATGATTCGTATCTTTTTATTTTATTATTCATGTGATTTACATCATTTGTACAAAATTTTCTCTAATTCCTGCTCATTAGAGACTTTTTGGAAGAGATATTAATGAGCTTCTTTTTTAATTTAAATTTTAGTTTGTATTTTTAAAATAAAAATATAAAAATAATTTAATATTAATAGAAATGCAATTTAATTTTTATTATTGATAATAGTTATAAACTAAACAAATTTAAAAGTAAAATATTTTTATAAATGTAATTAATTTTCATTATTGACCATAGTTCTAACTTTTTGTAAGTAAAATAATTAAATAAATTTATGTTAATCTCTTATATAATATTTATCTATAAATTATGAATTATATTTTATTAAAATAAATAATTTAATTAATTAATTAATTAATATTATTGATTTTTAATCATTAAAGTAAATATTAGTTATTTTTCAGAAGTTAAATAAAGAATTCATTATTGGCTTTAAAGGACATTACAAAATGTTTTTAAAAACATGTCCTTCTTAAGTCATTTTACACATAAACAGCTAGTAATAAATAGCTAATTTTACCAAATATCTCTAGCAAACAGCTGATGCAATCAGCTGGTCAAATCAATTGATATAATTAGCTATCAACTAACAGCTGATAGGACCAGCTAATAGCTAATGCAATTAGCTGATTGCCAAACAGGGCCTATATCACATTAGATTCACCATTAATAATTTGAAATTTTTTTAGAGTTGATTTTTTTGCCCTCAATTCGATCCTTGTTTTGGTTTGGGTTATACTGGAAGTTGTATTTTGAGAAGTTTGTGTCGTATTTGCAATGCTCCTTAGAGGTTCAAGTACTTGAAATTGATTTTTACCCATCTATGAAACATCAAAAACAAAAAGCATAATGTTATTACTTACAGTATACTTGCACATAACCAATATAAAAATATATTTAAATAACAAATCATAAAATAAATGTTCTCTCTAACTTCTCCAAATGTTTCTCCATATCCTTCAGTTGCATATAGACATGTCAACAGTTATGTTATTAAACAATTTGATGTAAATTAATTGAAATTAAAGGTGAATGTCCATTAGCCACCCTCTTCTCCCTTTTTAAGATTAGCGATGTAGTAGTTGTCGCTGTAGATTCTAACTATGTATGGTCAACTTCATAACAATGATTGCATCTCACAGCCACTCTTACCTTGAACAATTTTTTTGGATTTCTTATTTCTTCATTTTTATCCATTTTCTAGCCTTTTAGAGTTTTCTAGGCATCTTTTTGATCAAATAAGATAATATGGGTTATAGGTTTTCAATCTTCAACCAAAATTTTAAACGACTAATAGATTTCATAGTATACTAATAACTGTTTAAACAACATTCCACTTATAGTATCGACTTATATAAGCATCGATATTCTCCCTTTGATATGACATACAAGTCACTACATGCTTACATCAATTCTTGTTAAATCCCAAAGTCTATATTAACAAGATTGTATTTGTAAATCAATAATGAACTTGTTTACAAAGTGAGTGACTTCAAGTTTCAAATTTCCATTAATTTTAGTGATATATTGCCTTGCTTCCAGTTATAAAACCTATATTTGCTTCCTCACTCTTAGGTAAATATCATTAAAGAATTTGAGTTTTATATCCCTTTTTTTCATAAATCTGAGTCATTAAGGCAGCTCATATATGTTTAAACATATTGATTAAGATTTTTATACATGCTTCACAGTTGATTCCATTAAATGTTTCTAATAGGTTTGTCATGACCCGGTACCACATCGGATATATGATAACCGCCATATACCTAGGCTAAGGGCACTTACGATACCCTTAATCCTACTATGTAAGGCTAACTGAATACCTTTTTGAAAACATTTGGCCAGTATAACGGTTGCATTTTAAAAATCCCAAACTCAATCAAAACACCTGTAAATAGTTTTAAACACATTTCTATATTCATATTAAAATTCTACCACAACTTATGGACTTTTAAGTCCACTAAAAAGTAATCTCAACAACAATACAAAAGGTTTATGCATAAGGTCATTTACAAACCACAAGATAGTCTAAAGTTAATTTACAAAATCATAAAACATATCAACATAACCAACTTAATAAAAAAATAGTTTATGAGCCACTATACAACAAAAGTACAAACAGAGACTACCCACGTGCGGTAATGCCTCGAAAATATCAAAAGACCACACGATATACTCAGAGCCTCAAGCTCACCAAATTAACCTGCATGGTTGGAAAGTGGAGGGGGTGAGCACACTATGTACTCAGTAAGCAAGAAAAACATATATTGCAAATAGAACTCGATATGCACCAAGACGGTGTAAATAACCTATGAAGTGAACATACATGACATAGAAATACATAGACCTAGTTTATGACTCAACGTATACTGGTTAGGAACCACATAGGCCTAACCTATTAATCACTCTTCTAGTGAACATAGGCTCTAGTTCCAGAACATAAAAATAGAAAACATCACATGTATAAATCAAATCTCGTCAGAAAATAAATATACAAAACAATCATGTGTGTCACCACTAGTTAGTTAAACTAATGTGTACACCCACTGATTCCCAGTATTGGCTCGACTTTCAATCGTGGTGAGTTTGGACTACAGTCGATAAGAGCGCCATGACCCTAGAAGATGACCTCGTCAGTATCCAAACCCTAGGTGTGGAATCGCCCGTAAGTCCAGTAGAAAGGTGTTAATACAAGGATTCAACTTTTATGTACCAGCGTCAAGGGTTCGGGGATCGTTTAATCTGTTATGCTTAGCACATGATTGGCCAATCGTTACCTCACCAATCACAAAAAAATCATATAAAAATATTAAGCACAAAAGTCAAGTAAGGCTCCATGCTATTGTTTATCGGTCTAATCGATAAAATCAAACTTTATCATGGCTCTAAGCTAAAAGAAAACACATACACGCAGCATACATAACTCGGTTATGCATATGTAAATTCCAAAACATTATTTCATTCAATAAAGTCATCTTTTGCACTCCTAGTGCAAAGTTGTTCAAAAATGGTTTCAGAAAATTAAACATTATCCTTTGCACTTCAAGTACAAGCTTTTTGAAAACAATATCATTTCTCAAAATATATAATAAAAACAGCAGTTTCACAAAAAAATGTTGTTTATTAAGTATACAAGTATACTACCATCTATTTGAGATTCAATTCTACTATGCATTACCTAGGTTCAAAATTCATATACAAGTCATCATGCATGTCTTGGGATGTCCTAATCCCATTTGAAAGATATGGTTTTCACAAATAACCTCAAAAGAAGGTGTACACTTCCTCAACTTCAACAATTTTCTGTACAAGCTCCTTGATCCACAGCTCCCGAGCATTTATACATACAAATATACAATGTATTTACTACTCAAATATGTATCTCATATTCATACACCACCACAACCAAATTCATCCCTAATAAATCATCATAAATGTTATTCTAACATGTGTCAATAGGCCAATAATTCACTTACTAATTCAGTTCAATGCCTCCTGAACCATCAAGCTAACCTAACCTTATATGCAATGTTTACATCCTTTTCTTCCTAATGTTCCTTTATGAATAAGATGTCTTCTTTTAATCATAAATCTCTCTAAAAAATTCCAAATGTCATGACTCTTGTGCCCCCCAAAACTAGACTTCCATTAGTATTATTATATCAAAAAATTACATAAATAGCATCTCCCTTTAAAGTATAATCTCTATCCAAAATTTGTCCTGTTTATGATAAGAAACAGATTGGCAACCAATACTCAAACCACAATAAATCATTATCAATACATCTTCTAATAAAACCATTTCACAAAAGCATTAATAAGGCATCAATAATCATTTTTAATGTTTTATACTTTCACTAATTAGGACTCTAAGGTCCTCAAAAATTAGAAAATAATACAAGATTCTTGCACAGGGGTCTATCACAGGCAGTATTAGGTAAACAAGCATAAATAAAACTTTAGTCACTATGTTGTCAAGCCACTTTCACAAAGGACAAGTTAAGATCTATATCTACAACTTTAATTCTTCAAGTTGCTTCAAATTCGTGCTCTAAGGATATGAAAAATAGATAAAAAGAGAAAGATGAAATTGAAACCAGAATTTCAACTTACCTTGCTAACTTCTTTCATTCTCCTCTTCACTTACACTTTTTCTCTCCTTCTCTTCTCATTTTCATTTTTGTCCCTCTTCTAACCTTATGGTAGACCTTTACTCTTACTTCTATTGCCTTTTCATCCATTTTCTCTGGAAAATTCAAGAAGGTCAAACTGGTCCATGTGTCACCATTCCATTGGGCCATGTGTCACCATTCCATTGGGCCATATGTTATCCTTCTATTGGTCTATATATCACTATTATATTGGTCCATGTGTCACTTACTTTAGGCTCCACATGTCACTGATTTAAGCATCCATATGTCACTACTTGTAAGGCTACACATGTCACCAATTGTATGGCTACATATGTCACCAATTGTAAGGCTACATATGTCACAATTTGTAAAGCTACACATGTCACCATTATATTGCTCCACATTTCACAAGTCTAAAAAGCCATTTGCACAAACTTAAAGGGCCACTTTTCGCAATTATACTCAAGCCACTTGTCATCCATTTAATTGAGCCATTTGTCACTTATTCCCAATGTCACATGTCACCATTTTGTAGGCCTAATCAACCTAAATTTCCATGTATTAATTTGACTTGCTCTTTAACATTTTTCCTACACTAGATGCACATATCACCTCATCAATTACTCAATTGTAACAATAAATTCCCAATTCACTAATTATAATCCATTGATTCATGTTATTGGTAAATCAAAATGCAAACATTGGGAATGTACATTCATATCACATTTATTTTCGTTTCATACCCTAGAATATGTCAATTAAGTGTATACACTATCTTGCAATGTTTTTTAAATCATGATTCATATGTGTATACTAATATTATGTATGTAAATGAAATGCACCTCATAAGTTCTTAAATGAAATAACTCATGTGACTCAATTTAATAGTTTAATCTCTTAACAAATTTAGGAGGTTGGATATTACAAGGTTATTATGAACTATTTCACACTTTAGTCTTACGCTCCCAAATGCCTTGATAAAAGTCTTTAGTTTCCTTACCTTTAAATAATCATACACCTTCTATGAATTACTTTTCAATTACTCTCTTACCTTATCAGATTCCACTTCTTTTGTGCAAATCACTGCTTTCCACAATAAACTCCTATATGTGTGGCCTTAATGAACACTATACTAATTTGCATAGACATGTCGAGCAAAATTTCTACGTTCAACTTCTAGAAAGAGATTTTTTAATGCATCTGCTAAGCCCTAATAACCAATAAAAAAGTAACATAAGTAGAAGAATTTGAAGACCATTAAGAAATGAACATTACATGTATGAATACTTAAAGTTTACCTTTATTGATTGCTTACAAAATTCTATACATCGCCACATATGTTTAGATCTTCAACAAGAATATTCAAAAACTAAGTTAAGATTGGTGATTCTCTCTCGCAATCATTGCTCAAGACATAGGGAACATCTAATTGTTTCGTTCACAACTAACTGTAGCTAATAAAGCACCTCTGAAGAATGTCTTAGAAAGCATCCATATAGCCTTATCATTTTTCCTACAACTACTAAGAAAATCATACTTCAATGCGCTAAATCTGTTGGACCCCGATTTTTGAGTGATAATAAGAAATATGCAAAAGTGGATGAGTGGATTGAAATAAAGTTAAATGGCAAGAACTAAAAAGAAAAAGTGTGAAAATATGAAAAGTTTGACTTTTTGGCCATTA
>JAOTIZ010000201.1:11314057-11330890 GCA_027123425.1 Erythroxylum panamense | reverse complement strand
TAAATAGGTAATTCGGGTAAATCAGGCCGGGTAAGTTCGGGTAATTGAAAGTTCGGGTTCGGGCCGGGTAAGGGAAAAAAAATTTCAGGTAATTCGGGTCGGGCTCGAATAGTAAAAATTGGGCCCGAATTACCCGAATGCTCACCCCTACTACTCGTTGCTTCATGTTGCATCCTTAGTCCATTGGATCTGAATAACTTCTATGTCATTTTTGCCAAAAAAAATCTTCCAGTAATCATGTGGCTAATATACATCCTTTATAAGTAGTAGGATACTTTTGGATAAACCATTTCTAATAAGGTAAGTTCATAATGAAGGTTCCTACAAGAAAGAAAGCATATTTCTTATGATTTTATTTCCTTTTAAGAATAAGACCGTTAATTATATAAGGAAATAAATCCAATTTAAAATTTGAAATATTATACAATTATTATCAAAATTGTTAACCATAATCCTTGAGCTAACAGTTTGAGCACTTTCTTTGTTTTGTTTATCCCTGATAATTTTGGAAATTAATGAAATAAGATTTTCCAAAAGAGATTTTAGCTAAACTATTTCAGATAAACTAGACTATGTATGCAAATTGAGACTAAAACTGATTAAGATGAAGAATAAATAATTTGATAAGTTGAAATAGCTATGGTATGCACTAAGACAAAGTAAGACAATTGATTGATGAAGTATTGTATGAGGATTAGATGAATTTATCTAAAATGTATGAGCATTTAAGCCTTAAAGGATATAAACATCTTATATCTATCTAATTTTTCTTTAGTGTGTGATTCTCTATCATTTGGATACCTTTAAAAGTTGCATTGAACCAATTTGAATTGCTATGATGCATATGGGCTTGAATATGATAAAGGACTTTCTTCTTTTATCCATTTAACTTAAAAAGCCACATTACTTACATATCTCTAGTTTAACCCCTTTAAGCCAATTTTAAGATTCTTTATGCTTTAGACCCACATCATAAACCTATCATATAATATATCCTATCACCCCATTACACATTTTAATAAGTTGTCTAAGGAATGAGAGTAATTTTTGTTATAAATTTTATCTTCTAAGCTACTCATTTTATATTCAGTTTAATTTTGTATGATGGCTCTTAAATAAAATACTTGTAGCCATAGTATATTGATATATGAGTACTTGGTAAAATTTATATTCTAAACCTTTTAATTGTCTTCAATGCGTTACTAAATATGTGTGGTTTTAGCCTATAAATCTCCCTTTCTAACCCTTAACTCAAGCCCCATTATAGCCAATTAATAAATGTCCTTCTGATTTATGTCTTTATGTGTTCATAGTGAGAAACTTTTAGTGTATGTGCAAGTTTATAGTAATGTATTCTTTGTGACGAGAGTTTGAGAATAAACAATTAATTCTAAACACTATATGAAAGAGTGAACACCGTGAGGAAATTCACCAAGGCCATGAATACTTTTAACTGAGATTGCCTTTAATTGACTACGTTCATATTTTCTGTTGAAATTTAACTTTGATGTGTGTTGATGCTTAGCTCTTTTTCAGTCTAAGACTTAAGGAATATGCATGGTCTCGTGAGAAATGGTTGGGTAAAAACTACTTAGCTATCTTGTTTTCTTAATTTCTCATTTGCTTAAGGACAAACAAGGATTAGGTTTGGGAGAATCTGAAGTGTCACAATTTTGCCTTATTTTTAGCAATTAAAATCTTCCATATAATCTTATCTTAATATGTTCAAACCTCGGTATTTTGTTTATTTTTGCAAGATAAAGAGTTGAAGATGCTATTTTATTAGAAAAGGATTTTTTGCTTTAATCCAAATTCAAAATTTTAAATCAACAATAATTAAGGATGAATCTAGGAGATTTGAGCTAATATAATGTATTTGTTTTGTATATTGGGATTCGATTATGGAATATGAAGGAAAAAGCATCCCATTTTCCAGTTACATTTTCTAACTTCTTAAACTCCTCCTTTTCCTCCTTTCTTTAGTACATATTAGAATAGCATTACTTTATATGCCAATTATAAGAATAACTATTATTAGCTAAGTCTTTTATTCTTTGTTGAAGGAAGTAGAAGCTCTTTTGGAACTTTAGAGATTGGGAGGAAATTAGGTCTTATAGTCAAGTATCCTATTAACTCATATATTGAATTGCTTTTTTATGCATTTATTTATGATTATTTTTTATTAATTTGTAATGTGCACAATTAGCTTATTAGTTGAAATAATCATTTACTTTATTAAAGTTTGAATATGTAAAAGTTCAATTCTTTTAATCATTTGTAGCAATTAGGAGTCTTAATTTGCTACAACAGAAATAATTGCTTTTAAGAAAAACGTTTAACTAGATGAAATACATCTGTGGATATTATGTTGTCTTGCTTCAATGGTCTTTCTTTTGTTAAAGTTATTGTTTAATTAAATTTTAAATTATATCTAAGGTTGTTAAGTAATAAGGATTAATTGAATTACGTGTTTTCGATTAACTAATCCTAAGAAAAGATGGATATTTAGTATCATATCGAATATATGATTGATAAAATAATTATTTTGTGCCAATGGTCAATCATAACTCCAAAGGGAAAAAACGATCATAAACCAAACCCTTTTCTTTATTGAAAAATTGTTCAAGCGCTTTCCCTTTTATTAATTATTTTCTTTTGTAACAATTCGCAAATGAGAATTTCTTGCGAAAGTGACTCCTACTTCCTTTATTACATTTATCCAATTGTAAGAATTTAAGAATTAATTTAGGATATATATGATAGTTCCACCATATTTACTCCATCTGTGCTTTTGAACAAAGCAAATTAAGAGAGGGGTTATATTTCTTTCTAATATAACTTTAAAAGTTTTTAAGAAGAATTGTAAAATTCAAGAAATGTTCATAAGTGAGAAAATTATAAAAAGAAATTTATATCTTTTTTCTTAATAATGGTGATAAACACACTGATACTCATCTACTGAAATGTTAAATAAATACAGAAATGGAGATATTTCTACTTGCAGCAGTCAAATATCCTATTAAAGACAATAAAATTTATATTCTAATCCTTAACTTTGTTTTATTTAATTTAAGTTTGAATTTATTCAAACAAGTCCTTTATGATATAAAATTCATTCTAATTAACTATTGAATAAATAAAATCACTAATTCTTATAAAGATTTCATTAACTTTAAGTGGTATTATTGAGCCCACTATTATAGTTTATTGACTCCTAATCAACATCTTGCAACGTGTTATTTATTTATGTAGTTAAAGTCTATTATATTTGTACTTTGTCCACTCTTTTAAAGAAGCAAATTAAGAGAGGGAATATGTGTTTTTCTGATATAACTTTAAAAAGCTTTTCATGAAGAATTCTAATATGCAAGAAATTTTTATAATTAAGGAAAATTTAAAAGAATTTCATATCTTTTATCTTAATACACTAAGACTAATCCACTAAAATGTGGAAAAATATCAAAATAGAGATGTAGGTTGTGATGTTTCTAATTGCACCATTCAAATGTCCTATTAAAGACAGCAAAATGTAGACTTTAATCCTTAAGCTTGATTTTGTTCAAATAAGTCCAAAAGATTATAATTGACTATTAAATAAACGGATCACTAATTCTACTTCCCTTCTAGCCCTATAAATACGACTCCATCTTAAGCTTTTGTTTCATCTCCAAAATGACAGTATACCTCAAAACACTATGCCTTCTCTTGGCTTTCATTGTCTTCTCTGCTCCTGACTATGCAGCAGTGGCAGAAGCAGAACCAGCCTTCCCTGTCCCTTATGCAGGTAATGTTACTTTCATCCATTTTACTGAGAAAATTAATTTAACATATTACTATTTATATATCTTTTATTGTAATATTATTAATGATAGAACCCGACAATTTTTTATATTATTATTAACACTTATGAAAAAAATAAAAACTTTAAAGAAATAAATGTTCAAACAAAATTAAATTCTCAGGTAAAAGTTTATCTAATATTACAAAATAAAAAATAAAAAAATTATAATTATTTTAAGCACTCTCTTTGTATTATTACCAGCAAAATTTGCTTAATTTGGGAAATATGTTTTCATGCAAATCGTGAAGCTCTCGGACCAACCCCGCCTGGAGCTTTTGGATCAACTCCACCTGGACCACCGACTTCCTACGGCCGCGGGGTGGATGGCCGCGGGGGTTACAATGGCCCACGCCGCAATTGCAGAGAAACTAAACCCTAGGGGTAGTACTATTAAATAAAGCTTAATAGCTATGCCTAGTTTCTCTTCATGCGATCTGGTATTAGAGATTGTACTTCCACGTGTGTAAAACGAAGAAGAAAAGGACGAAGAAGAAGAAATTCGTTGTGTCTATTTCTATTTCCAAATCAATGTGTTGTCCTAGTAGGAGTCCTGTTGTGAATAAAATGCTTAATTAATTATATTAATCATGAATTTTCCATCTAAAAATCATCTTAATTAATTTTCAGATAAACGAACTTACTAAGTTTAACTTGAATTTCATTAATTTAAGCTTATGTATCACTTTTTTTTTTCATTAGATGAGTTGGCTTAGCAATAGAATATAAAAAGTGTGTATCTTTTGTCTATTTTTAAAAAAATTAATACAATAATGTATATTTTACTGTCCTATTAAAGACAGTAAAATGTATATTTTAATCCTTAAATTGTTTTATTAAATTTAAGCTTGATTTTGTTCTTTATGATATGAAAATCATCCTAATTCACTATTAAGTAAACGGAACACTAATTCTTAAGCAAATTTCTTTAAGTCTAAGTCTATGTGGCACCATTAGTTTTGGATGAGACAGCATATATTGGTAGTATCACAATCAACTTGATCCCTGACCCGCATAAAGATATGGCTTTAGATGGATTAGACAGATAACCAATTGTCACAACCCTTGGGAAAAAACAGTGTAAGTTACCAAACTCTGAAAGAAGGTAGTAATTTTATCTATTTGAAAGTTAACTAAGATGATATTTATAACAAAAAGAATTATTTAAACATTAACAAAATTGAAATCTTGTGAGCATCTGTCCTCATCCATGTTGCTGGTGTATTGACTCCTCGATAAGGATCTGGAGCTATTATGGTCTATAATAATCTAGATTAGGTGTGTTCAGCTAAACCTAACAAGACTAGCTACTGCAAGAATATGGTGAGATGTCTCAGTTTTGACGAAAATAATGCATCCAAGGAAATCAATGCATTTACTGCTATTAGTAAATAGTGGAATAGATGATGATTGATGGCATCGAATCGCTTGTGGTGGAAGTAATTCCACTGCCTGTACATGTTTTCAAGATTCTTTATATATCATGTCCTTAAGAAAAATACCCAACTAGTAGACATATTAGGTATAAAGAACTAATAACCATTTCACATCATTCTACAAGGGTTTTGTCTTCGAAGACTTTTAACATTCTATACACATAAGCATTGGACGGCAGAAAGAAAGCCACGAGTAGTAAAGGAAGGAAATTAACCTTGAATTATTAACAGGTCAAATAATTTACACAAAATCTTTCTAATACTTCATTTTTTTTAAAAAGAAATTGAAGGCAACGGTAGATTTCAGACACTTATGTATTTTTGGAGGAATGAGAAATAAAAATTTATGATTTTACAATTATGTTAAAAAGAAATTTGAAACAAATCGTCTGTACGAATTCCTTAAAAGCACAATGATGCAAGATCGCCCAATATGGTGCAGAATATTGTTTAAACTGACACAAACGAAGCACTTTCATTTGATTTATATATTAGTAATTATTAAAAAGAAACAACGTATAACTAACATTTATAATATTATCAATTGTAATTTCTAGTGCAACAAAAACATTTACCGAGAGTACATCTAAAATGTGAGATTTGAGGAGATCTGATAATACGTAGCTTTATTCGTACTAATAGAGTTTGAATGAAAATGAACAATCTAACTCACTTTATACTGAGAGTATAGCAGACATTATATACAATAACAAGGAGCATCAATCTAGCTAATAATATCTAATCAAGATCCTAACTCAAACTATGCTATTCTGACAACTACTGTAATTATATGCTAACAATCTGTTAACTATTAACTAGGAAGATTACATCTTATCTGACCAAAATAAAATAACCTGATTACATGCTATAATTGAGGAGAGTTTGTGAATGCTCTTGACTTATACCCCCCTCATGGCAGGGCCATTTTTAATATTTTATAGGCCCTGGATAAAGTAAAAAAAGTTTCTATTTTTGTCTATTTTTGAGCCCTCATATAGAATAAAAATTAACAAAATATAGGTCATTTTTGTTGTTCATTATAAGGTCAAGACTCTATTTTGTTTCATTTTATTTTTTATAAGGATAAGTCCTATTTTATCATTTATAAGGATGGGTCCTGGACAGGTGCTCATCCTGCCCTTGCCCAAGGTCAGCCCTGCCTCAAGCAAGAAGGATTTGCTTAGATAACTCGAAGCTTGCGTTTAAGTTATGAGAATCTTGCTGTGCTCAAGGGTTTAGTGAAGACATCTGCGATTTGGTCATTGGTGGAGATATATTGAACTGTGATTTTTCCTTGACTACACTGTTCCTTGACAAAATGGTAGTCACATTTGATGTGCTTAGTCCTTGTTGGACCCTATTTTCGGAGCCCAACATTTGGAGTCACAAAACGTGAGCAAACTCATTCTTCTATTTCAGAACAGATTTTGAGAAATTATAAACTGGAATTTCAAACTGACTTCTTCTGAACATTTGTTCCCCGTTGTCTTAAGTTTCTAATGACACCAAAATCATTCAATTTGGAGAAAAAATTTAAAAGTTATAACCCAAGCATTTTCGAATTGTTCTTAGAATAAACTAGGACACTATTCTCAAATTCCGTCCTGAAATTGAAAGTCTTAAAAACTAAATTAAAATTCAATTCCTTCAGATAATTTGTATCTCTATGTCTCTAGTTTATTTAGGGACAAGAATCATCACATTTGGAGCTTTACAGGTCAAGATATCACTAACATAGTTGAGTAGTTAACCCCTTCTTGTTGAGCGTAGCCCTTAGTTACCAGCCTAGCCTTTAACCTTTCAACACTGCCATCTGCTAATCGTTTAACTTTGTAAACTCATTTATTTCCCACTATGTTGACTTTTATTGGTTTAGGGACAAGATCCCATGTACCATGCTTGATGAGAGTTGTGATTGCACTATGCATTGCTTCTCTCCATTCTTTGTGCTTGGATGCTTGTGTGAAGGAAGTGGGTTCCAAAATAAGAGAGCTGCTAGAATTAGTGCCAATTGTGGCTGCATAAAGAATTTTCTTCTATGGATTAGCTCTAAGAATCATTGGATGTTCATGTTGTTTGGGATTGTCAACTGGAAGAATAGATTTGTGAGCATCACTTGATGAAGACTGAGATGTTTTGGAGTGATCTGTCTCGCTTGGAGCCTCTATTTTTGAACAAGATTCTTCATGTGCCTTCAATTCAAAGGCAATTGATCTATGTTAATAAGATTGCTAAACACAATAAGTGCTATTTTAAGTTCTATGACTCACTTTTTGTTGCAAAGGATCAGATCACAAAGAAAATTTTGCTAAAAGGGCCTGCTAAAAATGGTGTATACAAACTTGAAGGCACACAATTGACAAATCTGCAGAAGGGGCCTTAAGCTTGTGTGGCGGAGAAACTTAGTCTTAAGGATTGGTGTGCTAGGCTTGGTCATGCTCAGTATGCAACTGTCTCAAAGATCATTAGAAGTTTTAGTCTTCCCTGTTCAATAAAAAACATTCCAGTTCAGTCTTGTGAGTCTTGCTGTCTTAGCAAGCTAAGCAGGTTTCATTTGCCATCTACTGGAACTGTTACTCTGAATAAGTTTGATTTAGTTCATGGTGATGTATTGGGGCCTGCCTCAATGAATTCTGTTTCAGGTGATAAATATTTTCTAATTTTGGTAGATGATTCTCTCGTTTTTCTTTGCTTTATCCACTTAAACTCAAGAATGATGTTTATTCTATAATCTGTTAGTTTGTGGCAATAGTTGGAAGATAATTCAGTACAAAAATTAAGGCCTTCCAAAATGATTGGGGAGGAGAATTTAATACTTTTATAAAGAATTCAGGTATTAATCATAGAATTGTCTGCGCTCATATTCATGAACAAAATGGGACTGTGGAAAGAAAAATTCGACATATAGCTAACACAGGACTTCCTATGCTTGCTCACTCAAAAGTTCTACTAAAATTTTGGAACTATGCTTTTGCAGTTGCAATCCATGTTGTCAACAGACTGCCACCACCTGTTATTGCGAGTATATCTCCTTATGAGAAGCTCTTTGTTGCTTCACCAGATTATAATGCTCTTGGCTAATACGTAGTAATTAAAAAAATTAATTTCAATAGACCTACATATAGTACAAAATATAAATGAATACATCCATATAAAATAATAAAATATAAATTAACATAGTACAAATAGAACATAGTAAATACTAAATACACAAATAAGAAAAAGACAAGTAAAAAAAAACAACCTACAGGCTACAAGACATTAATTAGACTACACTATTGTATTTTCTAGGTCAAAGAAATAATAGTTGAAGTTTGACTATTTTTTAAGCGAAAACAAGGTCCTGTATTTCAATTAAATACAACTCTCAAGTTTGTTAGTCAACAAAATAGACAACCAAATACATCAATCCCAGTATTTCCTAGTTTCTTCTCCACAGCTATCTTTCTGTTTCCCAGTCTCGTACACAGAGAGTTTGAATCCTTGAGGGTGCTAATTAAGTCATGGAGAGAGATGGATTGATGG
This sequence comes from Erythroxylum panamense, assembly GCA_027123425.1. Classification (NCBI taxonomy): domain Eukaryota; kingdom Viridiplantae; phylum Streptophyta; class Magnoliopsida; order Malpighiales; family Erythroxylaceae; genus Erythroxylum; species Erythroxylum panamense. The sequence continues at coordinate 11,322,091 of JAOTIZ010000201.1, read as the reverse complement.
AAGACTACGCGACACCCAAAAGGCCTCTTCTTCTTCACTCCGAGTCTGGTGATACTGACAGCGGAGGTTCTCCCATTACCACCGTTCTTGTCTTTAGCTCCTTAGTTGCGGTCTGCGGTTCTGCCACTTACGGTTGCGCTGTGAGTACTACTACCTTATTAACGCCATCCATGCATAGCAAGTTTATTGTCTTTTTTAAGTAGCGTAACTGTTGGGTGTTTCACCTGAATGTCTCTCGGGAGTTAGAAGTGCCATCTATCGCTTCTATCCCCGTTAATTCTCTGCGGGTTCATAGCCACCACGACTGCCCGTGGAGATCGACGGTCACAAAGGCTGGCTGAGCGGAAAAGCTATGTTCCTATGATTAAGTATGCAGAAACTTAATTGGATTGATATTTACTTGTAATTGCTCAACCATCAGTTCATATAACTAACAAGTTTCTTAAAGTTTTCGTTTTCTTGTGACGAAAGCTCCGTTTAATCTTACGGTAGAAACTTGAACTCGAGTAGAAGAAAAAGAATATCTTATAATAGTATACAATTTGGGAACACATCGTTCAGACAACATGTCCATGCGTCTCCCTCATGAATCCAACTCATGGGTGACGTGATTCTCTGTCCCACTTCTCCTGTACGAATTCAACTGTCCATTTGGGGATCTGAGGAGAACCCATCGACATGCCCCGCAGCACGCAGTATAGTGCAAGATGGAAGCACGGGGCGGAACCACGTATGTCTCCATAGTGGCAGGCGAAAATAAATAAATAAAATTTTATATAAATATAGTTAAGAATTTTTATTTTTGCCTCAGTTAGAATTTATATCTAAAACTTTGTTCTCAGTAACCCTTTTTAAGGTCACGACCTACCGTTTTCGTAATTATTATAATAGCAATTTCATTCTTCTACCTCACTTAACAAATAAAATCTTTTAATATATATCAGATTTTCTATGGCGGATTATTCTCAAACGCATAACCCTCATTTTTAATGAATTTTTTAATTTTAGTTTATTCACATCTTACTTATAATAATATATTGGTAACTTAATTTTTTAACAATATGTTGTGAATGGCACATGTACACATTTAAGAAGCTATAAGTTAACAATAATATGTGATCAATCAATTTATGAAGATGATAAATAGGAAGTGGGAAAGTCAATGGGTTGTTATGAGGAAGTTGGACTTTAAGAAATATGATCAAATTATGTATGGTACTGAAAAGTAACTGAGACTTCTCATAGTTTGCATGCATTATTGATGTTGCGTTACGCCATCTCGTAATTGATTGTTAGGTGGGTTATTCGTCGCCAGCTGAATCTGGAATCATGGAAGAGTTGGGCCTCTCGGTTTCGGCAGTTAGTAGTCTCTTTTCCATTTTAGTACCACTTACATATTAAACTAGCAATTATATAATTTTGGTACTGAAGTTTTAGTAACTCATGTGTAAAATTGTTACATAGTTAATTTGTCAAATGCAGCCTACATATGAAAATGTAATTTCTGATTGGTATAAGAATATTTATATATTAGGTAAAACATTAAGTATCCACACTTTCAAATTTTGTCATAACACAATGGAAATAGGTATTTTGATATTTTCTGATTATACAATTTTTAAAAATGGTCATATGTGTTATAGGTATTAATTTTTATTTTTGGTAGATTCTTGTCATTAAATATGGATCTACTAGCTGAATAAGGAAGGCGATTGAAAGCTTTACAACAGTTTAATTCCTTTTGTAACTTTTAGAATTTCGAATGAGAACCCAAAAAAAAAAATCCTTTCTTCAGGGAAAACATAATACCTTTTCCTATTGTAATGAGTAGCATGTGCAGAACAACACATAGTTGGGTCATTCAATTTGTCTTTACATGACGTTATCTTCTCAACTTCGATCATGCCCATTTACTAGACACGTTATTTCTGATGCATTTTGTTTGTTTTCCTTTTTCGTTCTTTAGTACTCACTTTTTGGCTCGATAATGACCATTGGAGGAATGATAGGTGCCATTGTAAGTGGCAAGATAGCTGATCTCATCGGTCGAAGACGAGTTATGTATCTTCCTGCAATTGTTACTTTGAAAATCCGCATTGTAACTTTGACCACTCAGTTGTCATCGCAAGTTCTTTGTGCTTTTCTATGTAATAACATGATTGATATGGCTTTATGAAGCAGACAATGTGGTTATCCCAAATATTATGCGCTCCTGGATGGCTTGCAATAGCATTTGCTAAGGTTTAGTTTTTCCTGTCTCCAATATTACACATGATTTGAGTTTCTTCGGTTTTAATTGGTCTATAAATAAGGTAATATAAGACAAAGGTAGCTTTCAATTTTGATTCAGTGGATAAGTTATTTGGGAAAAGTTAAAATTTGTACTAAAATTAGTTAAGAAATGAAACTTGCTCATTTCCCACGACTTTTAGTCCTTCCATGTATATGGCTATATGCGGGTGGAATAAAAATTTCCGCTTGCCCTTTTAGATAGGAAAAAGGAAAGCTATCATGGTGTTGTAAAATAGTCGCAAGGAAGGAAAAAATGTTACAAATTAGAGCAACAAAGATTAAGTGATTGTTTGAATGCTAGCTGTGAAAGCATTTTGTGATTCGTAGAAGTTGTTTAATGTTCAAAGGACGCTTTGTGGCTGGATATTGGGAGATTCTTGATTGGAGTTGGCGTTGGGCTTACTACTTATGTGGTAACTGCAATTAAGTGTGCATTCCTCAGTTATGATCAGCAGTAGTTCCTAGTTCATCCCTTTCGAGTTAACCATATTTGACATTTCTTGCAAAACTTCTTGGAGCAGGTACCTGTATACATTGCAGAAATAACGCCTAAAAATATAAGGGGACGGTTTACATCAGGCAATCACGTAAAGCATCTTTTCATTTTACGTTTTACAGTCAAAATTGAGAAATTTAAGTATCTTGAATGTCATTTGATTTTTTCAACCCTGCAGCTGATGATAAGTCTGAGTTTTGCACTTGTGTTTTCAATTGGAAATATTATTTCATGGCGAGCATTGTCTTTACTTGGTAATGCCATTTTTGTTCAACTTTAACAATTTCTTTTATTAGATGAGCATTCGAGCCAATATTGGTTACATAATTTAGAGCAGTCCTCAGCTTTGCAACAATTGTTTCAGCAATCAGTATGTAGTTTTACCAACTTCACATTTCTGTCGTATTTCAGCTTGCACTCCATCTATACTGCAAATTATTGGTTTGTTCTTCATTCCAGAGTCTCCTAGATGGCTGGTGAGTTTAATTCATGATATTGTCGGAAATACTTATGATAAAAAATATTTGTTTTGACGTGAGAAAATTTATTCAACAGGCTAATCTTGGTCGTGAAAAGGAATTTGAAGCTTCTCTACGGAGGTTTAGAGGAAAAAATGCCGATATTTCTCAAGAAGCACTAGACATAAGAGTACTATTCTGCCAATTTCCAAGTTCTATTGAAGTTTTTAAGTCAGGCGACATTCTTTTAGTGCCGTAGGATGATATGGATTATGATGTTTCTATTGTTCTCCAGGAAATTGTAGAAACCTTTAAGCAGAATCCAAGTGCTGGAACTATAGAACTGTTCCAGAGGAAATATGGTTATCCAATACTTGTGAGAATTAATTCAAATTAGTCGCAAAATTATGAGAGAAATTTCCTATTATTGTCTATACTGATTAAATCTTAATTTACTTTGATTGTTTCAACTGTCCCAGGTTGGAGTAGGGCTAATGTTACTACAACAACTAGCAGGAAACAGTGCAATGGTATATTATTCTAGCAGCATATATGCTAAAGCTGGTAAATCTTCTGAAATCATTTCATTTTGAGCTATGAAAAAAATTTCATCTTCTATTAACAAAGTTGGTTGACTGAATAATCCAAATAGGAGTCTCACCGACCATGGGAACTACCGTAATAGGTATCTTACAGGTAACAGGAAAATTTCCAGCTTTTCCACACTTCTCCCCGCAGTTAAAATGGAAGTTGCAAATAAACTAGACAAGTATGCAAATTTCCGCAGATACCAACAACTATTATGGGTGTGCTCTTGATGGATTCATATGGAAGACGTGCCCTACTAATGGTTAGATTAATGGCAATATTTCTTACAGAACTTCTGAAAGTAGGTCATATGGAAAATCTAATAACATTGCGTTGCAGGTTTCTTCTATTGGAGACTGCTTCTCTGTGTCCCTTGTTGCGTTAGCTTTCCTTTTACAGGTTTTGTCAGAATTCGCTTAAATCGTTTCCCCTTCAATCGTTTTATGAGATCGTCCTTAATTTCATTAATCACTTGCCTTTCTGATGGCAGGACCTCCACTTCTTGAAGAAATTCACTCCAATTTTGGCATTTGTTGGTTTCTTGGTAATTCAAACTAGAAAAGCAGAATAGGACTTTCTTCTGAAGTTTTTCCGTTACATATTTTTATGCTTTTTTTTTTCTAGTAGAGGTTATATTAAAATTCTATTCCTGTTATTATTGCACTGTTGTCTTATCGTGCAAATATGCACCCAGGGTTACGCTGTAGCTTTCTCGATAGGCATGTCAGGAATTCCCTGGGTCATCATGTCAGAGGTACACATATATATCCAGAGCCTAAACCTCTTACCATAAGAAAATTCATTGACAACAATCCGAAGAAGAAAAAGTTGGAAATGGAAAATTAAACAAAAACAGGAACTGAAAGATGAACTTTCCATTTCAGATATTTCCCATAAGTATAAAGGCCACAGCTGGAAGTTTGGTGACTTTAACCAACTGGTCCTGCTCTTGGCTAACGACATATACATTCAATTTCATGATGGAATGGAGCTCAGCAGGTCTTTCGTTGTCTCTGTTGTTACTACGAGTACATGCAATGAAATGAATGAGGAGACCTGTAATCTGCATTGCATCTAAATTATAGGTCGTGCTCAATTAGATAGCTATTGTATCTCGCAGGAACATTTTTCTTCTTCACAGCCGTATGCGGGTTGACTGTTCTGTTTGTATGGAAGTTGGTACCGGAGACTAAGGGACGAACACTGGAAGAAATACAATCAACAATCGCAGGTATTTCTCAAGACTGCTGAAGTAGATCGAGCTCCGTGCATGCCGGATTTTCATGGCTGTAAACGAGCAATACTTTGGCCTTCAAAAATGAAACTTCTTAATATGTCAGTTCTTAGATGTCTTTGCAAAATTTCTGCACTACTTTGGACTTACCAAGGGACTCTTTGGTTAAATGCTCAGCTAGAATGAGAGCTTGTTTATATGATATGATTTACAGTATATTCTTGTAATATGAACTTACAGTATATTCTTGTAGTATATAATAGAATATAATAGAAGCCTCAAAAGAGAACTTACGTTTTTTGACTTTGCCTTTGGATTTGTTATTATTTGTTGGCTCAGTCGTTGCAGTAACGAAGAGTTTGGATAGAAAGACTTGGCTAGGGGAATGAGGGAGAGGGAAGCAGGTTGTTGAATTAAGCATTCGTCTAATTCCTAATGTTGCTTGTTTTAACGTATGCAATATTGCAAATATATGGATCATATATTGTACTATGTAAGATATCGTTTCTACGAGGATTGAATTAGTTACCTAATAATTTGAATTTACTTTGTCTAAGATAATAAAATATTGAATTACCTGAATTTAAAATAAACTAACTGAAATTAAAATAAACTAATAAAACTAAACAATTGAATTAGTAAAGATAGCAATAAGAGTGAAGTTAATCAATAATAGGAACTTAGGGGTTATTATTGTTTTATCTTCCCTTTTGCCTTGTTAATTCAATTATATTCCATCTTAGATATCCTAAGGTTAGAGTATCCTCTCTTGAGATCTAACAAAGTAATCCTTATTGAAATAGAAAACAGTTGAGTTGAAATCTCTCGATTATCAAAACTATTCCTAACTACTCAATTCGATTTGAAGCAATTATAAAGATAATTAATTCAAAATTAAGATCTCTCTTTAATTGTTTATTCATTTGATATTTGTAAGTTTATTAAGGTACAACTCTCATTGGGCCATTTAATACAGATAACTTTGATTCAATCTCTCATTTTCTTATCAAATATGAGTTCAACAAATACCACAAAGTAATACTATATTGAATTTAACAAGATAAAAGTTAAACAAAATAATTCAATAATAAGCCCTAATATAGATTTAGAATTCCATAATCATATTCAAAACACAACTATTCATAATTAACATCCAAGGCAATGAAATAGAATAACAAAATAATGAATAAACTTGAAAGCCTTGATATGAATTTCTAGAAAGCTAGAGTTGACATGATGTTTCCACTATTTGATCTTCTTCTTTATGATGTGTAGACTATTTTTGTGTTTTTTTCTCTTAGGTGTCTCTAATGACTCTCGTTGCCTCTCTCTAAATTCAAACTTTTCTAATCTGCCTTCCTTTATGTAGTCTTTTTAATATCTTTATATATATATCGACAAATTAGGATTTCTAGGATATACACAAGCACTTATATAGTCTTATGCATATCCAAATACACCTCAATTCGTGACTTTATATGATTATAGAGACTTACATGGACAACATATACAGGTATGTAACTCCACACAGGTAGGAATTGCGTCTTTGAAGCTCCACACGTTTATATTGATATACATGGTCACTATACACGATCATGTATCTTCACGATTGCTCCAATTCTTCCATTCTAAGCCATAATTTCACTTGATTACATCTCTTATTAGTCTATGAAAACAATTATCACCTAAAAACTTACTTGAAGCAAAGTAAATACCAAAAATACTATAAAATCTTAAATAACAAGCAAAATAAATTAAATATGGGTATATAAATATAGACAAATAATTGTTTACCAAACATTCCCACACTTAATTTTTTTTTGTTACAAGCAAAATATAACCTGATTCATCAAACTTACAAACATTTATCCCTTATTAATCTCAATTTGCCCATCTACACTCTAAATCATCATATTGTATCACTCAATTGACATACAATTAGATTCAAGTCATTATAGAGCCAACTTTCATAAGTCAATATCAAAGCAATCATATAGATAATTTTTTTGAAATCGGAAGCATAAATTTTTACACCCTTACCAAGAATTTAAAGATTACGGGAAAAGTGAGCACCTCAGTATGAGGTTAGCCTTGTATTTATATTGACAGTATATAATTACAACAATGATTGCGGAGGAGTATAAAGGCTATCATTTAATTACACAATATATGATATTTATATCCTATGATTAAGTTACCATAAACATACAATCTATAATTACTTGGAGAGAAATCTTAGGCATGATGGCTGGCTTTTATCCCCCCCACAATTAGAGCGGGAGAAGCAACGACGCTCAAATTGGCACATAGATGAGAAAACTGCAAAGAGGATAAGCCTTTGGTGAAAATATCAACAAGTTGGGCACCACTAGGAACAAATTTAACAGAAATATCACCCTATGAGACTCTTTCACGAACAAAGTGTAAATTGACCTCCAAATGCTTGGTGCGTGTATGATTGATTGGATTCACAGCCAAATAGGTAGCAGAAATATTATCACAAAACACTTCGACAGGTAAGCGAGGATGAACAAACAGATCACGAAGTAAAGAGAGAAACCAGCAAATTTCAGCCACAACAGAGGCAAGTGCACGATATTCAGACTCAGTACTACTCCTAGATATTGTATGTTGTTTCTTGGCAATCCAAGAGACCAAGTTATGGCCTAAGAAAAGGCAATAGCCAGTAGTAGAACTTCAAGTATCAGGATAACCAGCCCAATCGGCATCACTATAGGCTATCAAGGAAGTAGGATCAAACTTACAAAGTTGAAGACTAAAATGTGAAGTACCTTTGAGATACCGTAGAATCTGTTTGACAGCTTGCCAATGAATATCATGAGGGTCATGCATATGTTGGCAAATCGTATTAACTGTATATGAAATATCTGAAGTGAATCACACGTTAATACAAAGCTTAAAATACGATATAAGAATGCACGAGAAGGGGGGGTTGAATTGTGTAT
>JAOTIZ010000201.1:11301286-11313957 GCA_027123425.1 Erythroxylum panamense | reverse complement strand
TCCAATTCAATCAAACTAAACAATAAATCATACAATCAACACAATTCATACTTAATAACATCAATTAAAGAAATCTGAGGCCCTACACCAAAGGTTGGTGACTTCCATCTAGGCGACTGTCCTATGGCTATTCATGATGCTATGAGGGTATGTGAATTATTCATCCACGGGGAGAGGTGGTGGGATTCTGGGAAGTTGCTGTCATATTTTAGTATTGATAACATGAATGATATCTTAGGTATCCCCTTGAACTTTAGCCCCAAATCAGATAAAATCATTTGGACTTGTGACAGAAGAGGGATTTACACGGTTAAAACTACTTATTATGAGGTGCTTGCGGATTTGGTAAGTCGTAGGCAATGGTTAAGGCATTGTATGGAAAAAAATCTAGTCTCTTAATGTACCTCCAAGAGTGTGCGACTTCCTATGGGGGTGTTGTCATGGCGTGTTACCAACTAAAAATCATTTGCAACATCGAGGAGTGGACGTTGGCATGCATTGCTTGTTTTGCCATGAAAATGAATCCATGAAGCATATGTTCCTTGAATCCCTATGGCTATGGAATTATGGAGGTTAGCGGGCTTGGTTCTAACATCCTCTTTGTCATGTTTTCAGGACTTTTTTGCCTATGCTCTTGAGACAGCAGGAAGGGATTGTGCCGATAGAATCGGTATTCAAGCATGAAAGCTATGGTTGGCAAGGAATGAAAAACTATGGCATGATAAACGAGTTACGTCACACCATATTCACACCTAAGCTAATTCTTACTATTCGGATTTCAAGGAGCTGATGCTCGCCGGAACTCTCCTAAATGCTGCTCCCAATCTACCGTTGTGTTTTCGGATGACAATAGTAATGACATCATCCTTTAGTTGGTTGGTTTTCATTGATGACTCGATATTTGTAGATGTTGGCCTATTTGGTTTTGGCATTTTATTTGAAGATGGAGAAGGCTTCTTTTCATTGGCACTTTCTGGCTATGAGGAAAGCAACGGAGGTCTCGCGATGGTGGAGGCGCTTGTTCTTCGGCAATGCTTGTTGTTTGCTCGTGATGGTATGATACAAGCAGGTTCAATTTTTAATGATAATCAGCTCCTTATCAATGCTTTGAACTCTAGGTCTTTGAATTTTTCTTATTTTAGTCTTATAATTTTGGACTGTAAGGATATTTTATGCATTAGGGACAACATCTTTGTATCTTGGATTAGGCGTTCGGAGAATAGGAGAGCCCACTCTCTTGCTCGGGCGTATGTTCTCCATAGTCGCTTTCAGGTGTGGGTTAATATGCGTGATTGCATCTTGGATCATTATTTCTCGATATAATAGATATTCTCTCTTTTCAAAAAAAAAAGACAATATTCTTTATAATACTATCTAAATATTATAAAGAATAGAGATCCTAACTTATATTAAGGTGGACAGTAACCATTTTTATACTTTAAATAGTTAATACAACTTAATTTCCACTATTTTATTTCTTTGGCATTCGGCTCTTGTAGTTGTGGCAGACAAGTATTAATTGATAATTTCAACTATTTCTCTCTTTCTGGTCTTTTAAACATATCAGAGTGTATGTGCAGCAACAAACTCTTCCTTTCCACCTAGGATGTTCCGATTCTAACCCAAAAGCTTCTGACTTTAGAGAAGTACCGGGAAAGTAAGGTCAGGGAGAGAATACAGGGCATGAAGAAACAATAACTAACATCATTGGTCCTGACTAATAGAGACCCTATTGCCAAATCAACTGGAAGAAGTCAAAAGCATAAAAAGATGCATCATAACATCAGAGTTTTAGTTTCTGTCCCCCAACGCTATTGTGTCAATTAGTGCTTTATGGACCGTTCACTGCCAAATCCAAAGGGTCCTAATTCAATTAGGTTGCAGGAAAGTGACAAACTACAAGCATTTCAAGAACACAAATGCATTAATAATCTACATTATTGTAAAGAAACAAAAGATGTGCTGATTCTAAGTAATGGAAAAGGGGAACCTTTCTTTGGGTTTCCTTTTCCATAGAAATTGGATGCATAATTTACAGATGAAAGGTCAGAACAAAACCAACTTGCAGACGAAATCTCTGTGTTATTTTCAGAATTGTGTGATCAAAAGCAACAGTAGGCTTCTCACCGTACCAACCGTCGCAAAGATCAACTATAAGTTGCTACTTGAAGTGTCCTCGTTGTTTGACCTCTCGTAAAATATAATTCCTACTGGCAAAGGCCCTAACTATGAGTTAAACAAGGTCAACCTGCCAGTGCTTCTCGTCTACCATCTGCTAAAACAACTAGCTCACTCAAGAATGACAAGCCCATGCCGCTTTCTTCACCTCCAGCATCATTGCCACTCGAATCCTGAACTTCCATTTCACTAGTACTATCAAAGTTAACAACCAGTGAAGCTCTTCTTCCCTGTAACCAATCCATAGCTCTAGTGCTCACACCCCTGCATTTCTTTACCTTGACCTTAATCAAACTTGGGCATCCCCAAGCAATAGCTTCAATACCAACATTGGAAATGGCGCATCCCCCAATACAAAGCTTCTTCAAAGCTAGGCATTTTGCAGCAATGCAGGCAATCTCCGAATCACCAATACTAAGACTCCCACAGAGCGCTAATCGCTCCAATTTTCGGCAATTGGCAGCAATGGCCGTTAAGCTCAAATGTGTAGCATTAACACCTATCAAAACCAACTCTTGTAGATTCAAACAATGCTTGCCTATAGCAATCAAGCCTTCATCCCCTATCCTATTCATCCTCCACCCATCAATGCGAAGCTTCCTAAGTTGCTTACAACTCGCAGCCACCGAAACAATTCCCGAATTTGAACACTCAGCCGTCTTAACCATATGCAAAATCTCAATTTTCAAACATTTAGAGATCGCCACGAGTGCAAGATCGCTCACCTGAAGCTTCTCAAGGCGTATCTCCTTCAACAAACTGTTTTCACTTCCGATCATTCCAAGCACCTTATCCCAATCACCGAAACAACGAATTAGTCTCAAAGTCCTGAGCTCTTTACATCCAATCACCAGAGGCTCAAAAATTTGGCCGTTGACAAGGTCCTTCAAACAAATTGATTTCAACGATGAAGCCGCAGCACTGGGCCTGATCAGTTCATTTCCGTTGTATATTCCTCTGAGCCGCTTAATCGAGAGCTCTTCCAGAGCACTACACTGGTCGAGAACCGCATTCATGCCTTTGGCGCCAAAAGTGCATGATCCAAAAGAGACCTTCTTCAAGCTCTTACAGTTCTGCGCGAGCACAGCCATACCGAGATCGGTGATTTGACGGCAACCATGGAGTTTGAGACGCGTGATTTTACGGCAAAGGACCGAGATCATCGCCAGAGCTTCATCGTTCAAGCTGAATGACTTCCTATCACAGCGAAGAGAGAGTTTGGAGACTGAATCGAATCGCTCGAACAGAGATGGAATCGACGACAGAATCCCGGCCCTCGCGTTGAGAGATAGTCGGTATCGACTCTGTCCGTCAACGCGCAACCACCGCTTGCAAACCAGAGAGCAGCTACTTCGGTCACCGCCGGCGAGGAACTGGAACACGTAAGCCAAACACTCGTCGGGAATATCCTTTGTGTAGTCACCGTGACTAGAGATCGCAATCTCATCCGCCAACAAATCGTCGGAAACAACCACCGGAGATAATGACACAGGGCAATTATTGACGGTGGAGGTAGACTGGCCCATGAAAGGTGGGACGATATACACTCGCCGACACGAGAGTAACAAAGAGTAAAGTCTTATTAAAAATAGCTCCGACGGAATTATTAAGAAATCGAAGAGATGATTTTAAACGCGCGTGGGTTTAGGTTTTGATTGGAGGGACACAGCGTGCGTGTCCTGGTGGCAATCGTCTAGCCGCCCACCTGCAGTGGTGGAGGGGCAGTGGATTCCGGGATATGGAGTTGTGGGACCTACTGCTTTGTCATCAGAATACATTATCTAAAACGGTTACGGATTATCCGGACGTATCTCCTGATTTAGACATGCGAGCATGTTTATCTCTACAAGAAAAAGTGTGAATGAGATGTATAGAATAGATTAGAATTAGATACGGATTAACCCAATGTTTTAAAAATCGGACCAGAGATCGAACCGATCGAAAAAAAAGTTTAAGGTTTAGAGTTTCAATCGGTAGTGAACCTCTATTAAACCGGAATATAATAAATAAGATGAAAATTTTATAAGAATAAATAAAAATAAAATCAAATTAAATTAAATTTTAAATAAATTTGAGTTTAATAATTATAATATATTTAAAATAGATACTAATTTATAAAATAAAACTAAAAACTAATTTCACCCATTACTATTTTAAAAGCATGGAATAGTAATTTAGGAAGAGAGTGGCATTGTCCTTGTAACTTTGTCAGATACTCTTCCATGACCACCCTGTGAGACGTTGTTACAATATGACTAGTTACACTTTAATTGTTTATTTATTTTTTAGCCTTTAGTGTTGCCAGCTGTCATAAGCATGCTTGGTGCTCTGTCTTTTATGTGTTTATACTTTATACTCTTTCGTAACTTCTGGAAGATAGAGAGTGAAAAGTAAATCTTTCATAGCCTTTTGTATCTTCCTCTTCTTCTTTCTTCGGTGATTCTTCACACGCCCTATTCTGCCTTCAGCATTCCAGTCTGTCTTTCCAGTACCCATACCATACAAACATAGCCTTCATCTCTTCCCCAAAACAGCACAGATCTCTTTCCCCAACGTCTAAAAATCATCGCTCTTTTTCACTTCTCACCGTCTCACTTCACCAATCACTACTCTCTTGGGAGCAAGTGTTGGAGGCTCTCCAAAGACTCCTATCGGCTGCGTCGGTGGTCCATAGGCAGTGGAAGAGATGATGGTCGTCGGAGGCAGGTGGAGCCGCATGGACAAGTGGTGCGACAGGGAACGCCGGCGAAGCAGAGACGACGGACGGAGCTGCGAGCCTCGCCGGTGATATTTTGAAAGCCTTCGGACGCCAAATCAGGTAGTGGGTAAGGTTGTGGTTGCGTTGATGGTAGAAGAGGAGCTTCTTGTGATTGTTGATGTTTGGGTTGTGGGTACAACGGTGAAGGGGTGATGGGGAGTGGAGAATGGCCGGCGGTGGTGGGGAGTTCGGGCTTAGATCTACTGCCGGTCTTAAATAACCGGTTCGTCAGAAAACCGGTCGGTTCTCTAATAAACCGGCCGGTTTTTATACTCAAAGGTTATTAACTAAAACCGAACCGGACACATGGCCGGTTCAGACTATTTCCGGTCGGACCGGCCGGTCCGGTCCGGTTTTAACATCCTTGGTTTACTGTATTAAACTTTATGCATTTCCTTCACTCCTATGTCTCTTAGGACAGTTATGAACTTCAAATACCTGATGGTACTTTAATTTCCTCTTGTTTTTGCTTTTATTGGTTCTGTATGTTGTCTGAAAAAATCAAAGTTATGGCTGAGGATAACATAGAGGAGGGAGGAATATCAGGCCCTCTGCTTGTCAAAGAAAGACCTCAACTGCTTGCTGGTGATGGAGGAGGAGTTGAGCAGAGTGACGGTTCTTCAGCAACAACTATGGTGGTCATAAGCACCCTGGTTGCTGTGTCCGGTTCATATGTTTTTGGATCAGCCGTAAGTAGTTAAATTTTAAAGATTGCTTGTTCTGAAACATACCCAGCAAGATTCTAAATTTTCTTCAGTCCTATGGTAGAGTAGTAGTAGATAAGCACTTTGAGAATACCCCTTCTATGGATGATTAACTGGTTTATTGTTGGTTGGACGAAACTAATGGCGCTCAATTGCAGGTGGGATATTCCTCGCCTTCACAATCTGGAATCACTAGTGAACTGTCCCTTTCTGTTGCAGAGGTAAGCTAAGCTATATTAAAGCAAAAAGTTAATGTAAGTCGGTGTATCTTTCGTGTTGTGCCTCCTTGAACCCATAAATTCTTGGGGACGGTAAAGGGTGCTTGTATCCAAAAAGTAAAGCTGGACGTACTTACTAATTTATTGTCTACTTGAATGACTTGTTTGAAAGAACAGTAACATTTTGCTTTGTTGCTTATTCTTCAACATAACGATTTTTACTTAAACTTTATGTTTCATCAGATTGCAAAATGCTAGATCAAATTGAACTCGAAGTCTCCTTTTTGTTCTTTATCTCTTCGGTTTTGTCGTCCTTCTCATCCTTGAGATTAATCCAGAAACTAATTTAAGTTGGTTAATTTTGTCTTCTTAATGCAGTATTCGGTCTTTGGTTCAATATTAACAATTGGGGCGATGATTGGTGCGATTATGAGTGGCAGGATTGCAGATTACATTGGTCGAAGAGGTGTAAGTCTCTTAATCCCCTGTTTTACTAGCTTAAGCAAATTTCCGTCGGAGAGAAATCCAAGTTGTTAATATCTCTGTTTTGGTTGTGTTGAAACAGACAATGGGTTTATCAGAACTATTCTGCATTGCAGGCTGGCTTGCAATATCAGTCTCGAAGGTGCTCTTTCACTTTTTCCTCTTCCATTCCATAGTTTCATAAGTTTGTGCTTGCTCTGTATGATTGGCAAATGGAATCGCAAATGCATTTAATTTTAATTTGGTTTCAAAAGGTTGCTTGGTTGCTTGACATTGGAAGACTATTGGTGGGATATGGCATGGGTCTTCTTTCCTATGTGGTAATTCCATGAGACTGTTACAATTTTTATTGGATAACTCACTTGTTCGTGTAGAATAAAATATTTATCTTTACTGTGACAAAAGGTACCTGTATACATAGCTGAAATTACACCCAAAAATCTTAGAGGAGGATTTACAGCAGTTCATCAGGTAATGTCATAGAACTAACCTTTTGTGCTGTTGATTATAAACTGTTTTGCTGAAGTATGCACTAAGCACTAATTCATTCTGCAGTTGATGATATGTTGTGGTGTGTCAGTGACATATCTAATTGGAGCTTTTGTTTCTTGGCGTACTTTGGCTCTCATTGGTAATACTTTTCTCCATTTTCTCTGTGGTATTTTAATCTAGCCTGAAGGTACTGATACTCGAGTTATTTTGCTTCAGGAATAATTCCGTGTCTTCTTCAGCTTCTGGGCCTATCCTTCATTCCAGAATCTCCTAGATGGTTGGTAAGTATTTCTAGAAATTTATTGGGGTTCCCGTGTTTGTATACTAAGGTTCCATGCAAAATAACCTTTGCAGGCAAATATTGGACGAGGGAAGGAATGTGAAGCTGCACTACAGCGCCTTAGAGGGGCAAATGCTGATATATCTGAAGAAGCATCTGAAATCAGAGTGAGGTTTTAGTTGTGATGTAAAAAAAAAAGTTTAATATTGTCTTTTTTAGTTTCCTTTTCTCTTTTCCATATTTCAAGTTCATTTTTAATGAAAGCATCATAATATCTTTGCTTGTTGATAGGATTACACGGAAACTCTTCGACGACTATCTGAAGGTAGCATATTGGAATTGTTCCAGAGGAAATACGCTCATTCCCTTATTGTGAGTTCTTTTTTTCTCTCTTTTTTTTTGGAGGGGGGGTTAAGATATGACATTTTCCTTGACATGATAAATGGAAATAAATTTTATAAACAATTGAACTTTCTGAAGGTTGGAGTTGGTCTGATGGCATTACAACAATTTGGAGGGGTCAATGGCATTGTGTTTTATGCAACTTCAATATTTGAATCAGCAGGTATAAACAGATATGCAATCAATCATCAAAAAGGTTTTATTTGTGTAACTATTTTTTTTTTCAGGGTTCTCTGGCAGTGTTGGGACTATTGCAATGGTTGTTGTCCAGGTCATTGCTTATATCTGGTCTCAAACCAATGTTTCCTTATTGTGTTACGAGTATTGGTCATGAAAACTATTTTCTTCAGGTCCCAATGACAGCAGTGGGAGTGATATTGATGGATATCTCTGGGAGAAGACCGCTTTTGATGGTTAACATCCTTATTGTTCCAAGTTGGTGATCTAACATTGTGACCTATGCTGAAGTCTACTGATTTTTGTAGGTCTCTGCAGCTGGAACATGCCTGGGTTGCTTTCTTGCAACTTTGTCATTCTTGTTTCAGGTTCTTTCTCAATGGATTGTCTATTTATTTGCTCTCTTTATGTAGATTTTCTAAAGTGGAAAGCTTCTTGTTTGCAGGACCTTCATGTAGTGAAGGGGTTCTCTCCTTTTTTCGCACTTACTGGTGTCCTGGTAATGACAGACAAGCATTTGTTTCTCTTTTATATATGTAGCATACTGCAATAAGGTAGATTTTACTTTGGCGTATGGTTTCATTTCCGACTCATTGTTCAGAACCTCTCTACTAATTCTGATGCCAAACTCTTGTCTTCAATTTTCTTAGGAAATTAATTCATGTAAAAGTACATCATAACAGTTGGTCACATACTTGGTTTCGTAGAAGTAAGAGGCTATGCTTCGTCATTTATTTTGTACCTTCTCTATCGAGTCTGCATTTCACTCTGACCAGGTCCCTGAATTCCTAAATCAGGGTACCATTGGAGTAACGATGAAATATATTATGTGAAGTTTTAGCTTTTCTATGCATGATACAACTTTATGTTGGGAAAATTTTTATCTGCCAAACTTTTAGATAAGCTTTTTTCATTGTTCTAAGGAGATGGTCTAATATCTACCAACCCTACCATCAGCTATATACAGGATCATTTTCAATAGGAATGGGAGGAATTCCTTGGGTAATAATGTCTGAGGTGAGTTAATCTCATGTTTGATTAATCCTGCCTTCTTCACTTTGCTTCTAGACCTTGGTTTGTAATATTTTTCTGTAAACATGTTTTAATTTCAGGTGTTTTCCATTAACATGAAAGGTTCAGCTGGAAGCCTGGTGACACTTGTTAGTTGGTTAGGTTCTTGGATTATTTCCTATGCTTTCAACTTCCTAATGAATTGGAGTTCAGCAGGTAAGACTTTCGAGCTTACACCTGGGATTGGTATGGCTGAATGATATCTAAAAACTTTTACCAACATTGGAATTTGCTTTGGTTGCAGGAACGTTCTTCATTTTCTCAAGTATTTGCGGCCTAACTGTTCTATTTGTGGTTAAACTTGTACCGGAGACGAAGGGTCGGACTTTAGAAGAAATACAAACTTCAATGAATTCATTTTCAGTGAAGAGATGAGTTTTGTCTTGCTTGAGCTGTCATCTCATGGTATGGAAGAGGAATCTCCATGGATGCGACTACTTCAGATATGTAGACATAAACTGCTCGAAACATGTAACACCCCAATTAGCTGCTTGTTTCTGCAACAACTAGTATTTTGAATTCAACAATACTCGGTCATTCTAATCCAACAGTTCTAAATATTTGGTAAGGAAGTGTTATACAGAACTAAACAATGAGTTGAAGCCTAATTAGATTATTCATAGAAAGCTTCCGAAGTCTAACTGAACTGTACGATATGAATCATATGATAGTGGCTTGCGCCCTTTATTTTGAGGTCATCCCCAAATTAACGAGGAAATGAATTTCCCAATTCCCAAAACTGGTACATTCACTAGAATTCTCAATTCATTTTTTTCGACAGTTATTGAAAACGAAAAAAGATTATCTAAATTTACAATCTAAAAAGTAATAAGTCAAATAATATCACAGAATCTGAATGGATTCATGACATAGATTTTGCCAAAATATCTCGACGCTTGAAATTAGAACCTACCTTCTTTTACACAATGACTGTGTTACTGTAAACAGTTTCTGGATCCCTAGTCCAAATGAAGAGATATCGACTGGCCCAAACAATCCACCCATAGAAGGGCCTAAACACAAGCAGCCTACCGTCAGAACCCTTTGTCGTAATAATGGAATCATGCGGGCATTAGCGTGCTTTGACTAGTGTTCGACACGCAGAACAACGGAACAAGACAAAGACTTGCAAAGAGGCAAGGAAAAAAGGTGTAATGTCAAGTTTTGACACACATTGGTGCACATTAGTGGAAATCTTTGATGAGATGCAAAATTCGGATGTGAGATCAAAAGAAGACTTGAGACGAACACCAGGTGTAAGGTTAGCTAGCTCACATGCATGACGGGAATATGTGAGAGCTTCAAGGTTAATTAGCAAGTAGATCAAGCATGATGCAAGTTTTGGGAGAGTTTCAAACCTTGTACGATCTGACTTAGTTAAGGATGGGTTTTTAAAGGACTAAGGACTTAGTGTATACTCAAATGGACAAACCATGACTAATGAAGTTGGCATGGGTAAGCATTGGATTGGACTAGTTTCCTATTGGCTTGGATGACTCATCATCAAGAGATAGAGATGAGGAGATCTTGGATGATGTGGCAGATAAGATTATAGTGGATGAACATCAACCCTAAGAGATAAAGATCATATGGAAGGATCATCTGAGAAGAGAACTTCATGGGTATGGATAGATCATTTCTAGTAGATGTAATCTTTTATCTTGTTATTGTAATGTAGCTTAATCCTATTAGATAGAGTCCCAATTGGAAGAGGATGTCATTTCATTGGTTAGTATGATGTAATCTGATAATGATAAGATATGATAAGATTGTGATCTAAGCTAGTAGGGTTCTATTACAGAGGTGCCTATAAATAGCTCATTTGAGCTTTGCTCTTCATAGGAAGGGAGTGTGGGAGAAACTTAGAGATGTAAGAGAGCATTCCTTTGTATAATATCTTGTGAATTGGATAATAATATGCATTCAATTCCCTACTATAAGTGTGCTTGTGAATGGACTTCCCACTAGACCTTTCAAAATGCAAAGGGGATTACACAAGAGGGACCCCTTATCCTATATCTATTAACCCTTGTAATGGAAGGTTTATCATGGCTACTAGGCAAGTTAATATCTTACAATGGGGGTTTTAAATATCATTACAAATGTAGTGCAATCAACTTGACTCATCTCATATATGCTGATGTTCTTACTCCTATGCAGACTTTATCCTCACTCTATTAGCATAATATTACAAGTTTTCAAATTGTTTGCTAAGTGGTCTAGGTTAAAACACAACATTGAAAAAAGTAGCTTATGTATATCATCTGATGCAAGGAATAAAGTAGAAATAAGTAGAATTACTGGACTAAATGTACATCCAACTCCATTCAACTATCTTGGAGTACCAATCACCACTTCTAAGCTAAAATTCAACAATTGTTTGCCTCTCATTGAAAAGATCAAATTAAGAGTGAATGCTTGGAAAAGTAAGTTTCTTTCATATATTACCAGGTTAACTCTCTTAATCTCAGTCCTTATTAGTTTACATCTACACTGGACAACATATATTGAATTGCCAAGAATGGTTATAAAGGATATTGATAAAATAATGAAAGCATTCCTATAGATAGGCAAAACTAAAACCTCTAAACATGCAAACATAAAATGGAGTGAAGTTGCTAACCCGAAGAGGCAAGGTCGATTTGGGATTAATTTTATCTTAATCATGCAAAAAGTTTTGTTGACTAAAAGACTCTAGAGACTTTATACTAACTACAAAGCACTTTGAATCAAATGGATTCATGAATAACACCTTAAAAATTGGAATTTATTGCAGGTAACTTATACAAGAGAGATCTTTTGGATCTTTAATCAGTTGATAAAGATGAGAGACACAATTTGTCCCTGGATTAAACATAAGAGTGGAAATTAAGAAAAAACTTGGTTTTGGCTTGATAATTGCTAGATTTAGGCCCTATTATACAAAGACCAAAGATCTATTACCTGAGGAAGAGAATCCCACTAAACCTTAACATATCTTAACTAATATGGAATGGTGAATAGAGTGAAAATTTTGGAGGTTTTGTTTATCTAGTGGATCACTTCCCTTAATTGAATGATGTGGAGAATGAAGATATAATAACCTGGACCCTCAACTCGAGTGGTAAATTCACAAATGAATCTTACCATAGAATACTCATCAACAAATCAATGGAACCTTCTTGGCATAATCTTCTATGGAAAAATACTTTAAATCCTAAAGCCTCTCTAATCATTTGGCTAGCTATAGAAATAGGCTTAGGACCACAAGTTAGTGGCATGGCAACTTGGATTCTACTTATGTATTATGTAAGGTGGCAATGGAAGATGGAGATCATTTCTTTTTTCTTTGCACATTTTCTAAAGCAGTCTGGAGTAGGATCTTACATATGATTGTATGAGATAGCCACACATATGAATGGGAGCAAGCATTGAGTTGGTTCATTAGGCACTCTAAACATGGAACTTCCAATGGAATACTACCACTTACTCTCTTTGGAAAGAAAGAAACAACTAATTGTTTAAGAATATGGAAGAGGGAAAGCACCAGCTAGCTGACAAGATAATCAACTAGATTAAATCAGCTATCATTGCTAACAATGCACAAAAACTTTCTCACTGGACATGAAAAATAGATGGAATTTTCAATCACATAAGCAAATGATTCACAATTAGTGTTTAGACAACATTAGATGGGTTCCGGAGGAGGAGGGAGGGGGAAGAGTGGGAGGGCTCCGGTCTGGGAGCCGTTGGATAAAGCGGCGCAACAACGACAGAGATGGATGATCAAGAACAGGGAGTCCGCCGCTAGGTCTAAGGAAAGGAAGCAGGCATATCAAGTGGAATTGGACAATACTTTGCTGCCCTAAGAGGACCTGAGCTCGATCAAGTCAAGGTAATTAAATATTCTCTCATTTTTCCATTGTTCT
>JAOTIZ010000201.1:11240581-11262401 GCA_027123425.1 Erythroxylum panamense | reverse complement strand
TTTAATTTCTCTCCAATTCAAGTCCAAATTTTAGTCCAATTTCTTCCCAAAATTTCAATGGCTCAAAATTAATAATTCCTAAAATCATGTATCTAATTTTCAGTGCCATTGGACAGTACTTTTTACTACCGCTAACCAGTCAGTCTGCCACTTGGCAGTTTTTCTAGTCCGAAAAAGTACCCCGAAAATTTTCAAAAAAATTTCTAAAATTCTCCCAAAATTCAAAACACACAAAGACCCACTGCAATTAAATTTTCAAGCACAAAAATCATATTTTTCACAATAATCACATTTATGACCAAATATACAGGGAAATGTCGTGAATGCATGTACAGTCATGTGCATGTGCAAGAATTACTATTCATGTATATATATATAGGTCATAACATGCATGAACATGTCGAGACAAATTTAAACACTCATAACTCATTCCAAAATACTATTTTACCCTTCCCATCGGTGATGGGATGTTACAATAGATGAATTCAAATGTACTCCAATTCTTTTCATATCTCATTGCGCTCACTCATTGACTTTGAATTCAAATTGCAGACTTTTGCAATTCTGAAACACCACTTCCGAATTGATCCTACCAAACAACTGTAAGTCATAAGATAATAAAATTCACATTATAGATGAAATAAAGTGATGATTAATTTTCAACAGGCAACGAAAAAATATACCTGGATTAAGGTTGTCTCTATGACAAATAGTAATTGGCATCCCAAAATCACCATAAGCATCCCTATAAATCCCTATTTGTGAGTTTAGGAGATCTTGCATCATCTTATGAGCAATAATGGTTGTTATATTAATAGTATTCTCATATTAGCTTCAGCTTTCTTTGTAATACTTAGTCTAAAATAGACAATAGGATTAAAAAATGCTCCAATTGCAAACAATAGAGACTAAAGTTGCTTTTTCCATCTCTTATTGATGACTGCAAGATAAGGTGTGTACAAAGAAGACATTTTTTCATATTGTCCTTGATTGTTTCCTTTTCCCTCTCCATGGAATCATAAAAATAACCCATTGTTGCCTTTTTATCGTTATCTGCTAGATGAAGTGCCCTCACTAAAGATCACAAACTCAAATGACAATTGACATTGGGACCAAAATTTATTATCTTTTAGTATAATTCTAAAAACATTCAATCTAGCATTAGGCCTAACATGCTAAGATGCAACCCACTAGCAAACATTTGTTTCAACTCTTTATTCATCATAATAAAACACTAAAGAGATAAAAAAAATTAGTTGCAAATATTGTAATAGCAGAACGACACAAATTCCTATCATTAGTATAATCCTTTCTTATTAAATTCAAGATTTATACACGATTGTAGACGAACTTAATCACCTTTTTTTCTTTCTGCACATCTCATCATTAATAGGAAAATATCTAGCATCTCTTATATTTTCCAACATTAATTTAATGCAACATGCAGTATAAAGAGTCTAATAAAAAGAATTATACTTGCTTTGCAATCTTCTTCTGACTACTTTATAAGCAAAATCATTGTCAATTATGAACTGAATACTTTTTTCTAGGTCAACTTCATTCACAACTTCATCAAATATTTCAAATAGAGTATCAACATTTTGACCAAGGCTAGATGCATCAATAGACTTCAAAAACATTGTCCCTTTTGTATAATAAATCAAAAAAAATTTAATAATAACCTTATGTCTTCTATTTGTCCACCCATCACACATGATTTTTCTTTCATCCAAATAACTTTTTATTTCATAAACAAGCTACTCAAAAGTTTACCTCTGTAGTCAACAATTAAAGGAGATTTATATCTTAGACTATAAGAGGTAATAACATCTATTATAGGATGATAATAATAAGACTGGGAAGCATTGAATGATATACTTTAATTATACCACCATCTAAATATTTTCATATCTATATTATGAGTCACTTCTCTATATTGTAAGGCACTAGGGATTGAAGGTTAAGCTCCAGGAGTTGTTCTTAGTGAAAAAAAAATAGACACATGCCTTCTTCTTTTTTTAGCACTAGGCGCAATATTTCCTTCTTGTTAATTAGGAATACTACCACCTTCATCATCTTCACTATCATCTTGAATACAAACAAAAGAACTTCATTACCAATTTCGTAATCCAATCTTTTTCTTCTATCTTTCTCATGCTAATACTCTTCAAGTAAAATCTTCATTTGTCATTTGGCATCATAACTCACTTTCTTACAAAGCTTGACACCACCTTTGATCCCATCTACATGCTTCTTTATTTTGGTGATTCCCCTACCTTTCAAATGCTTGTTACAATACAAAAAAATAGTATGGTTCTTCATTCCAGGAATCAATCTAGCATGAGCCCAAGTTGGATCATCAAATCTTCCTATATTTGAAGTGATTGAATTACAAGTGTACTTAAACTTCCCTCCACTTATTTGTAAAAATAAATCAAAACATATATTAAAATTAACTTATTAACTTCGTATCAAAATCAAGTTGTGTATAATAATATCAAAAAATAGAGCAACAACAATTTCTTAACAATCGTATCATATACACATGTAAGTGACCTTTATAAACTTATATAAATGATTCCTTAAGAAAATTTGATGATTAAGCATATTCCATCTAAAGTCACAACTCACTATTATAACTCATTTTGGGTAACTATATAATTTTACCATAAAGTCACTATTATAACCATTTTATATGATTACACAATTCAACTACAACTCATAACTTTGTGTGATTCCATAATTTAAACGTAAACTTATAAGCCATAAGTTATATCTATAACTCAATTTGTGTACTCATATAATTCAACCATAAAGTCATAAATATAACTTGTTGTTATGATTATATGATTCAAACACAAACTCACAACTTTAACTTAAATCACTTAATTCAACCTAAATTAACTAACCCATTTTTTATATTAAGAAATCAATTTATAATATGTATAACCTATTTTATAATAAAGACTAACATTTAATTTACTATTTATCAAATTTCAAACAATTACACAAAATTTAGTTTTGTATTGAATGACTGAATCTCCAATTTTTCTAATCTAAACAACATATATGACTAACACATCCAAAATTATGAATTTCAAATACTATAATTCTATTTAAGTTATAAAATCCTTAATCTTATTCCTTAATTTTCAAAATTAAGATAAAACAAACTCATCTATCTGATATCCTCAATTTCCAAAATGCAATTCCAAACTGACAAGTCATAATTTAGTAATTCCACAACAACTACCCAATTATGAATTAGCTTGCACTCCACATTAAACAACACAACATTGCACACATATTTTAAATTTTCAATTATTTAAGGCTTAATCAGAAATTTAGACTGGTTTGAGGTGAATGATAATTGCAATTTGCAACCTTGAGGCAGGCATGTGAGTCAGGTGACACAGGCAGGAGAGGTAGGTGAGGCAAACAAATGAGACGAGGCAGGCAGACGAGGAGAGGCGAGGTAGGCACTAGGTAGGCGAACCTGAGGGAGGTGAGCTCAAAGCAGGCAAGCGAGGTAGACCATATGCAAGGCAACACAGTGAGATCATAAGAGTGAGAGTAGAAGTAGTAAAAGGCTATGTGGTTGCGTTGGCAAAGGGTCGGGACGATGGGTGTATTTAAATATTTAGGTTTTTTGTTAAATTTACAATTTATTCAAATATTTTTAAAAAAGTTACAATTTAGTCCAATATTTTTAAAATTGTACATTTTTGTCTTGATATTTTATCGATATTTCGATACTGATTGACGTTAAAAAATAAGTGGGTACTATAACATTTTCGACCAATACCACCTAATACGGTACGGTACCTACATCACTGAGCACAAGCACAAAAAATCATTAAAACAAGTCTTTGGCATTTTAATTAAAAACCACTGTTTATCCAAAAATGGAAGGTTGGAATACAAATACAAAACCTCAAGTAAAAACAATTCCCTTTATGAATTAACATACATAATATTCTCCTAGAATATTAAACTACTAAGGGACTTAATCATTTATCAAGTTATATTGGAAAATATTTGTGTCTATGAAGTCACAATTGGTATGAAGAGGGTGAGTTATACAAGGATTTGTTTTAGTTGCGTCAAGTGTGTATTATGAATGATTTATAAAATATGCACTAGGCAACTTGGGCTTCAAAATTAAAATTGGTTATGTGAATTGTATATAGCTCAATAACATTTAGGAATCGTGAATTCACAAAGAAATGAGATTAAAATAATATTGCGTATAAATAATGGAAGAACATTTAGGTAATGTGAATTGTTTATAATTCAAAACATGTTATACTATTTGTTATTTTAATAATCATAACAATGAGATTAAAATTAATTATTTAAATTGTTAATTTGTTGATTAATTTATATGAAAGATACAACTTACTAATTATTATTTGTGGATAAAAGACATTTAACATATGATTAATTATTTAAATATAAGATTTAATATATAACTATATCATTAATTATATGTAATTAAGCTAAGAAAATTAAATGTTTGCATTTTTACATTGTTTATTGTTGTTATTAGGAAATAACATTGCAAATATTAATCTTATCTTATGAGTAGCAATTTAGTAAGTACACATTCACCATCTTATATGATGAGTAGTTGAATACATAGTAGAAAATAGTACGTGAATTTACGAGAGAATGCTCATTACTCATCATAATATGAAATTATAAGTGTTTAAATCATTTTTGTGATGTGTATTATCATAAAGAAAAGTCATGTTTCCAATTTGTTTTATCATAAAGAAAGATGTAAGAGTCTTTCTAGAATCTAGATAAGCTAATAATAAAAATTTGAATTTGTATAGTTATGTAATGATATTATATACAAAAAATTATTTTGAATATAAATTTATTAATTTAATTTAACACATATCTTCAGTTATTTTTTAGATAAATTGAGGGGAGTTTATGCACACCTAATAATTCAGTTGTTTCATTAAGATTTAACAATCCAGTTTAGGTTTATGCTATATTGGTTTCTGAAATGAAGAACCATACCATTTGTGTGTATTGTAGCAAGCATTTGAAAGGTAGGGAAATCACCATAAGGATTTAGCTAGGATCATATATGAAGTAAAGCCTTGTAAAAAGATGAGCCATGACATGAAATGGCAAATGAAGACTTTACTTGAAGAGTATTAGCATCAAAATTATAAAAGACAAAGGTTAAACTATAAAATTAGTTACGAAAGTTATTTTTTTAGTGATCAAGATGATAGTGAGGATGTTGAAAGTGGTAGTGTTCCTATCCAACAAAAGAGGAATAGTGCACCTGATATAAGGAAAAGAAGAAGACAAGTGTCTAACTTTTCACACCATGAATAACTCCTGGAGCTTAGCCTTCAATTCGTAATGCCTTACAATATAAAGAAGCAACTCGGAATGTGGACATGGAAATGGCTATATGGTGGTATAATTCATGTGTATCATTTAATGCCAATCTTATTATTACCAGCCTATGGTGGATGTTATTGCCTCTTACAGTATGAGATATAAGGCTCCTTTAATTGAAGATTATAGATGTAAACTTCTGGGGCAACTCTGTCTATAAAATAAAGAGTTACTTGAATGAAATAAGAATGACTTCAACAACGTATGAATGTTCAATCATGAGTGATTATTTAACAAATAGAAGACATGAACCTATTATCAATTTTTTAATTTATTCTACTAAGGGGATAATGTTTTGAAGTCTATTCATGCATTTGGTCTTGTTGGAAATGTTGATACTCTATTTTAGATATTTGATGAAGTTGTGAATGAAATTTGGGTCATAAAACATTGATTAGTTCATTACTGATAATGATTTTTTTACAAAGCAATTGAGAAAAGATTGTAAAGTCAATATAATTTTTTTATTAGACTCCTTATGCTGCATATTATGTTAACCAGATGTTGGAAAATGTAAGAGATGTTAGATATTTTCACATCATTGATAAGACTGTGTAGAAAGCTAATTAAGTGACCAAGTTTATCTATAATGGTGCATGGGTCCAAAATTTCACATGGAAATATTTCACTAATGTTTGAAATTTGTGTCATCCTACTATAATAAGGTTTGTGACTAATTTCTTATCACTTTAGCGTTTTGTTTTGATGAAGTAGGAGCTGAGATAAATATTTACAAGTGATAAGTAGGTCCATCACAATATGTCAAGTCTAATGCTAGAGTTGAGATTTCTAGAAATAATAATTAAAGATCATAAATTTTGGTCTCAATGTCAATTTGTAATATGAGTTTATGAGCCTTTAGCGAGAGTATTTCGTCTAGCTAATAATAATGAGAAGTTAACAATGGGTTATTTTTATGATGTCACGGATAGGGCGAAGGAAGCAATCAAGAAGAATATGAAAAATAAGTCTTCTTTATATACACCTTATCTTGCAATCATCAATGAGTGATAGAAAAGACAGCTTTACTCTTTGTAATTTACAACTAAGGCATTTTTTAATCCTAATGTCTATTCTAGACTAAATTTTATAAAGAAAATTGAAGTTAATAGGAGAATGCTATTAACTATTACAACAATCATTTCCCATGAGATGATACAAGATCTCCTAAGCTCACAAATGAAGATTTATAATGATGTTTTTGGTGATTTTGGGATGCCCATTGCTATTTGTCAAAGAGCCAAGCTAAATTTGGGTATATATATGTATATTTTTCGCCTTTGTTACTTGATAGAAATTAATCATCATTTTATTTTCTTTATAATATTACTTTTAATGTCTTACAATTGCTTGGTGGGATCAATTTGGTATTGGTGTTCCAAAATTACAAAGATCTGCAATTCGAATTATTAGTCAATGTATAAATACAACAGGATATGAAAAGAAGTGAAGAACATTTAAATTCATCCATTCCAAAAAAAGGAATAGATTGGAACACAAAAGATTGAACGACGTGATCTTTGTTCGATATAATTTAAAGCTCTAAGAAAGGTATGTTATTATCATTGTCAATATGAAATTATTTTCTTAATAACTTAATTTTATTTGTTTATTAGGAATCTTAATTGACAAGTAGTTTTGTAGATCTAATTTACCTTAACCCAATCGATCTTTTGGCATATTGGGTTTTTGAGGATAGATGAGAATAACTTGGAAGATAAATTTGGATGTGAAAGTATTGACATGTCATTTGGAGCAATGAATTTGAATGATAGTGATGATGAGACTATTCTCAATCATGATGATTTTGTACTAAATGAGAATTAAGGTTAATCTGATTTGAGTGGATATTTGATTGAATAAAGTTCCAAATTTTCATTTCTCTTCTTCTTTTAATTTCATTTATATTTGATTTTTGTTTTAGGTTTCACTTCTATTTAGTTGTTTCCTCGACACAAACTCTTGCTATAAATTGTAATACTTAGAGAGTTATGGATATTTATTATTCTTTTTTACTTAATGTTTTGATGTAATATTATTTATTATGATAAAATTGTAGAATTTTTTTTTTCTTGAAACTCATTTCCCTTAGCCCAAAATATAATCAGGTTGTTAATACTAGGATCTTCTTTGTCTACAGTAACTTTGTCCTTCCTTGAATAATAACTTACCCCTTTTAATAAGAAACTAGTGACTCATCGATAGCTTTCCTCTTTGAGAAATTCTAATGGATACTCCTATTGGAGGAAGCTCAAAAGTATCCTCTATCCTGGAGGTCCAATAAGATGTAGGTAGCTTGTTCGACTTTGAGTTCCCTTCCATTTACAATTCCTTAAAAGTGAGTAAGTGTTGAGATAAGAATTCAGTCCCACAAAAGGAGGTTAACAAATCCTAAAGGAATGTGTGATCAATAGAAATCCCCTCCTAGAAGCCAAAAATTTTCCACTCTACCCTAGTGAATAGGGTAGTATCCTTGCCTGTGGGGCTCCTACAGATAGGAGCTAGAACTTGGTCTTGCAATTTAATTAGTTTCTTCATGAATAATAGATCTTCATTTTCTTAGGTTCAAGCTTGGGCTCAATCCAGATATGGAGACAAGGGTTTGGATAAAATTTTATTGACTGAATAGGATAGCTTATCTTCAATCATGGAAATTGAGCCTTGGCACATTGGAGGACAACCTATGCTTGTCTAAAACTTGTTTCTAGGTATAGAACTGGAGAGAAATGGAGCAGAATTCTTTCCTAATTGGATCAATTTTCACAATGTTCCATTGGAATATTAGACCTTTGATAGTTTGAGCTTTCTTGACAGCTCAGTAGGTAAACCTTTAACCTTTGGTTCTCCTACTGCTAATGTTGAGGAAAGTTGTTTTGTTAGAATTTGTGTGGAGGTCAGGATAAGGAAAGAACTTCTTATAATGAAACTCAATAAAGCTGGGGAGCTAGTTAAAGCTGATATCAAACTTTTATACAATTGGAAGGCTTAGTTTAACAAAAAGATATGAAAAGAAACTAGAAAATTGCTCAAGACAGGAGACTACTTAGAACTAATGGGAATTGGGGAATCAGAGGAGCATAGGGAGACTGAAACTATAAATAAGCAATAGGACATTACAGAGGTAGTAAGGGATGCTTCTAAATTTACTGAAGTTTTAGAACCAGGAGATGTAGTAAGGGAATAAAAATCTAGACTTTTTGAGTAAATTATGGTTGAGACGGATAAAGGGAAAGACAATAAAAGTATGACAGATGACTCTAAAAATAAAGAACTAGTTGACGGGGAGGAACAATTCTAGGGAATCTATGAAATCAATCAAATGGAGAATTTGTTAGAGAAATCCACTCCAACCTCAAACAAGAAATTTGGTAGAAAGAAGAAGAAGGCCAGGGAAGTTGGTAATTCCTTTGATCAACTTCAACTATGATTTTTTGGAATGTTAGGGGTGAATGAACCTCATAAAAGACAAGCAATAAAGGACTTATTTTTGGAAAATAAACCTTCAATTTTGGGATCACTTGAGACTAGAGTCAGAGCTTATAAATTTTAAGAATCCATGAAGTTTTTAGGGCTTAGATGGATCATAGGATCAAATCATCAGCATCATTACAATGGCAGAGTTGTTTTTGTTTACGATAAAGACAAGGTTCAGGTTATAAATCAAAATTGCTCTGACCAATTCATCCATTTGGTGTGCAAGAAACTAAATTCCTCAATATGCTTTGAATTGTTAATCATATATGCCTCTAATTTTGCTTTCCAAAGAGCCAACTTATTGGAGGACCTTGCTTCTATCAAATCATCTATTTTTAGTTCTTGGATTGTTGTAGGAGATTTTAACTGTGTACTTCATCCTCAGAAAGCACAAGGAGATAGAGTAAATCACAATGCTTTATGTAAAGAGTTGGACACTACCTTAGGTTTGTTCGAAGTATTTGACTTAAGATATGTTGGTTATCACTTTAATTGGAACAGTAAACAATAAGGCAAGAGGATCAAACTTGATAGGGTTTTTGTTAATCAAGCTTCGACATGTATATGGCCTAATTCTTTTGCTCATTTTTTCCCATTATATTATGATCACTCATTTGTGGAGGTTATTGATCTAAGTGGTAACGTCTCTGACAAAGATCCCTTTTTTAACTTCTTTATTCATAAGGAGGGGTTCCAAGATATAGTAAGGGAGGTTCAGGAGATCTAAATTCCAGAATGCAAGTCTTATTAGTTTATAAAGAAAATAAATATGTTAAAGGTCAAGCTAAAGGCCTTTCTTAAGGATAGTGGTCCTCTTTTTGTCAAAGGTTGCAGGCTACAAAGGAGAAGCTAAAAGGATTTATGGGATCTTCATTATTAGGATCCTAACAACTTAGATTTGAATCAGAAGGAACTTAAGGCTCTTAAGGTGTATACGAAGGCCCTTCAAGAGCATAGTTCCTTATGATTTGCTTGATAGGATAACCAATTAGTTATAGACAAAATTTTTATTCAAGGAATGTTGTATGACTATTAAAAGAGAATCATTAGTTTAAGAGATTTAGATATGCTCAGTCCCCAGGTTTTGATAGAATTGTTAAGACATTCCAACCCTCTTAATGATGATTTGTTAGAGGACTTATAAAAATCAACTTTTTATATGTAAATTAAGAATTACTTCTTCAGTTTGAGCTTGAAAAAAGCTCCATGACTTGATGGTTTCAATGTCTTTTTCTTTCAATCTATCTAGAATATCACTGGAGATTTATTAGTGCAGGTGATTCAGGAGTTCTAATATTTTAGCAAAATGTTAAAAAAGCTCAACTTTACTTATATTTGTCTCTTCCCAAAATTCCCCAATGCAAATAACTTGAAGGACTTTCGCCCTATCTCTTATTGCAACATTATATATAAAGTGATTTCCAAGCTATTTGCATTAAAGATGAAGAGTATTTTGATAAGTTTAATCCATCATTATCAAAGTGCATTCATTCTAGGTAGATCTATTTTTGATAATATATTACTGATTTAGGAGTTATTGGGGGATTATTATACTAATGAATCCATCAAAAGTTGTGCAATCAAAGTGGAATTTTCAAAAGCTTTTGATACCATCAGCAAGAACTTTATCCTATGTTGTCTTGAATGGTTTGGCTTCCTTTACAAATTTATCTCCTAGATTAATGCTTACATTTCTACTACTTCCTTCAACATTCTTATAAATGGCAATCTTAGCATTCAATTCAAGGGTGCTAATAGGATTAGATAGGGAGAACCCCTTCCCCCCTACCTTTTTGTTATTGCTTTGGAAATCCTTAATAAGGATTATTATGAAGAGCGTCCAAAACAGCATCAGCTTTTAGTTTCATCACAAATGCATAGAATTAAAGCTTAGTCATTTAAGCTTTGAAGATGACTTGATATTGTTATCTAGAGCCAAACCTTATTTTGTATTAGTATTGCATAATTCTCTTTAGGAGTTTTGTAGGATCTCAAGGATAAGAATCAATCGACACAAAAGCATGATATACTTCTCTTTTGATGTGAAATATCTACAAGGTTAAGGTTGTTGATAGGTTTGAATGCTCATTTTTTACCTTTTAAATAGCTAGGATTCCCCATTTCCTATAAAAAAAAACTAAGATACTGGGTCTGTATTCTTATTTTAGAACGTTACAAAAAAATAACCAATGCTTATAAAAACAATTCTTTGTCTTATACAGGGAGACTTTTACTTATCTCTTCTGTACTGAGGAGTCTTCATACTCATTGGAGTTCCCACCTATTTCTTCCTAGGAAGATCAACAAAGACCTAGAAAAATGTATTAAGAACTTTTATAGCTGGAAGTGTTGATAACTTTAAAGGGGAAAATCAAATGGGAACAACTTGTTGGAGTAAGTAGGAATGTGGTTTGGGGCTCGTTTTCTTGCAGATGAGTCAAACAATGTTAGTGGCAAAAAGAATATGGAGATTATTTACTAATAAGGAGTCCCTATGGTCTAAGTGGACAAATGACTTCTATCATAAGAACTCCAACTTTTGGCAGATTGAAGAAAGGAAAGAGTATTGTTGTTACTTCATTCAAATGCTGAGGAAAAGGTAGATTGTTCATCCTCTTATCAAAACTCACATTGGGAATGGTCTAACTTCTTGGTTTTGGTTTGGCAACTAGCAATTTGCAGCCCTTTAATCCTAAGGGAAGATATTTCATCTCTAATAACTAGAATTCCTATTCAAGCTCAGGTCAAGGAAGTTATCCAGCAAGATAATTGGTCCGTTGACTTCAAGGGTAATGATAGAATTTGATCTTATTTTCTTGAATACTCTCCCAAATCTTCGAGATATGTAGTGGACATTGATTACCTTGGAAAGATGCTTGGATGCTTAAAGCATCTTTTGTTATATGGCTAGCAGTAAGACACAAATT
This sequence comes from Erythroxylum panamense, assembly GCA_027123425.1. Taxonomy (NCBI): domain Eukaryota; kingdom Viridiplantae; phylum Streptophyta; class Magnoliopsida; order Malpighiales; family Erythroxylaceae; genus Erythroxylum; species Erythroxylum panamense. Next base: position 11,250,576 of record JAOTIZ010000201.1, on the reverse strand, counting down.
GAAGACCAAAGATAGGTTGAGTAGTGTTAATGATAAGTTGTCTACTATGTAATCTTAGTACTGGATCTATCAATCATCTGTTTTTTCAATGTGGATATGCTAAAGTTATTTGGAGTAGGATGTAGTATATTATGGGGATGTACTATCCATAAAAAGAGTGGCAAGATATACTCAAATGAGCTAACAAGCTTTACAAAACGAAAAGAGGAGACCAACTAGATATCAGCCTTTGTATAACATGTTCAGTTTATTATATTTAGAGGGTAAGGAACAATAAGTATTTCAATATCTCTAAAAAATATAGTTATGAACTCTCATATAAGGTCTTCTGTTGGATTAGGGAAATCTTGCAAGTTCATGATAAAGAAGGAATGAGTGCTTCACTAAAAAGAACATGGAGCTTGGAATGAATTTGTTTTTTGATAATCTTTTCTTATGTTTTTTTAGAAATTAAAATTAAATTAATGAATAAAAAGAAAGGTACAAAACTACCAGTGAGCAATCTTTTCTTATATTGTTCTAGAGTAGAATGTTTTATATGTCATTGTTGTAGCATGATACTACTTGATGTTCAATTTTTAGCTCTAATGAATTTGTTTCAATTTTTTTTAAAAGTAGTATTTTAAGTACTTTATATTACCCTTAAATTTATATTTATATGATCTTTTTTAATACAATATTTTAAGTACTTTATATTATCCTTAATTTTATATTTATATGATCTTTTTTATATTAATTGTAGCTATTATTTACGTCAAATATTTAAAAAATAATATTAATAAAAATTAATGTATAATTATTATTTCAAAATTTTATTATTATAATTTTTAAAGATAAGGTTGAAGCAAATTTATAAATTATATAATACAATATATTAAAAAATATTTTGCAATTTTTAAAAATTTTAAGATATTTTATAAATTAAAAAATATATGTTCAAAACAGTAATTAATATTGACCAATACTAATATTATAATGTATAAAAACTAAACCCGATACCATGATCAATTCTGCATTCAAAACACTGCTCTCACTCTATTTCTCCCTCAAATTCCTCGCTTCCCTACATTTAATTATGGAATTAAATTCTTCACCCTCTGAGTACGTAACATAGTGACCGAAGGAAAACGAAAATTCATAGCAAAGGAGACATTAAAAGCCGTCATCAAATATTGCAAAAGCGTTCCAGATTCTGACAATCTCTTCATATAGTACAAGAACCAAAATGCGTATAAATTATTGCTAAACTGTTAGGTAGAAAGACCAACTTGTTTTCCTTTTTGCAGATATTCTATTCTTTCCTAGTATTTCAGGACCAAAAGAAACATAGTTAGAACCACATTCTTCCATTGACCAATCCCTATGCCATCTCAAAATCCAAAAATACACCAGGTAGCCGAAGCAGTCAGCGTCAACAAATTTGGGTAGCAAATATCTCCATCAGAATAACATCTAGCGAATCAAAACATGCCCTTTTGCTGGTAGTGATTTTACAAAACAGCAGAATGCTTGAGTGAGTAGAAGAAAAAGCGTTTCAAGGGTGCTGGGAATTCGACTGGATGTTCAAGATCTGTGAAACTACGAGCTTAGAGAGCTCACTTATTGTAGACTGGACCTGATAATCATCTGACTGCCGAGGCCAACTTGCTGACTGTGAGCTTAACCAGCTGTACTCACTCGCAGCAACCCTTGTCTTTGTTGATCTAGCTAGAACTTGCTCCAAATCTGATTGATACAATGGCCTTGGGACCTGAGAAGAGAAACACAAACAAAAAACTTCAAGGTTTTTCTACAATTTCCAAGAGCTGAAACAACAAAACAGGTGAAAGAGTCATGTTATGCATAACTTTGCAATAAACAGTATCCCTCCCGAGTTCTTGAAATTCTCTTAGACCCTCCTTTTGTATAAATTTAAAGAGATCAACTCCACTGCTTATCCACATAATGTCAAACAACTTTGCTAACAAGTCAATGCTGATTACTGCTATAGATTATCGAAGGTAGGAATGCAAATCACAATTTTGAAAGTAAAAGTTGAAGTTTGTTTGCCTCAACTAACGCTTCAAGTCAGTAAATAATAAAGGGTCTCCAATATAAACTAAGCGGAGGAAGGTTGAAACGATAGCCATCTTTACAGAATAGTTTTTCGTTGCAATGGGAAAAAGAAAAAAACAAAAGAAGAAACGTAAAAGATGAGCAAATGGAAGATGAATGAACTCACACTTGATTGTTTCCCCTTCTTCTCCTCATCCAGTAGATCCCTAATGGGAAAATAAGCTGCTTGTTTGCAAAGTTCAATAAGATCAGAACCTGTATAACCCTCAGTGAGACTAGCTATATGATCCAAGTCAATGTTCTCTTCAACCCTCTCAGACTTCAAAATGACGTTCAATATTTCAGCTCTCTCCTTTCGATCAGGCATCCCAATCTCAAATGATTGAGGAAGACGTCTAAGTATTGCTTCATCCAGTTCAGATGGACGATTTGTAGCAGCAAGAACCATCACACGTGCATATTCTGTAAGATCCTATATCAATGAATATGCCAAGACCAAGCTAGTTCAACTAAAGAATGGCATCGTGGTTAATTGTGCAATTCAAGTGCAAAACATATCAGACAAACAATATAAAAAGGAAACCATGTAGGATTGACTTACGGTCTGTAGTAAAGCCATCCCACAGAGCCATAAACTCAGTCTTCATATTTGCCAATGCCTCATGATCTGTTGACCGACGCTGCCCCAAAAAACTGTCCACTTCATCAATAAATATGATAGCAGGCTGGAGTTTATAGGCCAGGCTAAAGACAGCAGCCACTGCAATGACATAACAAATCCCACGGGATATGTTTCACAGTTTCAGTGATATCAGCTAGTACATAAATTTGGCACCTCATAAGTAAAGTTTGCAGGAATCATGCTCAACTACTACAGAGCTAAAGATACAACAAGGTAAAATATAGTCCTAACTCACCAAGCTTCTGAGCATCACCAAACCACTTGCTCATCAGATTCGAGACCCTCACATTTAAGAAAACAGCTCCAGACTCTTTTGCAATTGCTTTGGCAAGCATGGTCTTCCCAGTGCCTGGGGGTCCATAAAGCAACACCCCTTTCTGGGGACCAAGAAGCTTTCCATGTGAAAAGAGTTCTGGTCTCCGCAGCGGAAGAATCACCAACTCATAGAGAGCTTGTTTGATAGTTTCCAAGCCTCCTACTGACTCAAATTCAACATCGATGTGATCTGGATTTATTACATCACAGGCAATTACATCCTGCGAATATGCAAGCAGAGAAATGAAAAATGATTACAGAAAAATATCATATCATAACAGAGACATTTAACCTAGACTTTCAACGCTTTATCTCCAGGACATAAATTGTATTATATCAGAAACAAGATGTGGGCCGTCTGACCATTGTTTAATCACCAGCAAATGACTAAATGTTTCATAACCCAAGGAGAAAGAAATGCTTCAGAACTGTAGGATTGTTTTTCCAACATCAGAAAAAAAAAAAAATCAATGCTTGCTATTCTGATTTACCAGTTATACCCTGGTCCCTGAATGTTACAGCCAATTCTTTGCAAGTATAAAACCTCTTCTCTTACCAGCTGTTCTTGTGAAGAGTTACAAGCTATTAATTCCTAAAAACATGATAGCTCATCTGGTAAACTCGTTAAAGATTACCTCAGGGTATCTATACAACCTAAACAACCACTAGAAAGCTGGCCCTTGCCAAAAATTATGCAACATTAAGGTAAAAGATAAATGAACAAACAAAAGAAACCAAAATCCAAACCGCCATTTCCAAACCCCAAAACATCATTTTCCTTCCTTTTTCACCGTTACCTTTCTGATAAAATAAACGAAGTATCACACACACCCAATTTCAGGTACCTAAATTTGTGCATCAAGCAAAACCAATAAAAAGAGGTAGAAAGTGCTGAACTTGGGAAAGAAAAGTAGGAATTGGGTCGAGCACCTCATAGGGATTAGTGTGGATAAGAGGACGACCCAAGCGTTTAGCAATTTCCTTCTTGTGCTCAAGCGCCTTCTTGGAGGCTTCCCGGTTGGGGTCGAGATGTCGGAGCCCCGCGAAAAGAACCAGACAACTCAAAGCAGCACTCGCCGCATATAAAACCAACTCTTGCAAGAATTTCGTCTCTGATGAACGCCCCATTCTTTCTTCCTCTTCTTGCAATAATTCACCAAAAAAGTTGGAAAAGGTTGAAACTTTATCTTACCCAAAAAGTAAAAAGGACCCAGCAATAATCAAACACAGACGCGCCTGTCTTGTTCAAGTAGAAACGACGATGTAGGTAGTATTCATGTGGGGAAGAGATACCTTGTGTTCTTGGGGCATCGGAGATTATGGACGGGCAACGAGGAATTTGTGAACCGAAGCAACCTTATTCTTGGCGCTTGGACCGAAATCTAATGCCGCTCTGCTGTGTCCATCTAAAGGCTAAGGCCTGGACCATTATTTCTTTTACGGACAATGGAATTAAAATAATTAATAAATATAATTTATTCTCATAATTAAATTTAAAATATTTTGAAAATACTTATTTTAAAATATATAATTATAAACTTATTTTTAAAATTATAAAAATATTTTGTACATAAAAACTAAAATTTTCAATACTAAATAATTTCATTTATGCAAATTAAAGTATATTAAAATTGAAAATTACTTTTGATGTGCTAAATACAATATATACAGTTAGGAAAGAGATATGACATCACATTTTTATAGTAGAAAAATCATTTCACCAAATTGAATTTTCTCAAGAATCGTAAAAAATACGAAAAATTTAACAGACCCCACTATTATCATTGTATTATAGCCCATATAACTCTTAAACGTTGGGCTTTAAAGAATATGGCCCAACACGCTATCGTGTATCAGCATATGTCCTTATGCCTATGTTATACAACCTCCAACGTGATTATTTTCTGGTCCATGTAACTTTTGGGAAAAGTGAGTTGGAAGATATAACCTTTAACACAAACTTGTCCTAAACTGTGTCCGCCGACGTTGAAGTTTTCTTAACAAACATAAATAGAACATAATCATGTCACAGATCATATCCACTACTGAAACCTAATATTTTTGTTTTGCTTTCAGGGATTATTTTTATTTCAGTTTTAGGGAGTTTATTTAACATTTTTGTTTATTGAAAATCATAAGTACTTCTTTTTCTTGTTCATTATTGAACTTTGAACTTATCAAACGATTCTTTCTTTACGGTCTTCAATTACTTAACGAATTTGGTTTTTAATTCTTTCTAATCATTGGGTCAATTCTTTGTGTATTTGATTTAATTTTCTTTTGATTAGGTCAAACTTGTCTATGGGTTCTCCACATTTTTATTCCTAGGTCATTTAGCATAATTGGTATTAGGGTTTGGCATTAAATAAGGTGTAATTATTCTATCATTTTTATATTATTTTATTCTAACATAATTCTTTATCTAAAATTTTGTTCTCCTTGTTTCTTCTCATTTGTTCTTTTATAGCTAGTTGTGTCTCTAAAGTTTCAACTAAAAAATAAAATTCCTTTATCGCCTCATTTAGGTTTACCTATCTTTACTTAATTATTTTAGGAATTTTTCAATCCCTTGTTTTTATGTTTTCCATAACTTGTTATTTCAAAGCATATTATTTATATCAAAGAAAAGAAAACAAAAGAAATAAAAAGAATGTTGTGTGTGTACAATAGCATCAAAAAAGTTTCTAAACTTCATTTGACATTCTTGCCATTTGTTCCATGTTTTATTCGAATTTCTAAATTGTTTAAAACTATAATTTATTATTTTTCTTCGACTATTAGTTCATTAGGCTTCCTAGACTCTACTAAGTTAAAGTTTTTATTTAAGTTTGTCTAGTTCTTTAAAAAACTTGTGAAGGCAAAGAGAAGAAAAGGACAAGAAAGTATAAGATTAGTATTGAGAAAAGCCAAGTGGAAAGGCAACCCAAGTGGTTTGTTATGGTTAGAGTAAACACATAAAGGAATGTGTTAGAAAAAATTTTATTACTAATTTCCCTTCCAACTTTCAAATATTTCTTATAAAAGTGTCTTAAAACTGAAAGATGAAAATGATAGCACATACCTTTTATATGCTATATACCAATAATTTGAGATGATGGATATGATATATGTCGAGGTTAGGGACATCTTAGAGAAGCAATTACGACATATTGCTAAATTTTAAAGGAGACAACAACCCAAGTTCCTAAAGAGGGGAGGAATCAAAAGCATAATCCTACAACTCCAATGGAGATTAGAGGAAAATATTGAACTACGTGCTAATATTGACCAAACATTTAAGGTTAAAAGGGATAAGCTTAGGACGTATAGAGGAATTAGATATGACTGCAAACAAAGGAGCAAGCCTAGAGTTAGAGAAGAGGTGGATGGGAATCCCATTAACATCAAGATTACCATAAATTTTTTAGGGTAGAAATAGTCCTAAAGCTTATTTGTAGAAGGAGAAAGTTATAATTGATATTTGATTATCATGATTACTTTGAGGAGAAGAAGGTAGGGCTACTAAGTAATGTCTACTAATTATACTATTATATGGTTTGGTTAATTGCTCAATAATATGAAAAAAATATATATAAGCAATCTCCAGATGCTTGGAATAAATTGAAAGCTCTTATGAGAAAGAGATTGTGTCAAGCCATTATTATAAAGATTTGTATCAAAGCTTGCAAATTCTTAGCTAGTGATTAAAGAGAGTGAAGATTGTTATGAGGAGATGAAACTCATCATGATTTGAGCCAATGTAGAATAGGATAAAAAAGCAACTATAGCAAGGGTATTAAATAGGCTGAGTAGACATATAGCTAATGTGGTAGAGTTACATCACCATATGGAATTAGAAAAGAGTGTATATGGTAATGAAAGTCAATAGGCAACTCAAACATAAGAGGGTATCAAAGTTCCCCAGGTGTTATTGAAAAAATATTGGTAAGAGCGCTTTTAAAGAAAAAGCAGAGCTATCTAAAGTCAAAGAGGATATTTACTATAAGCACAAAGGTAAGATTGAAACTTAACGATCTCATAATAGAGACATTAAATGTTTTCATTATTTAAGAATAAGGTATATTGCCTTATAATGTCCAAATAAAAAGGTTATGAATATGATGATTAGAGGTAGTGAGCAAGAGTGATTTGGAGAAAAAAGAGGTTATACCATATAAAAGATTTTGGGATAAGGGTGTGAATTATTCTATTGATAGCAAGACATTTACTACTAGAAGAGCATTAAGTATTTAAGTCAAGGAAGATGAGTTAAAGTAGCTGAGGGAGAACATCTTCTATATTAGACGCCACATTCACAACAAGGAATGTAATATGATTATTAATGGAAGGAGTTGTACCATTGTAGTTAATACTACTTGTAACATCCCGTCACTGATGGGATGGGTATAGTGGTAATTTGGAATGGGTTAGGCTTGTGCATTCATATTTTGGCATGCACATTCATTGTTAGCCTCTATATTTATAGATAAATGATCATTGTTGCACTAGCATATGCGTGTACATGCATGTATGACATATTTCCGGTATAATTGTGTATATTGGAAATTCTGTGATAAATGTGTAGACTGTGCTTAAAAATTGAATTGGAGTGAAAAATGAGATTTAGGAGTTTGAAATACGGAATTGGAGTATACGATCATGTGTTTTGTATTTATGAGGATTTTTCTGGAATTTTCGGAGTTATATGTCAGGACCGGAAAAATGACTAAATGATAGGTTAATTTGGTTTCCGGTTCCAAAATTGATTGTCCAATGACACGGAAAAAATTATAGTTATGATTTTAGGATTTATTGCTTAGAACCATTGGTACTTGGAAGAAATTAGAATAAGAATTGGATTTTAGACCTTAAGAAGTGGACTTGTGGCAAGTGAATTGCCAAACAAGCCTTAAGCTTTTAAATTATTTTGTTTAAAACCCTTATCCTTTGAATTTTTCTTCCACGATGCTCTTTTGCTTTTGAAGGAAAAATTTGGCTTTCTTCTTCTTCTCTCCTTCATCGTGGATCTCCATCTTTGTTCTTGTTCCCATTTTCCTTGCTAAATTGCTCTCTTCTCCACCTTTAACCTATTCCTTGAGGTTGGTGTTGGAGAAGTTGATCATGGGTGTGAAAGTTGGTGATTACCGTGGGTGTTGTTTGATTTAGGGTTGGAGTGATTTTGAAGATTTAAAACAAGTAAGTTCTTACTCTTCTTGCTTTAGATTGTTTGATTTGTGGATTTATTTGAGTTATTGAGATGATTGAGAAATGTTTAGGTTTCGGATGATGTATATTGATGAATTTTCTTGTCTTTGTATTTGGGAGTTGAGGGATAATTGATTTTTGTTGGTTTAGAAGTTAAGGCATGAGTTATAGAGTGTATTGAAGTTGTTTTGAAGTGTTTTGGACTGATTTAGATGGATTAAAATTTAACAGAAGACGAAAATCTGGGTTTCGGGGGTGTTTCTGGGGTTGCACGCCACGACGTGCTCATCGCACGCCGCGGTGAGCAACTCTCTATCCGCTCCGCGGCGAGCGCGAAGACGCATGCCACGGCTAGCGTGAGCGGTCATGCCGCGGTGCGCGCTAGCGCATATGCCGTGGCATACGCAAGGGATCTCGTCGCGGCGAGCAACCTTCACGCCATTTTTCTCCGAGAGTGAATTGATTCCTAGTTTTGATGTTTTGGTCCTATTGAATTGGTTTTTGATTGGTTGCAATTTAGAGACTAAGGACTACAGATTTATAAGAATGGAAGTTCTGAATCAATTTTGAAAGTTCTCGATTTTGGATGGAAATTGAATAGTGAATAGTGAATATGATTTCGATATGAAGATAGTTCTCATATATTGGAATGTAACTTGTGGAGTTCTAAATTACATTAAATGAGTTATGGAGTCTATGAATTTCTATCTTTTAGAGAAAAAGAGTTGAGATGGAAAAATTTGGGAATGGTACCGGAAATGTCATGAACATGTATTGTGCGCATTTCTAATTGCTGCTTGTGCATATTGAGTATTGTAAATTGTGCAATTAGTAATGTTTGTGTATTCTGATTATTTTAGAGGCTCTTGTGGAGCGTTATCCTCTAACGTGGCTGAGACTTCCCGGTATTAGCTCGGAAGTTAATTGGTGAGTAACCTAGTTGGTTCCTCAATCTTTATGTGTTTAAATTATGTGCTTATGCCATACGGAGATAATGAAGGGTTTATGTGATTGATTTTGATTGATTTTGGACCATAGGTGTCTGAAATATCGGGGCCTTGATATCGAAGTGTCAATTGTGTGTGAGTTGTAATTACCTGGTTTAAAGCGATTTAGGACATATGGCATTAAGTTGTGACACAACTATTGTAAATTGAGACATATGCATTCATGCATAAAGGCATGCTCAGATAATGACAGTTGTGACCGGAGCAGCCACTGTATTTCAGAGCTTAAAGCTCAACGCATCAGGGAATTCAAGCCCAACGTAATTCAGAGCCACAGGCTCATCGTATCAAGGCATTCAAGCCCAACGTATTTTAGAGCCACAGGCTCACCATTTAATGTGCCCGCTACTGGGACAGTTCAGGCGCACGGTCACAACACCGTAATAAAATGGGAAGTGTCACATGTGCATTGCATATACGAATGATTAAATGTGGACTGTGTGAAAGGCGAAATTCCTTATATTTGTGAAATGGTAATGCATGTGATATTTCTGTATATGATATTGTGTGATATTCTGTGAATTGTTGTTTATGCATGAGTTTGGTGAACCATCGATGATGGTTTCTCGCTGAGTTCGCAAACTCACCCAACATTGCAATTATTTTTTTCAGGACAGAGTTAGTAGACTCCTAGCTCTAGGGAGAGACTTTTCCTGCCTTGTTGCCCGTGTTGGCAAGAGAAGTTATGGCACAAAGGTCGGTCAGCTGGGACTTTTGGGGATGACCTATTTAGAAGTTGTTGTAGCTTCTTT
>JAOTIZ010000201.1:11226343-11240481 GCA_027123425.1 Erythroxylum panamense | reverse complement strand
AGAAGTTATGGTACAAAGGTCGGTCAGCTGGGACTTTTGGGGATGACCTAGTTAGGAGTTGTTTTAGTTTTCTTTTGGATTTGTACAGACAGTGATCAATGACAGTTGTACAATTATGGGTTTTAAGAAATGAATTGAAAAAGTATTTTGGTTTCAAAGATTAGCGATTTATATATTAATGCTTTATGTTATTGATGCCATGTGGATAGTAGGGTTTGCTCGTAGTGCACCCTTATCGTAGGTTATGTGTCGGAACGACCTACAGGCGTCCCAGTGTGTACCCTACGGTAAGGGGACGCTACACTACTCTTGTGAAAAAGTTAAGAATTATCCATTGTGAAGCATAAGAAACTATACAAACGATAGTGAAATAATGAATATGGGGAGATTAAATTGATAAAAACAAGTATTGTTGTCATTCTCCATTAGGAGGTACAAGATGAAGCATTATGTAATGTAGTACCTATACAAGCTGGTCACATAGTACTGGAAAGACCACGATAATATAATTAAAGGGTGATATATGATTATTTTAGGAATAGATATGCCTTTGTGAAAAATGATAAATTTATTACTCTTTTAACTTTAACTCCTAAGCAGGCTTATAAGGATTAAATGAAATTGAAAGAGGATAAAGAAAAAGAAAAAGAATGAAAGAGAAAAAAGAAAGAGGGTAATCTGAGAGCTTAAAATATAGAGAGAGTTAGTTGTGAGAGAAAACGAGAGAAAGTGTGAGAGTTCAAAAAAGAAAGAGTTAGTAATAAAAAAGGAAATAAGTGAGCTACTATACAAAATGGAGTGATATTCGGAATGCTTCTACCTTACTAGCTTATGATTATACTTTTGTACAAAGAAGCTTATCTTAATATCAAAGAGCTTAACTTATCCCTTCCTAGTGTTATTATTTCTTTATTATAAAAGCATGAGAAAGTGTTGGTTGACAACATCATTAATAGATTATCACCCCTTAGAGGGATCAAAAATTAAATTGACTTTATACCAAGGGTTGTCATACCTAATAGACATGCTTATAATAACAATGCCTTGCTTGCTCATTTAAATCCAACAATTCTACCTTAAGTTTGTCCTTTTTATAAGAAAGGGTTATTCTACCAAAAGCATGATGTTGGTAGACACCATTAAGGACCAAGGATTTGTAGCTTGTATAGGTTTTGTAATTTTATTTTGGTTTTAAGAAGAGCAATTAGTAGAGGTTTTTCATGAAAAACAAAGTTCCTTAAGGCCAAAAGCAAAGAGGGGCTATTTATTCCATGCACATGCCATGTTATGATTGACATTAAGAGAAGGAACTTGTAGAGCTCTTACTTTTGCCCTATTTTGATTGTCTTCTCTCTACAGTTTGAAAAGTCTATCTATTCACTACGTCTTTATTGCAAGGATCCTCTGCTTAAGTATTGACAGTAGAGGTGGACTTAGGTGATTCATATTTGGCATAATATGTCAAGGTATTGCTTGAAGTACGAGAAACATCATCAATTATGTAGTTTGTAGCTTGTGGTAGTACCTTGTTGTTAGGCTCCTAGATATCGCAACTGTTTGAAAAATGTTTATTAGTGCAATTTGTTAGTTTTGGTTTCTGGCACCAAAAGATATTAGTTGACTAGCTTTTAAGATATCCATTCTTTGAGTTGAGGTTGATTCAAGGTGGGTGTCCTGCTTGGAACTATGCATCATAGCAAGGCTCACCTTCTCCACTGGAGCAACAGGTGAAGTGGAGTCCGTGGGAATAACAATAAACTATTCTTCTTTTCATAGTAGTATGTTCATCCATACATAATAGTTTGCCAACATAACTGGCTAATGAACTTAACCCTTAGGTGGTCCAATATTCTAAGGGAACATTGTGAAAGTTAATCCAAAGAGGGACATTTTGAATCCTGATAGTTTCAAACCGTAAGCTAGGTTGCCAAGCTTGTAAAAAGATAGGTTAGTTTCCAAGATATCGTGGACCATCTTCAAGGATTTTTCGAGCATTAGATACAGATGAAAAAGTGAAGAGTATGGGGTTTTCCTCAATGAGTAAAACATCTAATTTTGCTTTCCATGTTTTAGTGGCCTAACATTGTATAAGAGGGAAGACGGGTCTTTGATCAAAGAAAAACCCAACAAGTGTTGATTCCCAACTCTTAGCTCGCTCTTGGAGAGTTGAAATATCAAGACAGACCATAAGCTTACCATCCAACTCTTGAGGTGAATTAAAAGTGAGGTTGAGGGTGGTTTATCACCAACCACTTGCTTCCATGCTTTCGGGGGAGGTTGCTCGGAAGGTGAAGAAGGTAATGGTTTATGGGAAAATAGTTTCAAAGGTAAGGACAAGGATGGTTGTTGGGGTAAGTTCTCAGGAGGTGAGCATGAAGATGATTTGGTAGGAAGGGGCAATAGGGGAAAATCAGAGGGTTGCAGGATAGGATTACTTGACATATTGTTGAATAAGGGAGGGGGAGGGTTGCAAAAAGGGAGTCTAATAGAAATAAAGTGAGGAAAACGGTAAGATGGCATTGGCGGGAAGAGGAAATTCAAAGGGGAAAGACAAGAATGTCTTTGGGAAGTCAAAGATAGGTCGAATGGAAGAAAAAAGTTGAAGGCAATTCGAAAGGATAGAGAAAGGGAGGACATGAGGAGCAGAGATCAGAAAAAAAAAAAAGGGGTGTTGGAAGCAAACATGCAAGCAAGATGAATCAAGGATGTCTTAGAGAGAGGTATAGATTTTGAATAATATTAAAATTGATTTTTAAGAATATGATATTAATATTTAACATTGATTTCCATTTTTTACTATATTGGAACTTATTTTTAATTAAATTGCTATTATTATTGTCATATATGGTAATTAATATAATGTTATATAAGTGTGTAGAGAATAATTATAACTAACATAATGATTTATGAATTATTACATAATTTATAAATTTTTTCATATCTTACTTTTGTATTATTACTCTATTTAATAATAATTATCTATTTATTATATAAAAATTTCGTACTGTAACATATAATGTATACATTATATATAATTATATTAGCTAAAGGTGAAGCTAAATGGTAATGGCAAACCATTTGGCGATCGGTTTTTGAATCCTCACCAAATGGTTTATGTCTTCTTACTTAATCGAAGACGGCATCGTTTACCTTAATAACAAACGATGTCATTTTCTACTAGGTTATTGGCACAAAAACAAAGTTGTCGTCATTTTCAAGTTAGTCGTCGTATTTCCTCTTCATAATCCATCGAATGAGCATCGTCTCCTCTTTTGTGATCCTCACCATCAATGAAGTATCGTGTCATGTACTGGTATGTATTATTCTTCTTTTCTATTACCAAGAACCATCCTTATTGTGCTATATTTTTTTGCTAAGTTTTGAAGTTTATATGGGTTTTCTGTTCTACAAATAGTGTATGAGTTTCCCTTTCTGTTTGTGTTTGGAAGATGGTAAATTGTATTTCTGTATTAGATGACAATAGGTAGACATTTTTTTCCATCTTTCGTGCTTGTTTGACGAAACCCTACTAACTATTTAACAAAAGGTCTGTTAGAGAATTAAGGCACAATTTGCAATAGATGTTTACATACGTATTTACTATATGATTGCTTTTATCCCAAATCTGTACCACTTTTAGTATACGCATCATAAGTACTTTATTTCAAAGTGTCATGAGGCTATGATTAGACATAACAATTAAAAGTTAAATGGTCAAAAACAGAAATATTAGCAAGGCGTCAAAACAAATATAGGTAACTAACGTATAAGTTTGAATATTTAATTCAACTCACTTGGGAATGGTCAATTACTTCATATGAAGAATACTTCAAAGAAAATACATATTGATTTAAGTGTTTTAATCTTTTATGACTTAAAATCTTAAATTTTATTTGCCAAGAAAAAAAATACTCTTTTTCAATATAAATCACTAGTTCATATTGAAAATTTCACATTTTTATTATAATAGTAATATAAACTTATATAGAAAATATTGTATTTATGTACATAAAGAACATGGTCATGTGTACTTTAGTATATATCCTAAAATAGAGATATGATATGAAGGGTAAATGGATAATTTTTATTTCAATAAGGGTAAATGAGTACTCTCATAATATTAAATAGTCTTTTTTGAAAAACTTTTATTTGTTTTGAAAATTTCAACTTGTTTTATCTTTCTGATCACTCCCATTTAGTGCTTTTTAGACATAAATAGGCAAATAGAAGATGTATAACTAGTGAACTGTAGTACTTTGACTTATCATCGACAAACTAGCCTAATAAATTACATAGATATTTTATGTAGAAAGTGTCTTTTGCATCATTTCATTCCTTGCCTATAACTTATAGGATTTGATTACCAAATGAATTTAATTAAACATAACAAATTTTATGCTAAATTGACTTTTCATAATTAAACTGTTAACATTAATTCATCAAGGAATATCGACACGACGACTAGTTTCCGATGATAGAAATGAACTCCGCTACGAGGAATATGACAAAATTCTACCTAGTGAAGAACAAATAGATGTGGAACAAATTTTCTAATCGAACATTAATCACCCCTTGCCCTCCATGGCCGATCTTTTTCTTTAAGGTTTTTAGTATCATCCAAATTATCTCTCTTCCATAATTATTTGTATCTTATTTGCATCATAATAAGCTATCATAAAAACATTTGATTATATATACAATGTGTTGTGTAAAGCTAACTTAAATCTTTAAAATAATATAGATGAAAATGAAAACGGTGGCAACGTCTCAATGATTGGTACAAGATTAAGGCAATCGGTTGTTTTAGAACAATCGTCGACTCCAATTACTATGTTTGTTCAATCAAGTATGCATGTATCCGAATTTGGATTTGTTATACTGTTTGTCTTAACTAGTTATTTAAGTTCTATACTAATTGTGTCGTAGGTGAAACATATCGTATTGGCAGTTCATCTACAGTAATTCAATGATCCATACTACATCTGTGGATTCATTCACTGTATCTTTTGCTAGTTTAGTTATATTTAGGAAGTTGGAAGAGGGTGTCAATAACCCAACACCTGACGGAAGTTCTTTGACTTTTTCAACTGATGACTTCAAACGTGCAAGGACCTTTCTTTAAAATCTAGACACAGGGAACTCATTTACCTTTATCGACTCTCACGTCATTTGGAATCCAAAAAAATAATTATTTCATTTTCTTTTCGATGGAATAAGCGTGAAACTTTATTTATTATTATGTTTGTAAAAATTTTAAAATCAGTCTCTCTACTAATTAGAGATAAGGCTGCGTACTATTGTACCTTCTTAGACACCACATATCAATGAGATTCATACTGGGTGTTAATGTTGTTGTTATTATTGTTGTTGTTGTATATCTCTAAGAATGGTTAAACTT
Organism: Erythroxylum panamense; assembly: GCA_027123425.1. NCBI lineage: Eukaryota > Viridiplantae > Streptophyta > Magnoliopsida > Malpighiales > Erythroxylaceae > Erythroxylum > Erythroxylum panamense. The sequence continues at coordinate 11,235,083 of JAOTIZ010000201.1, read as the reverse complement.
CTAATTAAATCTTGTACTACTTATCTATATATATCGTTATATTATATTGCTTATAACTTTCAAAATGTTTATGTACTATTATTTTATCATTAATAAATATTAATGATTAAGAATAGTAGTCAATTTAAATTTGTTATTTTTTATCTTATTAATATTAAAAATTTAATATGTTTATCTTTTTATATCCAAAAAGAAGAGTTTTAATGTGTTAACTATATATTTAAACAAATTTATAAGGAAGGAAAATGAAAAAATATAAAAAATCATATATAAATGTCAATTGTAATTAACCTTAGGATTATTAAGCATACTTACCATTAAAAAATTATCAAATTAACATTATTAATTATAAATTCTTTTATATCGACTTTTGGCGATGAATGACCTATTTCGTCGCAAAAAGTTCGTGTTTTTTGAGACGTTTATGCTCTTGTCACCAAACGTTCGACCTTTGACGATGACATATGCAACTGTTGCAAAATTAGGCACTTTTTACGATTACTCCCAGAAAAAAAACATAACTAATAGTCTATTTTGTAGTAGTAAAAGGTATACAATGATGCTTGATAAAGAGTTCGTTAGTGTAGAACCAATTGAGCCTTGCATTTCTGAATCCCTTATCATATCCAAATTACCTGAATGAAAACGCCGGCCCTTCAACTCAAAATCACATCTAGATCTAGGTTTGACATAAATGAGTCTTTAGATAAATGTATCCACAATGGTTGTGACAATGAAACTGAATTCTCAAATGCCAAGTGTACTCCAACTTTCATTGTATCACCTTCACTTGATTCAAAGGGTTTATTGATATATCCGTTAACAACAAGCAGCTCAAAGGAACTGGTCGGAAAGAAACCACCAAAGAACGACTATTAAGTAACAATCTTGACTTGAATGAGTTACCCATTTTGAAGTCCAACTTACCATTATCATTAAGACTTAGCTATTAGCCACTAGGTGTTAATGACAGAGTCTGGTGATAAAGACTCAGACATGTCCTCCAGGACTTGATCTTTAAAATTGTTATTGTAGAATGGGAAGGTGCTTTAGGCCGGTCTTATGTTTCCTTGTTTACATTAGAGATTGTGGGTCCTACAAGGTGAAGAAAGATATAAGTTGTTGAGGTGAGAAAGACTAGGTGATTAGAAACCTTCTTTTTTTTTTAAGAGAGAAAGCTCTAGTGACTATAGTGATAATTAAGGAACACCATACAGAGTTAAACGGAAGTCTGTAGATGAGAGGAAGATGGAGTAAAACCATATGCTACTATGGATGGAAATAATTATTATATCATAATTATATGCTAGAAAGTAGAGCTACGTTGGTGGATAGCTTTCAGATGGTGTATGTATGGACGGTGGTACATGGTTCTTCATAATGGTGACATGGTTGAATCTGGTTAGTTGTATGAATATAGGCATGGTGTAAAGACACTCGGCCTTTGTCTTGCATGAGATAGTCGATTGTAATATGAGTGTCTTTATAATAATTCATATTTATTATTATGGAATATTTTGTGTCTATTTTATTCTTGTTATTAATTTTGTTGTTGTTATTATTTTCACCTAACACAAATAGTTCGTAATATAACTATCAATTAATTACATATTTCTAATCATATTAAGGACCATGGGCATATTCGTCATTTGCATTATATTTATTTTCTGTCCTTTGCAACCAAACACATTCTGTCCTTAAGACAGAGAGTTTTCTTTGTTCTGTCAACCACAACCAAACACCTCCCTGTCTCCAGTTTCTGTCCCGTTCTATCCTATTCTGTTCTATATGTAATTACTGAAGACAGTAACCAAACGCAACGTACTATTAGGGACCTTATCATTTGGACGATGTTGTCTGTTGGGAAGTCTTTATATATGTGTATCATCCCTCCAGACTATGTGTTGTACGCTTACGTATCTAATACTTCAAATATTCTGCAATATCCCATTGGCTTATTTAAAAACGATATTCACGTTATTTGTCCCTTCTTTTGAAGCTTCATATAACATTGTCCACTAAAAGCTCCTTCCAGGTGTTGTTCTTCGTTCCTAGGTGGTGGGGACGTCATTCATTTTAGAAGACAAACCCTTTTGTCCCTTAGTAACGTTATTTTCATAATTTCCTTAAGGTGTGGTCTTTGATGAATCAATTGGGTAGAATTGATCACACCTACACGTCATTTTCTTAAGAGTTGGCTAACCTCAAATTTAACCCTATAACACGTTGGGTCTTGAAGGGAATGAATCACTCGTGTATGAAAGAGAAAAGTAACACAACGGCCACAAAATGAGTCGGTTTATATATTTTCGAGCCGAACCATAAGTTGTTAGTTTATTAATAAATTGAATCTCCTTGTATTTATTTTGTTATAGTTATTATTTGAACAAAATTTAAGGAAAAAGATATTCGTAGTTTTTATAAAATTTTTAAATAAACAAATTTGATGAAATTCTTAAAATCACAAAAAATTTGAAAACAAGATCAAATCAAATAATATGTGGTTCAGCCGGATTCTGGCGGAACTGTGCGTTGCCGTTTGGATCCATGGGATCGATGGTTTTTCGTTAGAGATTACCTGCAAAACAGATAAAGGCGCGCCGGAGATTGGTCCCCGGCTCGCCACTCCGACGCTCAAGTTAGTATTTTTTTGTCAAGGGTGTAGTCGCTTAGAGCCAGAAGAACTAGGGTTTGTGCCGCGTACCTCTTATCATGGTAGAATAGTACCTTATATACGACGTGGATGTTAGGTTTAGGTCGTTATGTAGGTCTTTGTGTGTGCATGGGAGACTAACTCCTGTGAATGGGCCATAGATGCATATATTGAAGATCTTAGGCCTGGGCCTAGCACAGCCGACCCGACCAATATGAATTCTTTTTTATTTTTTATTAGTCTGGCACATGAGTTTTGTAGCATATTTTATTAAGGAGAAGCTCTTTCAAGGGGGTGCATATCAACCGTAAGTCTATCTTATTATGTGAACATCCATTCATCTAATAAATGAGACTCATATATATTAGATAGATGAATGCTCATAAAATAAGATAGGTACAAAATAATGGGATAAGTGAATTGAACGCTTTTTAAAGTCTATTGTCTTTCTCCACTATTCCGATATAAGAAAAGCAGAAATTAAAATAAAAGGATAATATCAAATCAGGACATGATTTTACTATAAAGTGGGTAAACTTTTACCAAGAAAAAAGTTAATGACCGTTGTTTTTCTGTTTTCTTTAATTCGTTTCAGAAACAATGGGTGGGTTTGGAAATTGGACGTAGTTTTCCAAATGTTTGCAAGAGGCCGAAGCACGAAGCTTCCTGTACTCTGTAGTTTTTGGTTGGGAGTTTGGTTTCCTGTTATTTTCCAAATGCTTGGCCATCGTTATGGTCTTCATCCTTTAAAAAGATGTCAAATTCTCGTTTCTATTCTTTGGCAATCATTTCACTGAAAGCTCACAGACAATGACGTTAATTTAATTTATGCTTGTTTTTTCACCCCCTCTAAAAAAATTTCAGAAAAGCATGGAATGGCTGCCTTCCTGTTATTAAATCGTCAACACTATCCAATCAAATAATGATGCCATAAACTATACGCAAAGCCCATAAAATAAGGACAAGGTAAGATATAGTTTCTGGCATCATTACGTTTACATCGTCAACAATAATATTTAGTACGTAAAATTTGATTCGATAAAGTTAAATAATAGACAACCTTATTCTGATTAAAGAAATGCTTTGGGCATCCATACACACTTTTATTTAAATAACTTCTGAAATTTTTAATATTATATATTACTTGCCAAAACTAGCCTTCCTTAAGCATCCTTCTCGGATGACAACTGTGTAAAATCCCAAACCAAAGGGGTATCTTGCCACCCATCATGACCTATGGCTCGTGTTAAGTTTAAATATGTGGAGAATGCAAAGAACACAAGCATCGTCAAGAACGAGGGAAAAAGGTCTTTAGAGAGAGTCTGTGTTGTTCAAATACATCGTCTTCAACAAAGACTTGATCTTTCTCTTTTTATCCTTTTCTCTTGGTAAGGATCAAATAGGACCCATTTCTGCTTCAGAATTTATCTCCTCCATGACTCGTTCACTCACTTGTTCAAGTATTGGTTTTCATCTTGTGTATTACCCTTTTGTCCGTTTATATGGGTGCTGATTAGTTGGGCAGTGTTTATGTTGACTTAGACCATTAGATCTCTGCTTTTTTATGATAAATCTTGATGCTTTCATTTGGTGTTAGCGAAACAGATGGCTTCTGAAACGAAAGTTTTCAATTTTGGAGAGGTTGCAGTGCACAACAAGACCAAAGACTGTTGGCTTATCATTTCTGGCAAGGTGTGATTTTTTTCTTTAATCTTTATTCTGCTCCATAAATTTTGGGTATTAGTTAGCTGGTTGATTCTGAAACTTATTGACTGTGGTGATCGGACTTCATTTCCTTGTTCTTTATTAATCCATTTTCTCTGAGTCATTTTGGAGAGTTAAGTTCGTGTTGAAGTTTGAGGAGAATTTATTCTCCTGTACAATGAAGAAATCAGTTGCTTTAAGTATGTAGATTTGATGTTGCAGTTTAGCTTGTTCCAACTTTGTGAAGTATAAAGGCAGATTGAATTCTTCTATCAGATGGTGCTTCTTGTTCCTGTTTACTTTTAGAATGTCAATTTAAATCACCTGCCTGCCATCATCACCACAACAGAATAATTTTACATGTTTAAACATATTAATACGTGTGCTCCTCTTATAATAGAATAATCAGTCATGAATTGAAGTCCAAAATCCTTTCTAAACACACGCATATATGGCTGAATAGAATGGAAGTTTTCAGCCATTGTTCTCTTCATGAGTAATACTTTTAGAATGTTTGCCTTAAAAGTTATCTATATTCTAGTAAGAATCCTATTCATATGCATCTTCTAGCTGCTTGCTAACGTTCTGATCACATGAGATACATGAGGAATTTTGGTTTAATCCTCTATGTTCTGTTATGTGGTGTTGTTTTGCCATGACTTCATGCTGTGACCATGTCGTTCTTCTGCCTAGAGTTGGCAAAAGCATAAGAGTAAAAAACACAACAAGGCATGATAAGATAAAAGCTACTTTCTGTTAACCCGTTGGGTCTGATATATAGAAGGATTTCCCAAAGCATCATAGAATGTTTGATAGCAAACTGGTTGTTAGACTCTTTCAACTCAATACTAGTAACTTTGCATTCATTATTTTATGGTCATTATATGCATCATAGTTCTGAGTTGGTGCCAATGTTTTCTTTTCCCACTTATTACAGGGAAGTGCAAATATTCTTGAGGTTAACGTGTGAACTTTGTCTATTTCCTTATTTTGTAACTATCTGAAATAATGGCATTGGAACATGAGATAGCTATTCGTATGTTCATGACTTCAATTTATGTGTAAATTTTTCATCCACAAATACAGGTATATGATGTCACCCCTTTCATGGATGATCACCCTGGAGGAGATGAAGTTCTATTATCCTCAACCGGTAAGATTATAATGATACCTCTCATGAATCCTCGGAAAGCTTTATACAACAGAACATGCCGGTATTCCAGCCATTCTGGAGAACAGTATGATTGCTTGTCTTTGCTTTTACAGGGAAAGATGCGACAAATGATTTTGAAGATGTTGGCCACAGTGATTCTGCTAGAGATATGATGGCAAAATACTTGATTGGTGAGATAGATGCATCGACTGTCCCAGCAAAACGAATCTACCTTCCACCGCAGCAACCTCCCTACAATCACGATAAGACCCCTGAATTTGTGATTAAGATTTTACAGTTTCTCGTGCCCCTCTTGATACTTGGGTTGGCCTTTGGGGTACGACATTTCACCAAGAAGGAGTAGGCTGAAATAACATGCGGAGGTTTCCCCAGTAGTAGTTAATTGTGGACTCCAGTTCATTAAATGTCAGTTTCTCAGCAAGTCTGCCCCAAAATTTGGTTCATGGGTTCATTTATATTTGGTGATAGCACAGTGTTTGCTTTTGTTGGATGATAAATGGGCATACTTACCACAAGTTTCCTTTTTTAATTTCAGTGCAGTATAATTTGTGGCAATCTTTGGTTACCCTTCATTTTTAGGGGGGACAAATAAAAACAAAGTTCATAGAATAATTTGCATCATACAGTTGACGTGAACGCCTCAATTGGTTGTTTCGATATCCAATTGAATCATACCAGCTTCTACATTAGTTGTACTTTGATGTTTGCATGCACAAGCAAGTTTATTGAAGTAGAACATCTTTCAAGCTTAATCTTTTATTGCTCATTTGACTCTTTTGGAGCAAAGACAGGCAATAATATAAAGAATCATCCCAACCTTCAATGTGACATCTTAAAGTTGCCATTTCTAGGTTGGGACAAAGTATTAAAAAGTTGAAACTAACCTGGTCAATCAGGATTAACTTCAGCTGGCAGGATACCGAATTTGCAGCATAAAGCCGAAGTGGAACATAGTCTATTTTTGGTGAACCATGACGACAACAGGAACTCCGACGTCTTTCCCTCAAGAAGGGTACTGTAATGATTGACGCTTTAGGTTATTCAAAAAGTCACCTAGTGACTGAAGATGGAGTTCCAGGTCAGTAAGTGAAACCAAATGAACCTTGACGGATCTTTTTCTGAACATGCTACTGCCGCTTTAGCTTGAATGTAATAATTAAGAATCATCATGCCTCAAACCGATTGAAAGCCTCAAGAATTTCTTCTATATACAAAAATACAATGCTCAGCCTGGAGAGAGAGACTCTTTGCATTTGACGATATTTATATGGCTTGGAATCCCCAAGTCATCAAGCCTGAAATTTTCCTCTTAAAGCCCACAAAGCACCGGAAAGCGTCGTGATCCCCGATCATCATAATAAGCGGTTGTTACGAGAATTCACGTTATGCTGTTGCTTGTTTTTGTGTCTTTTCCTAGCTGTTAGTCCAATGAAACGCGCACTCTCTAATGTAGCTCTTGGTTATAAGTTCAGTCCATCTTTCATTTACCGTTGGACTGTAACGTTCGGCTCAAATGCCAATGTAACCGAATGTCTATGGCAAGAATGAAATGTGATTTCTCCGTCCAAATTCTCAGTTTTTCTCCACTCTCAATTTCTAAACCCTACATTCTTGTATCACAGCGCCGATCCCGGCTACTAAGACCATCCCTTTTACTGCAGCTTGTCCACACTCGCTCGACTGAGGAGCGCGAGGACAAGAAGTGAAAAGGCTGGCACCGACACGCAGACGTGTGATCTCTTTTCGTTAAACTAGAATATCCCAAACATGTTAATTTAATAATAAAAATGCATAATTGAATCGAATTAACAATCAAATTGAATTAAATAAATAATTAAATCATAATATTCATCCAAACTTAGGATTCATAGCTCTGAAGCACGGACACGGACACGGGGTGGACACGTGTCGGACATGTGTCCGTACGTATCATAATAAATAAATATCTTTTTTCAGCTTGGATACGGTGTAGATACGGCGCGAATACGGCTAGAGACGGCTTGTAATATTTCGATCAATTATTCAAAAAGATATTTAGTCGACGACTTCCTTATTAGGAAAGAACTTCTCAAATTCCTTCTTCTTCTGTCCCGCCGATTTATGTCTCTCACAAATCTTGCTCCCTAACTTTCTCATCCATTTCAGTCGAAGCTGTCACTGGCCCTCAAGCGCCTGTTGCTCCTCGTTGTTTTCCAGTTGACGTCGAGCTCAAGCTATCACCGTCACGAAGCATCGCCACTCGGTACTTCCAATCATCTGTGTAGACTGTGTTTTCTTTTCAATCATCTGTGGTTCGGTGTTTCCAAGTTCTTATTATTTTAAAATTTTAGGTAAATTGATCTCATTATTTTAATGACCATGTGTGGCTTTTGGGTTTTTACTCGGCCTGTAGTTTCCCAAGATCAATTGACCATCTGTGTACTGTTTTCTCATTATTTTAATGACCATGTGTGGCTTTTGGGCCAAGATCAATCGACCATCTGTGTTTTCTCATTACTTTAATGACCATGTGTGGCTTTTGGAATGACACTTCTCGTTGGCGTCATTGGCTTATTACGATGTACAAAACTAGAAGACTGGTTACCTATTGACTCAATGGGATTAACAATGTTCAAAAGTTCAGGACTGTTTTCAAGTATTAAATAAATGTTATCTGTCTTTTGAAACTATTACGTAGCTTGCTTTTGTTGTAATGCTGCTCCATGTTTAATTTCTTGATTAAATAAGTTGACTTTTCTGAAAAAATAATTTGCCCAGCGTTTGGAATTATGCTTTTGTCTAATTAAGATACAAGCTCTTGCTTTCTTCCTTGATACAAAAACACTTTGTTGTTTCTTAATATTCTTTACTTGTTTGTTAATATAATTTGGTATCTTAATTAGGTATTTCAATCCACTATTATCCTTTTTCCATGGCTTCTAGTAGTGTTGTTGAACAAGAAAATACAGAAAAACCACTATAGAAATATGTAGTCAAGAAAAATAAAACAGAGGGTGGTGGAAACTTTGAGTTTGAGTGAAGTTTTTGTCATAGCTCATTCAGAGGTTCTTACACTAGGGTAAGGGTGCACCTGTTGAAATTACCAGGCAAGGGAATTTGAGTTTGTGGTGACATTTCATCCTCAAAGGTGACAGAACTTAAAAAAATTGACAATGAAGCTACATTATTGATTGAAAATTCCAAGGCAAGACCTGTCCCTCTTCCACCCT
>JAOTIZ010000201.1:11186579-11197838 GCA_027123425.1 Erythroxylum panamense | reverse complement strand
TTAATTATTATATAATTTTAAATCATATGAAACATAAATGAAAATATATCTAACCAAATCTTTTATATGGATTATAACATAAATAAAACTAATATAAAAAATAAATATTAAAATATATAAAAAGCCAAATAATATTATATAACTCTCAAAATAAACGTGAAGATGGGTTTGTAGATATTGTGAGAATTATGTGTAAAACATAAGGACAAAAGAAACTAAAAAATAGGCTTATTAATTGATCTGAAAATCTACTTGAAAAAGTGATTTTTTGAGAAGTTTCAAATTTGAGTTTCTTAAAAAATTATATTTTGGTTGCCAAAAAAGTTATATCTATTAAAGAAGTACTTATTTATTTTACAGCCAAATACTTATTTTTCTTAAAAATGACTTTTTTGGTGGAGAAAAGTATTTCTTGACCTCCCAAAAATCCATCCAAACAGGCATTTAATAACATGACATAAAGATAGACCCATATCGTTGGCTATGAAAAAAAAAGCCAAAGGAGTAGTAAATATACTCATATTCATATTTATTATATTGACTTGAAGTAGAAAATATAGAAGGTTTAACTGATTTATTATATAGGGTTGAAGTAGTAAATGTAAAAGATTGTGTGTGTGTGTATTAAATTAAAGCATAAATAACAAGAGTTGCATTCAAACCTAAAAACAGGGCCACATAAATCTCCTAGGTTATGATTAAACAATTAAAGTTTGGGGAATTGTAGAGTTAATTTAATTGATTTAAGACTTGATGCAAGTAGTTAAATGTCTTGCAATTAAATACATAATGGAAAATATTGATTAATATAATTGATGTGTTAAAAATTTTCATATAGTTGCCACCTATTTAAGCTGTGAGTAATGAGATTGATTTGCTTGAGGATAATCAAATATATAAGAGTAGAGGAATTTGATAGCTGCTAATTATCTCTATTTTTTAATCCTAATTTTAAGAAAATTTAGTTTATGTTTAATGATTTCTATAGGATTTTATAATTTGATATACATTATGTTTAGAAGTCTTATTTTAGCTTCTTAACGAATAAAGGGTGAATCTAGGCAAGTTGGAGCCAAGTTATAGAAGCTTTATAGTGATTTTGGAGGAACAAAGGTTAAGCATGGCTCCATTTTCTATGACATAACACCTACATGATATCATGTTCACTCTTAGGTAGCTTACTGATGCATTTTATTACTTCTTAAAAACCTTGGCACATAGGGTAATATAGCTTAAACATGGTCTTGTATAACCCCTAAATTCCAACTAAACGTATTTCTTTCTCCGATAACTTGTCACGTGTTGGAACATATCCTAAACATGATCATGTGTTTAGTAATATGATTTAAACATGGATCCATGTTAGTGATGTTTGGTTATAAAAAATAAGTCAACGGAGTAATAGAATAATACGAGATCAACATAGGTCTGCGTTAGCCAAAATTTTAGGGATTCTTTAAATAAAAATGAGGGAGACAACAAGAGAGAGAGCCATTTAAGAGGACTAGAGACTAATCAGGAAGGGATCCATAAAGTGCTCAGAGGATCAGATGATGACTAGAGGATTAGATGATAACCAGAGATTAATCCAACCCATTATTTGTTATTAGTCCCAGTAAGCTTCAAAATGGCAAAAAACTGAAGATTGCTCAAAGCTAAAGAAAAATATAAGAGCAACATCAATATTCATGTAATACATGATTATGTTATTCATTATTTCTTCACCTTCCTAAAAAATTATCCACAAAGGTGATCATCGAATATGAGAGTTCACTGAGTATTAAAAGCAATAGATTCATTCACAGATAAGAGAAAAACATCAAATATCACAATGAAATGCAACAATCAATTACCAGTAGGATACTAAACTCACAATATTCAATATATTTTCTTTACTAAATTAATCATCCTACCAAACAATGAACTCATGGATAGGATAATTTAATTGTTTGCATGAATCTAAGTAGCAAAAGTTTATCTATACTAAAGAAATAATATCAATAAAAATATTCGAATGCCTAAAATTACAAGAGGTAACTTCATAAGCATACAATATTCAATTATCTAAAACATGATGATAAAATCAATATAATCAAATGCCATATTAAACAAATGACAACTAGTAAAAAATGACACATAAATTTATCCAAAATATAGCAAATTTACATAAATAGATAAATTATTTAATTTCAGACTAAAATTATAATAAATGAAATATGTTAAGACCCCCTCTTAAAATAATAGCACTAATTTATTAATATTATTTTAAATTACCAGCAACCATAAATAATAATTGGATATGGTAAAATTGTAAATAACTAAAGAAGATAGAATCATAAAAATTAGAGATGTAAGAATTGTAAATAACTAGAGATGATAGAATTACAAATATGCAATAATGGCATAATTATAAATACTTCATCTTCAACCTCAAAGTGGGTCATACAACCCATGAACATCTACAACTCGACCTGATGATATCTCAGGAGGTCATTCTCGACAATAATAGAAGGGTTTTTCTCCTCTTTAAGAAAAACTAAGTGATGCATGGGATTAATTTGAACAAAAACTAAAGAGTTAAAAAAATAGTTTATGAAGAGTTTTAAGGAAAAACTTATATTTTAATCAATTTTGTTCAAAAAAGCTTTGCGAAAACTTATTTAAATATTTGTATGAATGATATCTGAGGTATATTTGCCTTCCATAAACAATATACCCATGTTTAGAAAAATTTTCAAAATTTGGGTGTAAAAAAAGAGACATATGATAGCTTTAGAACTTATAGATTTAGCTCTAATACCGATTATTAGATATTAAGCAATAAAAAATAACTTTAAATTGACAAAATTAATATACCACAATCAACCAAAACAAAATTCTATAACTTTGGAGCATGTATAATTGATACTATTAAAGATTTACTTCCTCAAGATGATGAAAATTGATAGGAAGTCTTGGTTTTACAATAGATTGTTTCAACATTAAAAAAAAACAACAATACAAATTTGTAAGATTTGCTGAATCCAATTCACAAACATATACCACACGTCTCCACAGACTTTCCAAATTGATGATGAAGAAGAATACCTTAAGAATAGATCAATTAGGTTAAAATATAGCTTAAGGGGGGCTATATGCCTAATGGATAGGCTTTGACAAATTTGGTGAATGGACTCAAAAACTCATCGTACGGTTAATAATATAATTCTTATCCCATAAATGGTCCAAATATCAAATGCACATGATTAAGATATTAATTGTTATAAAATTATGTTAGTCCACATTAATTAAGTCAACAAAATAAGGATATGGATTTTATTGAATTCTTTTAAGAATAGATTAATTAGGCAAGAAATGTGTATCCTTAGATTGTCAACCAAATCGAAAGATTAAGAGATGGATTTTGTTAGGAGAGGTAAAGCAAAGTAAGGAATAGAGAGCGAGAGAGCCAGATACTAGTAACTTTAGTAAATGCAAACAAATGAGAAGTGGAGATTAAGTCATCTAGATTATAAGAGAGCTTCCTGAACTTTTTGCAAAAGAGCTTTTGAGGTTATTACTAAAGAAAAAGGTGGAGCTTGCCACTCAGGTTACCCAGATTCTAACGTGATTTTTAAAACCCCTACAATATGAGATCGGTGAGGCTACCAAAATTTTCAAGAAGGAAACATCAATATGATAATTAAGTTGGCCAAAAATTCATTTTGAATCTCAAAGTTTACAATATAATACAACTTGAATCCTAATGTTTTGAAGCATTTAAATTAAACCCTAATATTCTCCAAACATTTTAACGAGAGTAACTCTTTGTAAGTTAAATATCACATCATTATTTTTATTTTTAAAATAGAATGCAGACTCTATTGTCACTTAATTAGCTTTTTCAAATTAACTAAAAAGTGGGTCCAACTATTGTATGACCGTGGAACCCGGCCATTTTTATAATTCTCACTTGTCATATGACTGTGGGATCATTTTCTATTTAGAAAAGTAAAAAATATTGTCATGTCATCCTTAATGTGTTATCTAAATGACAAGAAGCTAATTATATAAAATTTTCATCAACTTAAGATCCATTTTGAATGTTTTAAAAATGTTGGGGCTTAATTCGCATGCTTTAAAATTTTATTGTCTATTTTATATTATGTTATAAATGTTAAAGTTGAAGATGCACTTTTGGCCTAATTAAATTTATAGTTTTAAAAAGTTAAAAATTAAATTGACTTATAAATGCATATTATGCATAGATGAAAGTGGACCTGTTTCATGTACCCGCGAAAGTAAACAATTAAATGCTACCTTATAGTTGATATCAACATGAACATGATCCTTGTGAAAACTCTCATCCACGTAAACACACACGCCATTTCAACCATTATATCTAGTTTACATATCACAGTTTCAATAGTTTCTTGAAATTTTCAAATATATTCTTAGGGCCATTTCTTTCAACAAATAGAGGAAAGGAAAATTAACGAAAACTATTTATTTCCCCGACTAGTATCTTTTAACTCTATAGCAATTTAGGCTATGTATTTCTTTGTTTTATTGTTTAGATGTCACACTGATATATCTAGTTCATCAAACTTAATTCATATTATTTGTAGCAATAGGCTTTTTTTCTTTCGTTTTATGACAATACACAACTTTATATTTATCAATTATTCTTTCCTTCCTTATCCCTTTTCTTATTCCCATTAATAAATAAGTACAAAGGTTTTTACAGGAATCAATTAGCATCAGGTTAATGAAGTATATGGTCATTTAACTTATCCATGAATGTCTTACTTGAGAGACTGGATGAGAGTGCCACCAGATAAGACAACGTTAAAAGAGCTTCAGATTTTGGTGTACTTTGCAAATAAATCAACCACGTAACCCAGCAGATATTCTTTTGACTTGTTCTCTTTCTCAGATTCCTCCTTCTCTTTCTTGGATGTCATTATTGTTCCCCCCTGCTAACATTACTCTTAGTTATGAGGAAGAGTCTTTTTGGACAAACAAGAGCCCAAATGAAAACTTGATCTTACACAAGAAGATCAACACGAGTACTTATTAAAAATCGAAATTATTGTAGCACGTGAGTCATGCAAGTCATATCTGTTTTATTCTTGTTCTTTAGTTTAGAATGAGTCGATTTATATTTTGATATTATGGATAGGTGCTAGTTATTTAATTGCCATAATTGTGATTGTGATTGTGATTGTGAGTTTTGGTGTCAATTAGATGTTGTTATTTAATAGGAAGTGGTTGTTATTTACATGTATTTAAATACAAGTAGAAGAAGGAATCAAATATCAGTTCAGGTCATTCAAAACAACATCTTATGGCTTATTCTCACCCTGAGTAGAATTTTATTAGTTCAAAAAAAATCATTGTGGTTTAGACTGGGACCTATCAGTGGTAGCAGAGCCACCCACAATATGTCTACTAATAAGGAACATATTGAAATGCTTGAAGGAGGGTTAACAGGACTCCAAGATGGCATGAGTCGATTAGAGCTCGGCATAGCAAACAAGTTGCAACACATCGAAGGGACACTTAGTAAAGTGACAGCAGCGTTGCAAGTTAATAAAGAAGGATCCAGCAGCAATAATAATCATGGAATGCGCAATATTCAAGAAGATACGTAGGAGAATCAGGAGATGGGATGCTCATTGCTCTTGTCTAAGATTGCTAAACTCGAGTTTCCAAAGTACTCAAGAGATGACCCGACAGAATGGCTCATTAAGGTGGATCAAATTTTCACATTTCAAGGTACCACTACAGACTAAAAGTGTCATTGGCAGCCTATCATCTCATTGGTGAGGAGAATCAATGGTGGCGTTGGCTAAAGCCAGCTTACAATAAGGAAGGAAACAAAGTCACATGGGGAATGTTTGAAGAAGAACTCGGGGCTAATTTAGACCCACAGAATGTGAAGATTTCGATGAGCTTTGTCTAAAATGAAACAAGTAGGCTCTTTGCGAGACTAATAAAAAGAATTTGAGAAGCTCGATAACCGTGTGCAAGGATGGACGCAAAAAGCATTAGTTGGATCTTTTATGTGAGGACTTGAACCCAAAATTGCTAATGGAATTCACATGTTTAAACCCAAGTCATTAAAAGAAGCAATTATCCTAGAACAGATGCGTGATAAACAACTAGCATGGTAACAGAAATTTACCAAAGCAACACTATTTAACCATTTCTCTACCAACATCTAATCCTACCTCTCCAATTAAACGTCTCACCTAGGATGAGATGCAAAAGCGAAGGGTTTAAGTACTATGCTTTAATTGTGATGAAAAGTTCACCTCGAGTCATAAATGTCATAAACATTAGCTTCTGTTATTAGCAAGCGAGCTTATGCTAGGCAATGAGGATGATGAAGGTACAACTATAATGCAAGATGAACCTGCAATATCACTCCATGCATTAACTGGGTGATCCAACTCTCAAACTATGAGAGTCACAACATATATTAGTAGTTAAGAAATTGTGCTCCTTATCGATAGCGGTTCCACTCATAACTTCATTAGCAGAGAAATGGCAATGAGGCTGCAACTTCTTGTGGTACCAATTTAACCATTTATAGTCAAAGTAGCAAATGGTGCTACACTTCGGTGCCAAGGGAGGTTTGAATATGTCAATGTGCTGCTATAAGGTATCACTTTCTCGCTTACACTATACTCTTTGCCGCTAATCAGACTTGACTTGGTGTTGGGAGTTCAGTGGTTGAAGTAATTAGGCATAAGTTTTGTGCAATTGGAAAAACATGACCACAGAGTTCCAATGGAATAACCAAATTCAGAAGTTACAAGGAGTAATTGTCCAATCGATTCAAAGTGAATCCATGAAGGCCATCACAAAATAATTGCACTAAAGAAATTAAATGTTTCCCATTTGCGTTCAAATTGACGTAACAGGTTCCACCTAGACATGATGCATCTATTGCAAAATTTCAGTGATATCTTTCAAGAGCCAAGGCAACTTCCTCCAACAAGGGAAATTGAGCACCACATCACACTCAAGGAAGGGTGGAGCCCATCAATGTAAGACCTTACAGGTTTGCCTATTTTTCAAAAAGCCAAAGTTGAAAAATAAGTTCATGATATGTTACAATTGGGGCTTATAAGGTCTAGTACTAGTCCATTTTCATCACCTGTTCTCTTAATAAAAAAGAAAGATGGTATATGACGTTTTTGCACCGATTGTAAAGCACTTAATGTTGTCACCATCAAAGATAGATTTCCAATTCCTAGCGTAGATAACAATTTAGACAAATTTCATGGGACTGCCTTCTTCACTAAACTAAATTTGAGATCCAGATATCACCATGTAGGCTTCATCTATCTGATATTTATATTCATAAAATTGCATTTCGTACTCACAATGGTCACTATGAATATCTAGTTATGCCTTTTGGCCTTTGTAATGCCCCTTCCAACATCAAGCCATTATGAATTCGTTTTTTTACCTTACCTTCATAAATTTATGTTAGTTTTTTTTGATGATATCCTAATTAATAGCCCCGATTGGACCATGTATATTGAACATGTTTGTCAAACTTTTGAAATTTTAAGGCATCACAAATTTCATTAAACTCAGCAAATGTGCATTCGACCAATAAGGGTTAGAATACTTGGGCCATATTGTTACTTAACTCAAAGAGTAAAGGTGGAAAAAAATAAAATTAAAGTTGTATTACAATGGCAATGACCTACTAATATTTATGAGTTGCATTGTTTTTTAGGCCTAATAGGATATTATAGAAAGTTTGTTCATGATTATGGGCTTCGAGCTCGGCCACTCACCAACTTATTAAAGAAAGGGCAATGGAAATGGAATGATGAAGTGGAAGTTGCTTTTGACCTCTTCAAGCAAGCCATGACAACTACTCAAACTTTAGCTATACCTAATTTTACTATTCCTTTTGTCATTGAAACAGATGCATCAAGGGATGGGATTGGTGCATGATCGAGGTGTCGAGTCTTACAATTTATATCCCTTAATTACCACAAGTGCATGGGTCATAAGTTGTAGTATTTGAAGGGTCGATCCAACAAGGAGGGTAAACTAATCTAATCCTAGGTTATCTAAGGCTCAGAAATTAATAAAATGAAATTAAAAATGAAACAAGAATATAAACACGACAATTTGATTGCAAGAATTCAACTCAAGAATTGAAACAATAATTGAATTGAGTAACACAAAGGGTCACCATGGAAATTAATCAAGAGAAATTACCAAGTTATGATAAAGGGGATTCTACCTATCATTAATACTAACCTAGCTAATTATGTGTTATCAGAGTGTCGGTTTTAGACTATCGTAGGGGGAATTACTTTTGCTCAAGTTATAATCCCACACCCTAAATCATTATCCCTAATTAAATTATAGAATTTGCAATCTCTTAATTAGCAAATGACCCATAATTAAAATTAGATCAGAAGCTCTCTACTAAACTATCGGGTCTCATATGGGATCTCTGTCTGCACAAAAATCGATATGATTAACTATGTGGTCTATTGGATCACTTAACTCTCGTTAACTCAATCCAATTATTTTTATCCAACTCATCCTCTCAACTTGTTACCGAAATATGCAAAAATTGAAGTTAATCATAACAACCAATGAATAAAACACAAAATCAACTATATTGACACTAAATCAAAGTAAAATCTCAAAGGAAGAGTTAGAACATCGTCAATAATCCAAAACTTGTCATCATACAATCCATTTCAATCTTATACATTAAATGAACAAAAGTGAAATGGAAAGGAAATAGAACTTAGATTAGACATTCCAGGAAGGCGACAGTGTCGGGAGACCACCTAATCTGGAAAGTAGCAACATCAAGACTCGCTTCTTCTTCCTCTTCTTCTTCTCTGTCTCTTTTCTCTCTTTCTTGAACTTTCCAAAAGTGGCAAAATGTAGAAGATCCCTTAGGGTTAC
The DNA here is from genome assembly GCA_027123425.1 of Erythroxylum panamense. Taxonomy (NCBI): domain Eukaryota; kingdom Viridiplantae; phylum Streptophyta; class Magnoliopsida; order Malpighiales; family Erythroxylaceae; genus Erythroxylum; species Erythroxylum panamense. The sequence goes on along the minus strand of JAOTIZ010000201.1, from coordinate 11,188,901 downwards.
ATCATTAAGTCTTATATAGTATTTCCAATTAGGCCAAATCTATGGTCTTTTTCGGGTTTGAAAGGTCCAAAAAATCTCTCGAAAACTTAAGTCGAGACTGTTGTCAATGCATAAGTCGCACAAGCCATGATCCTAGCCCTTAGTGGCATGATTGTGGCTGAAAGTTTTTTACTTCTGTCATGATCATGGCCTATAACCCCACGATTGTGGCTCCCTACACCAGATTTTGACATGATCGTGGCTTATTTCTCACAATCATGGCTCCTTACTCTTACTTCTATCACAATCATGATTGCAGCCATGGGTTATTTCCTGAGTCTTCTCCAAATCTCCTCCAATTGCCCTGAAACACCAACAAACACGTCAAAGCACCTCATTAATGTAAAATTGAAGCTCAAAATCATGTTCCAACCTACAAAACACTTAAAGCACAAATATTTAGTAACTAACACAATTCTAACCTAAACATTCACTAAACAATAAAATTAACAACAAGACACACACTAAACTGTTAAGTCAAGAGGATTTCATTTCTATTAATTTTGATGACAATTAAATAATAATAATCTTAGAAATGTATGAACTATTTTGATGAGTTTGTTAAGTGTGTATAAAAATGTAAGTAGCACTTTGTCAACTCAGAATGTGCGCGATCAACAATAGACGAAGTACGACACCAGACAAAGTATAACACCAGACAAAGCACTACACCAGATGAAGTGCAATACCAGATGAAGCGTGACAACAGATGAAGTTTGATACTAGACAAAGTGCAACAACAGACGAAGCGCGATAACAGACGAAGCGAAATAACAAGCGATATAACAGACGAAGCGAAATAACAGATGAAACATATTAACAAAAGAAGTATTATTCCAGACGATATGAAAGGAAAATATTCTAGAACGTCAGTCAATTAGTTAGTTGGAGTTAGTTACAGGACTCAACTAATAATCGTTTCTAAAAAATTCAAGAAGCAATTTTTCAAGAAGACAATTGGAGACTTAGGCTATAAATACTAGTTCTAGTCGAAGAATAAAATAACGTTTTACATTAGCAAAATTCTGTATTCAAAGTGAGAAAAAAGTGAGCGAATACATCTGTAACATGAAGCTCAAAAATATTTTTTCTTTGAGAGAGAAAGAAAGGCTAGAGCCTGGAGAGACTAATACAACAGATAAAAAATACTTTGTGAGAGAGACCAGAAGAGGCTCTGCAAGTGTAGAAAGAATACTTTTAAAGTTAAAGAATATAGTGAAATCTCAAACAATCTCTGAGGATTGGATGTAGCCTAAGGTTTGGGATGAACCAGTATAAAATTGCAGCATTTATTCTCTAACCCTTATCTTTTAATTTTCTTGTTGTTAAACAAGTAGATAATATTACTTACAATTGCATTGCTTATCAACTTTAGCAAAGTGTTTTTGTGATCATTTGAATTTAGTAAAGAAATTCAAGAAGTCTCAAAAGATTAATATTTTCGAAAAGAATATACAATTCAACCCGCTTTTGTGTATTTTATATATCATACCTGATTTCTATATTAACAAGTGATTTAATTCAGTTAGTATTAGAGAAAGGTTTCCAAGAAACACTATCACAAAGTGAGGACAAAGATCTATGGCTGAATCACATGTTTTTTATAGCTGAAGGTGTCTCAGTCACAAGACCTCCTGCGTTCAATGGTAAGGATTATCATTATTGGAAGGACAGGATGTGACTCTTTATAGAATCTACACATATTGATCTTTGGGATATCATTGAGAATGGTCCATATACACCAACAGATGATGAAGGCAATATCATCTCTCGTGACAAATGGTCAACCGATCAGAAAGCTCGATTTCAGTTAAACTCTAAGGTCAAGTTCTTTCTAAGTTGTGCCCTAAGCAGAAGTGAATATGATAAGGTTCATGGATGCGTATCTGCAAAGGAGATGTGGGACACATTAGCCATTACACACAAAGGCACAAATCAAGTGAAAGAGTCCAAGATCATTATTCTTGTTCATCAGTATGAGTTGCTCAAAATGAAAGATGAGGAGTTTATTGATCAGATGTTTGGACGATTTCAAATAATCATTAACGGACTTAAAGCCCTTGGGAGAATCTACGATAATCAAGATCATGGAAGGAAGATTCTCAGAAGTCTACCTAAAAGATGGAGACTCAAGGCTACAGCAATACAAGAAGCCAAGGACTTAAGCAAGCTGAAGCTAGATGAATTGCTTGGCTTACTAAAGATCCATGAAGTAGAGCTTGATGCAGAAGATAAACCTAGAAGAGATAAGTCTATCGCATTAAAGGCTGGTCAGAAGAATCA
>JAOTIZ010000201.1:11150403-11164194 GCA_027123425.1 Erythroxylum panamense | reverse complement strand
AAAAAGGGAGGAGGATAGGCGATCTCACGATCGTGACTTTTTTAAGTAATATTCATACCTGTTAACAATCATCATCATCATCATCATCATCATCATCATCATCATCATTATTATTATTATTATTATTATTAAATTTCTTATAATTTGTTATTTTATTAATTATTTTAAGAATTGTTATTATTTTTGTTAATTTTATATTCCTTATTATTATTATAAATTATATTATTATTATTATTATGTTTCTTTAATTATTCTTATTAATTTAATTGTTTTAAATTATCATAATTATAAATTTTCTACGTACTATTATTCTTATGATTATTTAATTATTTATTTATTAATAATATTAAATAATATTATTAAATTTCTTATTATTATTAATTTTGTTCTTAATAATAATAATAATAATATATGTTTATACTGATCATCAAGATAAAAAGAATTAAACAAACAAACAAAAATTTTATTAATTATTTTAAGAATTGTTATTATTTTTGCTAATTTTATATTCCTTATTATTATTATAAATTATATTATTATTAATTATTATGTTTCTTTAATTATTCTTATTATTTTAATTGTTTTAAACTATCATAATTATAAATTTTCTACTTACTATTATTCTTATTATTATTTATTTATTGATTAATAATATTAAATAATGCTATTAAATTCCTTATTATTATTAATTTTGTTCTTAATAATAATAAGGATAAAAATACATGTTTATACTGATCATCAAGATAAAAAGAGTTAAACAAACAAACAAAAATTTTATTAATTATTTTAAGAATTTTTATTATTTTTGCTAATTTGATATTCCTTATTATTATTTTAAATTATTATTATGTTTCTTTAATTATTCTTATTAATTTAATTATTTTAAACTATCATAATTATAAATTTTCTACTTACTATTATTCTTATTCTTATTTAATTATTTAATTATTTATTATATTAAATAATATTATTAAATTTCTTATTATTATTAATTTTGTTCTTAATAATAATAAGAATAAAAATATATATTTATAATGATCATCAAGATAAAAAGAATTAAACAAACAAACAAAAATTAAGGCACTTTTAGAATAAAGATAAATAATTAATTATATACATAAATGAAAATTAAATAAATAAATAATTTACTATATATATTATATAAATAAATTTTGTTATCGGTAGAAGTGAAAGAGTTAATGGCTGTATCTTAGCTTTAAAACGGCTTGTACAGGGAATGAGCTAAATGCGTCTGTCAAATTTTAAACAAAAACGGCGTCATTTTAACGTTGGATAGAATAAAACACGTTAATCTTGGACAAGGATCCAGACTCCTTGTACAAGGTTAATCTAATATAAATGTTGAAGTTTAAGTCAAGTCAAGCTATGAAATTCGATTTCGGTTTCGATTCGAATTTTAAAAAATCAATTTTAACTTAAAACTCAATTTACGTAAATTAAACCCGTCAGGCCGAATTCCATTGCCAACCCTCTACACATCACCCTATGCAGGATTGGTTAAACTAACACTAGTGTTGGGTATGTAACTCTTGAAAATGACAAGAAAGTGCACGGAGAAGCGGAAACCGAGTGAGAACAAGCCGCCACGGAAAAAGCTGTGGCTTAATTACAATAACAGTAGTTGGATACGATCAGCGGCTGTGTACGAAGGATATTCACAGCTGCTTGCTTGAAGTTGAAGAATGTTATGAAGACGTACAATTATAATGAATAAAAGACTAAATACTTGATACCTGTCCCTCCTTCCCATTCTGCTGCTTCTTTTATTTTGTACTGGAAAGTGTAAACGTACAAATAAAATCCTCCACCAAGCAACTCAGATATGCTACGAAACATTAAGATTGTAACTTCTTATTCTTTTCGGAGTAAAGAAGGAATTGGCATTTGCGAGAATGAAATTCACAAGTAATAAGAAGAAATGGAGGTAACTTTCCTTTTCATATTAAGTACTTCTACGAATACATACACCAAGATGAATGGCTCCACAAAAGCTTTTCTTTGCTGCTTCCACTGTATCTTCTTTGCCTGATTTGATGCAAGGCAAATGAAGTTAGAGTAGAAGGAGCAAAAAGAAGCTTTGGAAATCGATAATCCTGCATGCATGGGTCAATACAGAAGGCGCTTATTCACAAAAGGAGGATTGTATTAGTATCTAGCTCACTTCTAACCTAATTAGTTTAGCCTCTTTCAACATCTGTGTCCTAAAAGAGGAGTAAGAAACTAGAATCAGTCAGTCCACAAATGCATCATTGATTAATGCTCTGGATGTGAAGTGAGAAGACCCATTTCCGGGTCTCAAGTTCTGTACAGGTCTGATTCTCTCCTCAAGCATGTCCCAGATAACGATGTTTAAAATACTTGTCATGATATACTTTTGCCTTGTAAGGAGCAATGATCTCAAGGGCCCCATGGACACATTTGTGATACGAGAAGTCTTCCATTGTCCCGTCTGTTCTAACCAGAGAGAAGCAACGGGAATCTTGGTATACTGGGTGTTTTACAACCTGTTAACAGAGGGGAGAAAGCCACAGGGTAAGTTATATAAATGCCAATCCATCAAATAAGAAACAGATAGATTGGAGAATCCTGTTAAAAGTACTCAAGCTGAAGCAAAATTATTTAATGATTAACCTTGATGTGCTGGGCCCCAGGTCCAATCTTCTCATCTTTTCGAGGATGGAAATATAAGACCCTCATCAATATGGACTTGTCTGTTTCATTTAATTGGTGGTCCAACGGATGCCTGCATCCAGAACAACAGAAGGTTAGAATCCCATAAATTGTACTTTCAAAAAAATAACAAAAGGCACTAAAATTTCAGAAAAATTACCATGAAAACAAGTTGCATGGAAGCATTATTACTATTCTAGCAATGCACAAAAGAACAAACCCAAAAAGTCGAAACACTATACAATGGTACTATAACTTCTATGCATACATTCATGAAGCACTTATGTATGTGGCTCAAAGAGTTGATAAGCATTCTCATAAACTTTTGAGCATTTAATTGCTGTACAATCCACTTATTACAACAACTTTCACACTTAAATATGTACAAACTTATACTTCTATAGGAAATTTAATTTCCTTCCTTTCCACAAATATATTAGCTGTCATATTGACAAAGGAAATTATTCTTGTGTAAACGGCACCTTCTTGAAATATGCAGTAAAGACTGTGCGAGCAACATGGCATGGATACATAGCTAAAGCTATAAAAAGAACCAGCAGATATCCCAATTGCACATCTGAAAATGCATCAAGAATGAAAGCAGACGAATTTACTTACTTATTCAAGATGTTTCGCACTAAGCGCGAGAGCTTATAGATATCATCGTACGTAAAAAATTTCCTTAAGAATGACCTTGATATACTTTCTGCTTTTTTAAACCATTTGCGGTCATAACCTCCAAACTTGATTGCAAACTTAGGCCCATGTTTGTCAGATTTATAGCTCTGAGCATGAGGTATTTCAAACTCATCATCCAGCTTATTAGAACTGATTTGCGTACCCAGGAAGTCATACACATTGACAGGCTCTGAAAGCTCACAACTCTGCTAAGCAAAATGATTAGATAATTTAAAGAAAAGACTAAAAAAGAGAGAATTTATCAGTCTTGAGAATTCCGTTGGATTGGTTGATGAAAAGATACTGATATTCCTAGTTGATTGAAGTTTTACGATACATGTATCACGGAAGTATTTCATGTTTCCGATTTGAAGTTATTAAAAACCAAACAAGGAACTACCAGAGGTAGCCTTAAATTCATATAGAATCTTTGCAATAACATTCGTAGAGGAAGCAGTAGCCTCTTCAATTATATAATGGAATTTAGCAAGGTAGTATTAGTTAAAACTTAGCAGAATCAAATTGCAGATATACCTTCAGAGAATATACAATATCAAATTGTCCAGTCCCAACTGGAGGAACCAGTCCCCATGCTAACGCGTCCAAGCTTCCTTGCATATCATCCTTGATTCCTGCCTTAGCAGCTTTAATGAAACAATTACCAGGACTCTGCAAACAAATGTCGTACAAACATATATGAACTACATTTACATTAAGTTAGATGTTATTGAACGTTCTAAAGAAAAAAGTGCAGCAAGAACTGACAGAAAAGCAAGCTTGTGAAAAGGGTGACAAGACAGATGCTTGTTCTCTTTGTCCTTTCAAGCCTTTTGCATTTAGGCCAACAAACTCTCCAGTCACTGATAGAGAACTAGCAACAAGTGTCAAGTGTTCAGGAAGGACAGTCTTGCCAACATCAGATATTGCAGAGTTTAAATTCTGTCATTGAAAATGCACGTTAGTAGTTTTTTATACATCAGCATCTATCACATGTAACCAGTACGGTCAAGAATTACAAAAAGCAACATACATTAAGGAAAAATTTCCATCCAGCATCTATTCCATAGGCCAAACAAAATTCATGAATATTATCAGGATGACTGCGTGTCCAGTCAATCATATCCATTACAGGGAGACAGTGATTAACAAGCAAGTTCCACAGCTTTGTCTTTCTGGAGATTGCTGACATTGAAACCCTCAAGTAGAGCTCACCAGGAGGTTGATGACATGGTTTTGGTATCCTTGGTCGATCATTCCATAAGATATCCACTTTCTTTATCTCAGTGAGTCCTGATGAAGAGGGAAAAGGTTCAGGGAATATCAACAACATAACCTTGTATATAAGATATGAACAAAAGCAAATAGACAAGCCTTGAAGAAGAGATGCACAAAATATAAAATACCCATAGAAGGTAGGCTAAATACAAACAATATCCAGCGAAGTACTGACCTTTAACAACAGCTTCAAGAAGGAAAGGAATCATCAAGGCTTTAATAGTTTCCAGTCGCATGGATGAATCTTTGGAGCTGTCAATAATGGTCACACTTATGCAAAATGTTCCTTCTTTTTCCTTGTGACTGTCAGTCACAGAGCAGTTCCTGATGTTCCAATAAGATATTCATAAAGGATGATAAGAAGAAAGAACTTAATGAGATTGACTATGCAAAGTAAGCTCACTGATACATTGCCCGACAAATCACAAGTGAAAAAGATAACTTATATGAAATGGAGCCCAAGGTACACAAGGTATGAGTCTTGTATTAGCAACACTGATGAACAGAATCTTTCAAAAAGGGAAAAAAATGGATGAACAGAAGTCATCAAATCAATGAAAATTTTTGTACTGTTGCAAGCACAAATTTGCACCCAATATTGTAATATAGGAAACAGAGATCTGCTGCTTCATTTTCGGATACAAAATTTTCATAGTGCTAAACTGGAAGGCCATTGACCCTACTATTTCCTTACCCCATATGAAACTTTTGGCAGATTTTGTGATTGTTTAACAACTCAATTCAATTCAAATCTTGGGAAACCAAAAGAATTGTAGTAAAGAAAGTGCAGTGACCGTAACAATCCAGTAATTTTAAATTTTGATGGTAACTAATTTCCTTGTAATGCAAGCCGATATTGATTTGGCCAGCTTACTTGCATGTTATTAGGACCTCCGGGGTTTTGGCATTTGATTTGCAATGCTTGTAAAGGGCATCAATAACAGACTGGAGCCTAAGACCTCTCTTCGTCATGATTTCCTGAAACTCACAGATCAGTGCCAGAAATTGAACTACATGCAGACATGGATAGTGGGATACTTGTACTTCAGTACCTTGAATATATGAAAATGGCAAACCCACGGACTAAAACATCTCTTCCCACACCTTTGGGGGGAGTAACTAACCGGGAAAAGACAAAAATCATGTATAAGAACAATAAAGTCAATATCATTTTTGAAGAGTAAATTATAGAGTAAGATCAAACAAGCAAATAAATAGGTTACAGACACTGACATTATTCTGGTAACTGAAACAATATCCAAAAATACTAGTTTCTCCAAATGGTTCTGAACTTCTAAGGCTCCATATTCAAAACCGTGCCTCTGTCTTCCAAGTTTCTCAGATAGAAACAGTGATACAGTTTGGTTAGCATTACTCTTTTTCAGACCACACTCCAGTACATTCTGTGCAATTTATCCACATCATGAAACTTGTCAAGCAATCTGATAATGAAAGTTACAAATGAAGAATGTTCAACAGAGGGCTGGGATACACCATTAGGCAGAAAAAAAGGGGTAATAGAATCAAATCCATGCAATAGCTCTAAATATGAGATTTGGAAAGAGTTAATTAAAATTTCTTACTACAACTAAAGCTGGAGAAAATAAGATCCATAATGAGACATCAATTATTGTGGGTTTAAGGTTTGCTTAAGTTGTTATCGTTTATGATTGCAAGCCAAATTATATATATATTTGCTGTTTCTATTAACAAATTACTTCACATCATCCATAGCATAATCAAGGAAGCTTCCACAGCTTTAACATATGAGTGTGAGAGAGAGAGAGAGAGAGATAACCTTAAGGTTTAGTAAAGGAGATTTTTCTAGCAGACTTATTGGTTGATCTAAAGCACTGTAGGCAGCTTCCGAGATAGAACAAGCTGCCAATGAGCCCACAGGTTGACCACCTACAAATTTTGGATCATGAACGACCACATTCTCACCATAAGATAACTGAACAAGTTGATTCCCATATCTGCTTCTCACTGTTCCATCATAAGCAATACATAGATCACGCAGGAAGAACATAAGCCTTCGAGTTAAAGTCCCGGGAAGATCAGCATTATCACTAAAAGAGCTATCTCGGTTTGTTACTGAATGAATAAAACACTCAAGAGGATTCAAGCCAGATAAGAAACAATTTTGAACCACAGCATATGGGATGTAGCATTTAGCACATTCAACAGCATCATCATCTTTTAGCTTATTCCAAGCTGCACATGATAGCTCATAGGGCATTCGGAATGATAAAGGAACCAACGAATGTTGCAATCCCAGACACATGCTATGCTGTACCAGTTTCAGCATATTACCCTTGCTTCCTGCCTTAATCATGGATAGCAATGAATTGGTTTTACTGGTATATTTGTAAGCTAAACTTTGAATGTGACGAAAAAACTCTTTAAAAGCATCAACAGAAGCTTGACTAAGTGCAGCAGATCTCTGCTTCTCAAAACACAGGTGTTCTAAATTAAATGCAACAGCACAAGGATCCACTTCAATATTTCCAGCAAAGAAATCGCGAAAAGAATCCACCATGAATTGTTTAGAATTACATGTGTGTTCTGCATCTTGTAATCCACAAAAAATTTCATCCATCATGTTCTTCCGTGAATATGTGTCTGGAGAGAGGTAAAGTTCAGAAAGAGAGACACTCAACCCCCTCATTGACAACCACTCACAAAGAGCTTCCTGAGCAACATACAAGAAGTCAAGAACCTGGCTCTGACATTGCTTGGTGAGGCTCTGGAAAAGGTTACCATCAGTATCACGTAACCAAAAAGATCCTTCAGAAGAAATAAGCTCCCCTTTGAGAATGTTAACATTATATGAAGGAAAATCATGGTCAAAGTTTTCAGGCAGGAGCATGCTGATCAATTGTTTTCCTGTCCAGAGACAACCATTTCGTGGACTTCTGATAATTGAAGGCGACAAATATTTATTTGGCGAGAACATATGCAGTTGCTGCATCTGGAATATGGTCAGGAAAACTCCAGGTTCCATGACCAAGTGAGCAGCAACCAAACTATCTTGGGTAAGAGACAGAAGATTTCTGCCACTTTGCGCATTAGTTAACTGTTTTTCTAAAGCAACAAGTTCGTGAAGCTCAGCTCTAGTCTCAACTGATTGAGGAACATAACCATGTAGACAATCACCATCAAAATCTCCATGAAGTGGTGGACAACAGAGTGGATTGATTGCAAGGACTGATGTCACAGGGAGGATTTTCACAGAGAGAGCAATGAGAGAGTGTGGATGTATAGATGGTGGCCTATTGATCATAACAGTATCTCCATCATTAAGGGCTCTATAAATGATGTCCCCAACTTGCAGTTCCTTGGTACGGCGAATGCGAACTAGACTACCTTCCCTACGGACATGAATCTCACCCTTCTCAAGAAGTCGCACTTCACAGCAAGCATTCAACTTCTCCCAGTTCCAAGCTGTCAGATGTTCTGAAATGTGCATCCTTTCTGCAACATGGCATGGTATTCCAATTTCACTGAGCCGAAGATTAGGATCACCAACAACCACCATTCGGAATGAATGATCATTTCGTTTGCCAAGAACAACATCTTTCATCCATCTCAAACCAGATGTTTTGGAGTTAGAAACATTAACCAGCTTTTGGTTTAAAATGATAATATCATCACTGACTGGTTTTTCTGGTTTTAGCTGTAAATTAGAATAGAAAAAGGAATTATGAGGACGTCACAACTATCGTTTCCATATAGAAATGTTTCAAGTCTTGCCTTGGAAGTTTTTAGGCAGTCCATAACACGAAAACTCAACTCATTTCCCTTCCCTCTGAAATCAACCAGTTTCTTGTAAGCTCTTGTCCTATCATCCTATTCAGTGGAAGCAAACTATGAGAATATAACATAAAATCTTGTGATAAGTAGCTAACCTAAAAAAATACAGAAAGAAAAGGATTCATCTTACAAAGATTAATCGCTGCCCGTTTGAAAATGCATGTGTAACTTCTGTCACACGATGACTATTTGGTGTTACTGGAAAACAATTCAGAAAGAGTGAATCTTTCTTTAAAACAGACCTTTCTATGAAACTTGGATCAACATCCTTCAGCAAATGGCGGACCTGAAACCAGAAAGTATCCAGCAAACATGAAGTTCAATATGTTAAATCATTACTTACAGAGTTTACATCATCTTTTACTCAAGAAATTTAGCATACTCTTAAAGGTAATTAAAAAAACATGCGGTAGCTAAAAAAACATGCAAAAGATATATCCTTAAATGATATGAAGAAAGTAATATATGAAAGTATGTGAAACATAGTTCTTCCTTAATTTCGATGGGTCGGATCTTCATATTAGGCTTTTGTGCAGTAAAACTGCTCCCTAAATGCAGCCCACGCAAGTTGCATACTCCAGACGCATACAGTTGCCAGAAAATCTTTTTTCTTTTTATTCATAATGGTGATACCTAATAGCAGATAAAGGCATGGGCATTCTTCAAAATCTCCAGATATTTCCCAAACTCCAACCTCAAAGTTGAAAATCAAACCTCTAACGGGAAAGTTCAAAGATATTACAAAAACACAAGTTTCATTGTCTAGCTTTCCAATTCCAATTTCTCAATTATAAAGAAATAATATCCTGATCCAACAATTTTAACTTCTACTTATCAGCACTATTAACAAAATTGATCAGAATTAAGATCCAGTTTTGTCAAAGAGTATTAAAAAGGATTATAAAGCACAAAACCACAAGGTCCCAATAAAATTTGACCTATCATAAATCATCAGAAAAGTAGCTTGTGCCCAGAAAGGACAATTGCATTTCACCAGGAATGAAATTGCAGGACCAAAAAGGAATACTTACTATTTGCAATCTCAATGTTAGCTAGAGTGCCATAACTCATAATTTACAGTGCAGTATTAAATTATACTACAATATGTTCAACCAATGAACATATAACACTGGCATAATTTACGAATCAATTCGACATGTTTGCAATTATGAAACATCAACGTTCAAATTTTCTTCACATCATGCTATGTCTGTCTATCAAAGAAACTCCTCTGATAACACATGGGGGCAAGGTAAAATCTAAAAGGATCAAAAGGTTCAAAATCATTAGGAGCACATTAGTTTGTTGAGTTGACAATAATTACAAAATGGGCATGCAAAATAGCAAGCCTAAATATGCTTGCTAGAAGGCTTTGACTGGTACCTGAGCATGTGACAAAACTCTTTTGTTTGGTTTGATGTCATTTTCATCTTGCTGTTCATCTTTCGGAATAATATCCCAAAAGTCAGCAGCCAATTTTCTCTTTGGTGCTTTTCTCGAAGACTGTTTGAGCAAATTTTCTCCTATTTCAGCAACAATGGCAGTTTTCCTAAAGATATCATTGGAGGAAATTTTGAATTTTATCGTTGGATACCAATCCTTTGAATCTCCCTGTTCATATCAAAATACACCATTGTAAATTTATATCATCAGAAAAGTAAGACCAGAGTAGGAAAAGATTAAGAATTGCTTCAGCAAACTTACAGCACAGTATTTGCATCCTTTATGTGGGTTTTTTCTAGATTTTGGACCTGTCCTCTAATAGTTGAAAGGTAAAAAGAGATAAAGAGAATGAGTGAGATTTGCGAAGATACATAAAAAGATATTGCCAATTTGTAGATCAATACATGCACAAAAAGCTCAAAAATGAAAGCAAAAACATCGTAAGTTGTTGCAGACAAAAGGAATTATTAGCACTAAATTTAGAGCCATCAAAAGAGAAAATATGTCCTACTAAAAAAAAAAAAGTAGCTCAAGGAAGAAAGATAAATCAGTCACTATTTTGGAGATAAAATAACAGCTTAATGATATAAAAAAAACAATGACTCCAAGTGTAAAGTTGAAGTTACAATGTTCCAACCAACGTTAAAAGTTCATAAATTGAGGAACACAAATATAAATTCCAAACATTCACAATTTAACTCACTGGAACACATTGTAGTGAAAACACTTTGACTAAAAGGATTAGCCCGTGTAAGGAATCAATAGTGTTTCTAAACATATGATAACATGATGATCTGCCACAACTTCCAAGTGTATTTGTGAAAGATAATCAGTCCCAATATCATTTGTAATACATTCTGCACAAGACAAGAATTGGATATTTAAGATATCCCCATAACTGTTTCCTATAACTATGTCATGATGACATTTATAGTAATTATCTACAGAATTCAATGGTCTGGGAATTTATTACAGCTACATTCAGGAAGGCATACATTCAAAAAGAGTGAGGTAACAGACCATAGCCAATAAATCTTTTCGGACAGATTTACATCCTGGGCAAATTCCATTCAAGATGTGTACAACTTCTGATAGATAATATGGATGCAGTATTGTGAATGGAAATCTGATCACCCCAAAATGTCCTAAAAATTCATCAATAGAAAGTCAGAAGTGTTTTCAATAGATATGAAGGTTCTATTAGTTAAAACTAATCCATGTCAAGTTTTCAGACCTTCACAGAATTTTACATCATGGGAACCACATGTGGAGCACTGAGAAGATGGATTAGGAAGTCCCAACTTAGGATCCGTAACCTCATTCACTGCTTCGATAGCCAGAACTGAAATCTTTTCCTGTTATCAATCAATGCAAGGAAAAACTGTTAATCAAGCAGCATAACATTATGTCCTTGTAAACTTGGAAACATGAACTCACCCTCAAACCTTATATGGGATTCATTAGGTTCAAAGAAAACATTGGTAAACCATAAATGTTCAGAATTCAAAAAGAATGGAATCTGTCTCTGCAAGAACCAAGTCAAACATATGCTAGTAAATCTGCCTACTATACTGGCATAAGGCTTCAGATTATGTGATATCTAATCAAGCTATAAACTGCCCTCAACTCCATCCTAGTCAATCCTGATTATCCTAACTCCAAGGATTGCAATAAACATGAATGGACTTTTACTTCATACTTGACAGCAAACACAATAAAATCATAGCCAAATTAGCATACAACAAGCATGATAACAATCTCAAATTAGCTATCCAATACATTTCCATTCTCTACACAATCCAGTATATTTTCCATTAAGAAAACTTGTCACCTTTTCTGCCTCGGTTGAAATACCAAAAGTTATGCTAATAAGAACAGCAGATGGCGGTTGCTGCTCCGGAAATAACTCGATATCCATTGAATTTGATTTTGGTTTATCACTGTGGCTAAGCAATCTGCATACAAAACCAGATTATTAGAGATTGAAAAGATCACTAGATTCTAGTAGATATGCACAACCATTGGCAAAATACCCTATAAGTTAAAAGATTTAAGTAGTTTCTTAAACCAAAAAGAAAATATAAGCCTTAGATTCAAGTTTCCAGCAGCTCCACCAATCACCTCAGAAAGCTCTATCATCGTGAAACCATTACATTGCTTCAGTGTAACATGACACCATTCAAACACAGTCTCTAAAATTGTGTTCTAATATTTCTTTTGTGCAAACTCATGTATGAAATTATCACGACAAATGGATAGGAGAAAAAGGGTACGTTTTCCCTCCAAAATTACGCTATCATGCAATGGACTACAACATATAAACTTTAAAGCACAACAACTAAATATCAAAACAGTATATATCAATTGCCAGGAATGCCAAAAATCCCAGCCTTAAAATGCTCAATAGTTCTTGCAATGAATCAAGAGACAAAAACTACATAATCTACCAGCATTCTCATTCAGTTGATCAAAATGAATTATCAAGAAACAGGTCACTGAAGACAACTGAGAGAATTAACCAGGAACACCAATATCACTCATTAATCATCAATCACGTGAAACAAAGCAAAAAACGTCCGCTTAATTAAGCAAAAAACCTATGTCCATTAGAAAAAACAATACAAAAAGAAGAAGGAAACACTAGTAAAACAATAACCAAAAATAAAACTTTGCACCATTTAACCAAATTTACGGTGGAGCCATTAGAACTCCGAGCCAACTTGTATAAAGTTTCGTTCTTTACAAACATTCATAACGCGCCATTAACAAGTCACATAACATGCAAGTAACCAAAACCCCTCGGCCCCACCACCCAGCGAACTCCCACCCTAGAAATCTAGTTCACAAGCGAAAATGCAACATGACAATCATTCACATTGTAAGACAACGAGAAAGAAACGAAAAATCCAACAGTGAGAAACGGAACACGATCACTACCATCAGCCAAACCCAGTAAAAAGATGTGGATAATCAATACCGTGAAAGCCAAGACGAAAACCCAGAAGCTAAAACAAGTAAAGGTATTGAGTTAATAGTGAAAGAGATAATGTGCGTTACTGAATGAAGAATCACGGGCGCTTATGCAATAACAGAGGAGTGTTCAAGCAACTGAATGACTGTTCATAGGTATAATGAGTGAGAGAAAAGAGTGGCATAGTCGTAAACAGAGAGGCAAGCGGGATGAATAGTCGGGTCGGAACGCCGCCGGTTACAGCCCAACAAACCAAAGGACACAACGCCGAGTTCGAGGCTTAAAAAAGGGACCTAAAATAGCTCAACACGAGGAGAGTTGGACTGGTGCTGACTAAAACTAACTTTTTTATTCTTTCAATGAATGCGTAGCCGAAAGGCCCTTTATGTTGTTCCCAAATTTACAGTTTTGTGATTGACTTGCAAAATAGGCTAAAAAGAAGAATTTATAAGATATACATATAGCTAATCAAATTATTATACAGTATTATAATAGAAGGCTATGGCTAACGCATGATGGGCCTAGAAATACACGCACGCACGCTATAAAACATTCAGCCGTATAAAAAGCAAACACGAATCTTTATCACAAATCCAACGTGATCAATTTCTTGAAGAACAGCAAATCCAATAAACACACGAGCGCTGTTTTTTTAAAAAAAAACAAGAGAGCGAGTACAATAAAAAATAAAAATAAATATTATCATCATAATTATGATGATTAGTTAAGATAAATGAATATACCGTTATCATTGACAATAGTTGGTTTGTGAAAAAATATTTAAAAATAAAATTAATTATATTTTAATTAATTATTATTATTATTAATTTAATTAATTATATTGTAATTTATTATTTTAATTAATTAATTATTAATTATATTGTAATTTTTTTAATTAATTAATTACAATATTATAATTA
>JAOTIZ010000201.1:11131099-11143261 GCA_027123425.1 Erythroxylum panamense | reverse complement strand
TTTCGTTTCCATTCGATTCCGTTTTCTCCGTTCTGCGATTCCGGTTGGGATCCGGTTTTCGGATCGGGTCCCAACAGAAGTATTGCCAAATTACTTTATTTTCCTTGTCAAAATGTTCATGGAAAATAAACCCAAAGGTCTCAAAATTTGGAGATGTTATAAGAAAAAAATGAGAGTTTGGATAATGTTAGAGCTTATAATGTTAGAATAACATTAATGAGTGAATTGTTGATATTGAAGTACCAAAGGCATGAGTATAATGAAATTAAGATGTTCATATGATTGTAGTTATGATTCAAAGGAGATGAGTAATGAGTATCTAGTAAAAGTGAATAAGAATTTGATATTATGAGATCAAATAATGCTAAAAATGAGAATGTGCTTAAGTTATGAAATTTGATAATATATTTAGGATTGTCATTGAGTATGCATTGTACACATTCCATATACACATTTGTGCATAAAGCAATACTTATAATTGTGCAATTATTAATGTGTGTGCAACGTGTGTATTGCATAATTTGGATGTGCAGGATAAACGTTCGTATTTAGACATTTCCAGATCATGGAAGTTAATGCTAATTTAGAGTGTACTATGAGTCGACCTAGATGGTCTTACTTACAGATTATTCTATTTATATTATGTATTGAATGATTTTGTAATGTGAATGTGATTGTTTGATTCCAGACATTGAAGGTTCAAGGTTTTGATGCATGAATGTGACAATTGAAGTGTTCCTTATATGTAAATTTGATGAAATAGGTGATATATGACTTGATTGTTAAATGTTGGACCTAGTTAAGAAGAAAAATGTGATTATATATATAAATGAAAAAGTGATTCTCAACTTAAATGTTGAATGTCAAACTAAGGTCCGATGATATATGAAAGTGATTGATTGAGAATATGAAAATGTGATGCATTCCATTACATGAATGCATGAAACATAAAGGTTGTTGTGATCGAGGTAGCCACTGAAAAAGAGCTTAAAGCTCAGATTGTGATCAGAACATCTGGCTCAGTTATGAATGTACCCGGTATTTATTAAGGGATATGAGACATTATCAGATACAGTTCGGTATCCACTAAGGAATATGAGCTAGATAAAAAGGCACTTGATCACAACAATAATAATTGAAAGTGAGTCACATGTGCATTGCATATTCATTTAATATGTACGTTCGAATGATTGCGATATCCTATTAACTTGTAATTAAATGAGAATGTAAATGTTGTGATCAAAGTGATATGTGATATGAATTGTATGTGTATGTAATTGAGTGAGCCATCGAGGATGGTCACTCACTGAGTTTGTAAAAACTCACCCAAAATTTGCAATATTTTTCAGGCTCCGAAGAGTTACTCCGTTAGGCTAACAAGAGTACAGCCACCGCATTCAAGTAACAGATAGAGGTCGGGATCAGTTCATATCTGTATTTGTATTTTCTTATTTTTGTATCAAATTGAGTCTTCCGCAATTATTGTACAATGTGTATTTGAATACTTCTGTATGTAATAACTTTCCATATGGGAAATGTTTGTAAATGAGAATAATAATAAATGTGATTTTTATGCTATAAAAGAAAAGAATGGGCCCAATTTGATTATTGATTTCTGCATACGTATGCTGGAGGGGTATGTACTCGGACATCACTCAGGATGTCGGGTACGTGTCTTGTGAGAGTAGGGTGTTATAGAACCTCACTTTTTTCAACCATCAAATAAATCCACACATCTCAAGAAAAAACATCCACAATAGTTAAAAAATAATGAGCACCATAAGAAGAGGGAGTTTTATACGCACCCCAAACATCACAATGCACCAATTTAAAAGGTTTAGAAGCACGATTACTATTTATAAAAGTATCTCTTCTTTGTTTTGCAAGCATATAAGTATCACAAAATTTGTTGAGTCAATAACTACCACCACAATCAACTAAATCTAAAAGAAGACGAATTATTTTAGAGGAAGGATGGCCCATACACTTGTGCCACAACTCAAATGGATCCACTCCAATAATCCAATGCACTTTAACAGTCCTTGCATAATTAAAATAGTAGACCCACCTCGTTGCTCGCTCGCTACAATCAGCGTTCTCGAAGTATGATCCTGTATCAAGCAAAACTTGTTAATAAATATGACAAAACAATTTAACACATCAATGAGTCTACCCACCAAAATCAATTTACAAGTGAGGCTTGGCACATAAAACACTTTGTCCAACCAAATATCATCACTCAAACTCAGATTACCAATATGAGTAGCATTTGTAGTTTCACCATTCGACAAGGTGACTGACCAAGCCGACAATTTAGTCAAGTTATATGGACAATATTTGGAGCCAGTCATATGAGAAGAAGTTCCTATATCAAGAAGCCAATCTTCAGAAGTGTTCATACCTGTCAAATTTTCAGGGCTAGAGGACTATTTACTTTACTTGATCATAGTAAGGAATGCGTTCTATTGGTCTTGGGTGAGCACCAGTGCCTACTTTGGTAATGCAGTGAACTCTCCATGACTACTTCCAACTCCTATTGTTCGGTTTGCGAACTGGACAACCTTTGCCATAACCCCTTGTGGGCTCAGACCTCCTCATCCTCGGCTTTGCCTATTAGTTTTGCTCGTACAGCCTCTGCCATGCCCATTATTGTACCACTAGTTTGGGTATTTTGCCCGTGAGTTTGAAGCAATTTGACACATCATGACTATCCTTTTTATTATAGGTATAACTCACCTTCTCCTTGTCTCCCCTATCACAGAACCACTGCAACCTCATCCTTCTTGCACAGCAAAGGCCATGGATTCAACCCTTTCCTTCAGGACTTGACTCATGTTCTTATGTCGTTCCTCTTTGATCACCATTTGATGTGTCTTGGTGAGAGATGGGAGTGATTCCATGCTCAAGGTATTTGTTCGAAGGCTACCAAACATGACTCTATCTAGTCCTAACAAAAATTCATGAGTTTTCTCAATTTCAACCTTCTCCAAGTATTGTTTTGCCAAGTTACAAGAGCTTCCCCCACGAGTACATTAAGGTATGTTATGAAAACCATTATACTCATCCCATAAAGCTTTCAAACAACCATAATAACTAATTATGGTTTGACACGTTTGTTTGTAATTTCCTATGGCCTTTTTCAACTCATGCACACGTATTGCATCTCCAACATCAAATCTAATTTTCATATCAACCCATAATTCACATACATTATCCATATATGCTATATTAGATCGCAAACCACTATCACTAGAGGTCATAATCCATTATACCAACATAGGGTTCACACTAAAATCTTTTGCATTATTAATAGGTTGTTTTTTTGTCCCATCAAGAAAACCAAGTTTTCATTTTGCTTATAAAACATTTTTCATGGTCGTAGCTCATTTATAATAATTTGACTCACTTTTAAGAGTGACCCCACACACAGTCAAGCCGGGTATGTCTGAGTTATGCAAGAAATAGGGAGATGATGGGTCGTTGATTTTCCCTCATTGCTCCTCTTTTCTGCTGTCATCACCACCAGCTATTTGGTGAGAGTTCTCTCCTTCCTTTGATATCGTCAACATTATGTGTTTAGCTCCTCACATAATTTTTCTGTTTTTTTTTTCGTGTTTAACCCTAGCCATATGGTGATTCTGTACCATGACAAGAATTGAGGGCTAATTTGTCTGCCTTCATTAACGAAGGAATTGAAGTTATATACAACAAAGTGTTTGTGAATAAGAAGGAAATTATCACCATAAAATCTCATAGAATATCTCTATATAAATATATACAACAAAAAAAGATATACATAAGAGATACATATAGATATACATATATACGTTGCCTAATAGTACCATTTTATAAATATATGTGTTGAGCAAGTTTTAATCTATTTAAAACCCTCAAAATACCACAAGGGCACAGGTCGCGAGTGTAGTATAAGAGGCGTCGATCCCTTGAGGAGTTGGTGAACTAATCGAATTCTAAGTTATCTAGTTATCTAAGTCCTAATGGATAATTAAAACGAACAAAAGCCAAACAGAAAAGTAAATGTGAGAATATGGAATGATAGAAAAAATAATTCCAGATTAAGCAACGAAATTAAATTGAGCACCACCAATTTGACAATTGAAAATCAACCAAGAAGAATTGAGCGATTTTGAAGGAGGGGGATTTATCCTATCATCAATGCTAACCTAGTCACTTATATGTTAATATGGTGTTAGTTCTAGACTATCGAAGGGTGGATTACTCTCTCTTGAGTTATAATCACTAAGTCCTAATTGATAATCCTAATTAAGTCAAGTAACTGAAAATGTAATCTCTCAATTAACGATTAGTCCACAACCTAATTAGTTCTTAAGTGTTATAATAAACAACTGGGTCCTCACACGAGATCTCTCTCTATACAAATTATCGATTTGATTAATCCTGTGGTCTATCGAGTCGCTTAACTCTCATTAATCCAACCCAATCATTCTTATTTGGTTCATCCTCTCAGTTTATTACTGAAACATGTAAGCTTCGCAATTAATCACAACACCTAATTAATCAACACAAAAGATAACTAGATTAACATTGAATCAATTAAAAATCCCTAAAGAGTTTATAACATCATCCAATCTAAACTTATAATTATCATCATATTCATCGTATACATTCAAAGAAAAGAATAACAAGATGAAATGGAAATGTCACTTAGAAAGGATCGAGATGGCTCGAGAATGTAGCAGTTGCAGCAGCCCACTCCTCTCTCTCTTCTTCTTCCTCTTCTCTCTTCTTTCTTGAAGGTTTTTCAAATGTAGCAAAATGGAGGCTCCCTTTTAGGGTTACATCTCTTTCCCTTATATAATCTTTTCAATTAGGGTAACCCTAGGGTCTTTTTCGGGTCTGAAAGGTCCAAAAAGTTTCTCAAAAACACAGATTAGTAAGGCTGTGCTTATGTTCTATCGCGTAGGCCACAATCGTGGTACTATTGTTTGGCTCTCTGTCATGATCGTAGCAAAACATTCCACGTGACCCTAGTTCTGGGTCCGACCTTTCTTCGAATCTTTTTTGTTCTTCAATACTTGCCCTAAAACACTAGTAAACTTATCAAGGCACTTCAAATATATAAAATTGAAGCTCAAATGCATACTATAACCCACAAAATGCTTAAAATACAAATATTTACTAACTAACACAATTTTAACCTAAACACACACTAAACAATCAAATTAACAACTAAATATAAACTAAACTACCTACAAAAATACGTTGCAATTTACAACTCTCAATATGCAAATTTATAATATGTAATATGTTTTGTTTACAAATTTTTGTTGCATATACAAAAATGAAAATGCAATATATAATATAAATAATTAAATATTGATACAATCAAAAATTAAATTTCATAACATTCACGTCAACATTTAGATACTCAAAATTACACACTAACGTACTACATGTCACAGGTTAATGATATCATGACAAAAACTAAACAAAATTAAATATAAAGGTGTAAATCATACAATCTTGTAAATGTTAAGTTGCAGATTTATAATATGTAATATAATATGTAATATGTTTTGTTCACAAATTTTTGTTGAATAGACAATAATAATAATGTGATATGTTTTTTTTAATAAAATAACTATTTAAAAATAAAATTTATATCAACTTCATTAATATTTATGTAGGTAGAATTGGATAGCTAGCAGACCACATGTCATAGATTAATGATATCGTAAAAGAGATATGACATAAAACTTAATAGGATTAGATTTGAGTACGCTAATCCTGTCATTTTGTAAATGTTAAAGATACAAAAGTTATTTTAGAGTTATGTCAAAAGTTAAGAGTTGAATTACACATTTTATATTAATATATTAACAAAATTAAAAAAAATGGATAATAACCTCCTACATAGTACATAGACTCATACAACTGACATGCTCTGTCAGTGCAAATTGTATTATCGTATAAACGATATAATACAAATTAATATTTAAAGTAACGATGGTAGGAGGCCAACGAACAGAAAAAATAACGAAACATGTTTCTGTGCAGGTCTAGTATTTATATACAAAGAAGCAAAACCCTAGTCGCCACGAAAAACACTTGAAGATCTTTGGGGGCGAAAGAAGGTGAAGATGCAGATATTCGTGAAAACCCTAACGGGGAAAACTATAACCCTTGAAGTTGAATCAAGCGACACCATTGACAATGTCAAAGCTAAGATCCAGGATAAGGAAGGTATTGCTTTCTGCGTTTCACTTTTTTTCATGGAAGTTTCGTTTATTTTAAAACTGGAGTTTCTATGAGTTGGTTGTTTAGGTATTCCTCCTGATCAACAGAGGCTGATTTTCGCTGGAAAGCAGCTGGAGGATGGCCGCACGCTTGCTGACTATAACATCCAGAAAGGTTAGTTTTTATTTAAAGTGAGAAATTTGTGAACTGCACTTCGACTTGATATTGATTTTTGAAGCCAAAGCTGGCTACTCGTTTGTGAATGATAACTGAATTCTTCCATTTTTAATTAGTAATTGGGTTTTATCAATGTTTTAGATGAATTTCATGTTTTCGAAAACTTCCTCTAATTGTTTCTGAAGTAAATTTAATATCATGGTTTCGAAAAATTCTCGAACTTACCTTATTTATCAGACACATCGACCTATACAAGTATAGGCAATTGAAATGAATTTGTCTATTTTTTATGTAGGATAATATCGTATAATTGATTTTGGTATGTGTTGTACTTGAGCAGAGTCAACCCTGCATTTGGTATTGAGGCTTCGCGGTGGCATTATTGAGCCATCCTTGATGGCTTTGGCCAGGAAATATAACCAGGACAAGATGATCTGTCGCAAGTAAGTAAAACAGTTTACAAATTTGTTAGTGTGAAGGGGGGGTGGTGGGTTGTTGTAGTTATGTAATCATTTTATTCGAGATTATTTTGTGAGAACAATGTCTGTTAGGACCATCATCAAGTTATCAAAGCGGCCATGAGCCAACACCAACTTACTTTTGGATTTTAAGCTTACCTTGATTTGAGCGCCTTATGTATTGATATCACCTATTTTCGGTAAAAAAATATTGAACACAGCCTATTTTGATGCAGTACTATTTTATGCTTCCTATTGATGAAGTGGAGAAAAGTTGCTTCTTCTGTTTCATGACCTTTTCTTGTTGATATAATGTAATTTAGACACCCCTTTTGTTTCTGAACATTTTGATTGATCTCTTTGTATTCTAGTGATGTGGAGGTTGTTGTGTCAGGGTTTTATTATCAATTATAAGGTTTTGTAGTTATCGGGTGGCATATTAATTAAGCTTTCTGGTTCGTTTGATAGAAAATGTTGCATTGTGGTATCCAAGATCTAATGTATGGAAAGTTATGCTATGCAGATGTTATGCACGCTTGCACCCTCGTGCTGTTAACTGCAGGAAGAAGAAATGCGGGCACAGCAATCAGGTAAATCATATTTGGAGTATATGTTGTCACCAAATTTTATATGATGTCCTATCACTGTTTCTACTATTGATTCACATCATGTTCTCTGCTGCAGCTGAGGCCAAAGAAGAAGATCAAGTAAACTGTTAATCTGGATAACAGAATTCAGCATTTAGTAGTTGATGTGACGATGTACTGGAATTTTATTGTTCTTGAACACTTTGCTATGGTGGCTTTGATCCAGCCCTTCTGGAATTATTTGTCCATGTTATCTCAAGGTTTTGCACTGCTGTTATAATTTTCAATCCTTATCCAATCTTTTGTACACACTCAAGTTTTCTGCGCTCATTGTAACCCTCTGTCTCCAGTACAAATTATTTGAGTAGATACCTGGCACTAATCATGACCATCCAAGGGAATTGGGTGTCAGTTGTATGACTGGATGACTGGTTTTTGGTAATAATTGTCGAGCTTGATAGTGGTTGAAACCTTGTAGCTACTCGACGGTATTTAGCGTGATGGAGCTTACAGTCATGTTGCTAGTGCCACTGGATGGTTTAGCTTGACATAACAGGTCCGAAGTAAAAGGCCCTATTGTCCTATATGTGACAAATTTCAGGCAACGAGACGACATCTATCAATATTATTGTTTGTTATGCTCTTACTAATTCTCTTAACTTCTAACGAGCCCTGACACTTCTCCTCTCTTTCACTGCACTCATTTTTGCGTAATAACTTTTTGGTATGAGTCGGTCGAGCCCGTCATAATGGCACTGGAAGAAGGAATGAAGATATTGCTAGAAAGCAGATGAGAAATGAAAAATGCTAATGGAGAATTAGCCACGAATGGACAAACAGGAGAAGGAACGTGGAGCAACTCGGTAATCATAAAGAGGAACTTCTAGTAAGCATAGATGAGAACTTTTGCAAGGACGTGGCCAGAATCGAGGGATACATGACGCCATCAAGGTCCAGTAAAATGGACTTCCCAACCATTGAATGGAAGGATGCGAAGAATTGGATCTATAAGTGCGAACAGTTTTTCGTGTTGAATCGTACACTAGACACGATGAAAACAAGGGTCGTTTATATTCACCTGGAGGAGCAGCACAAGATTGGCATCAACAGGTAAAGAGACATAGAAACAACACCAAAGAGCTGAACTGGAAGGAGTTTACACTGGCGGTAAGGGAGCGCTTTGATGAAGAAATACTTTAGGACCCATTGGGAATTTCAAGGAGCTGCGCCAAGAAGGAACTGCTTAGGAGTATCGTGCACAGTTTAACAAACATTCTAACAGATTGGCGCTTACATAGGAGTACCTTACAGCATTCTTCCTTAAAGAGCTTAAGCCGGAACTAGGACTAATGGTTAAACTGCTAGATGCTAAAAGTCTCCAACAAGCCTACGTACTCACCAGGACGCAGGAAGCTGTGCTAGCAGAAGGGAACTTTCTCATTGTGGAGGTCAAACAAAATAACCTAATGGTAAAGGTCTACTACTGTTACCCAAGACTCCAAGCTTTCTTTTCCAAGCAAAAATCACGAGGAACCAGTAAATAATTTGACGATATATATTTATATACCTATATTTACTGCACTTTGCTAGTTATTTAATAATTTTATAGTATTTTTGATAATTATTTTATTTCAAGTTTGTTTTTAAGTGGTAATTGTCTTTATAAACTAAAAGAAAAAGAAGTCAGGTAAAATTGTAAAATAGAATGGAAGAATTGAAGTAACCTTTTACTTACACAGTTGTGTATGTTGACAGTTAAGTCACTGTAATCGTGTGAAGTTTCAACGATACAATTTTTGCCTGTATGAAATTACACACCTATGTATGTTGCCCACAATATGAATTAAGGTATTTTTAGAGATACATGGCCACCTACAAGATTATGTAAGTGCTTGTGTACATTTCAAAAACTTTAGTTTGTTGATATATAAGGATATTATTAAGGGTACATAGAATGTGGCAGATGAGAGCGAATTAGATTTAAAAAGAAGCAATTAGTAGTCGTCAAAGACACCTAAAAAGGAAGAAGAAATATAAAAAGGGGCAACAAATTTTCCAGCACAAGGAAAAGAAGAAAAGAATGCTAGGTTATGTTCTCAATTCCTTATTTCCTTATTGTTAAATATTCGTGATGATTTGATTTGGATATTTAGTTACATTCATAGATTGCGAAAATTCCTCATTTTAGGAATTACACTTGAATTATTTGTTAAACTGTGTACTCTTAATTTAACGAATATGCTTGTGATGTTTATCATTTTATAATCAATTTGGATTGAGAGATCGAGTTGATTTACTTGTGTTATGTTGTGTAGTGAGAGCAAGTACTACAATAGACCTATAAATATCATGTTAATAGACAATTAAAGAGATATCTTAATTGTTTATTAGTTATCCATAGGATTACTTAAAATCCAATTAATTAGTTAGGAATAGCTTTGTGAG
Organism: Erythroxylum panamense; assembly: GCA_027123425.1. Taxonomy (NCBI): domain Eukaryota; kingdom Viridiplantae; phylum Streptophyta; class Magnoliopsida; order Malpighiales; family Erythroxylaceae; genus Erythroxylum; species Erythroxylum panamense. The sequence goes on along the minus strand of JAOTIZ010000201.1, from coordinate 11,133,375 downwards.
ATCGAGATATTGCAACCCAAAATTTATCTATTTCAACTGGAATTACTTGATTAGATGTCGAGAGAGGGTAATCATAACTACAGGATATCTAGAATTAAGTTTAATTAAATCAAGAAGGTAAAGGGAAAACAAATAAGGATAGACTTTCATTTTTAATCAATCAACTAATTTCATTGCGACATAGTAAATAGTTGCGCATAGTTTATTTGTTATTTCTTTGTTCTTTAATTTTTAATCAGTCATTTTATAGTTGACCTTAAACAAAGTTTACAAGAATTGTTAAGTGATTATATAATCCTTGTGGGAGCGATATCTTTTATACTATAAGATGAGACACTTGCAGTATTGAAAGTTTTTTTTTATAAAACTATTACCAAGTTTTTGGTGCTATTATCCAATGAGAATGGTTTGTACTATGCAGCGCTGAATTTGGACGTGTTGAAAAACATGTACATGGTATATAGACAACAATGACCTACAAAAGACATCTATTGCTTGATTAGGGTCCTAGATGAGTCAGCCACATTACGAGCAGACAGGGATCACCTACATATAGAGAAGCAACCACCTCAACCAAACTCATCGCCATCCTAGACGAGAAGAGTAGTACAAGAGGAGGCTAGTATGGAATTACCCAGCGCACCGACACCACACTAGGACTAGCTGAAGATAGATCGATTGGAGAAACACACGAGGCAGATCTTGGGCATTTAGCGTACTATCTGAGCACAACAGGTGGTGCTAAATGAGCAGATAGAGCAATTCAAAGCACATGGTAGATGCATGGCAGAGTAGATCAAGAGGAGAGAGGCCTATGATAGGGCACTCTTGGAGTAAATTAAGAGGTAAGAAGCCTATGATAAATGGATGAAGGACGTCTTGGTGCCGATGGCAAGATATCTTGGGATATCCATCTCACCTTCTCCATTTGGAGTGGCTGCATCATCTTCAGTTCCGCAGTAGTATGAGGCTCCACGACTCTAGGATCCTCTAATGACAGATATGTCAGATTCACCGAGGGACTCATAGACCCCTTATTTTGGTTTTTCTTTTTTTCTTTTTGTATTTTTCTTATTTTCCTTATTATTTTATTTTGTTTGAACATTAGTGAAATGCTTTTTATGCAATGTTATTTTTATTTCTATTTTCTTTTATCTTTTTAATCCCTTTTTGTTTATATTTTTACAATAAAGGATGTATCTAATATAGGATGGACTATTCATCAAATGTTAGAACCTTTTACCTCTTATTGTTCAGGGTAGTACCAATCATGCCTTTCTCATTTTTTGTGTTTTATTATACTTTATTTTTATGTGCTTTAATTGTATAAAATGGAGATAATGTACAAATTTAAGTATATGGAAGGGGTTTCAAATTTATTAAGTTTATTTTAATCTTTTTTAGTGAATCTTATTAACCGATATCCCAAATTAGTTAAAATATTTCCAAAATACTTTGTATCATCCTTTTTTTATTGAATTGTATTAATATGAAATGAATGAAAGTTATAATAAAGTTGCATTTATAAGTTATATTTTTAGCAATCATTAAGTTAATCAATTTGAATTAAAATTGTATATTATTTACACATAAGATCATTTTTGTGAGTTTTTGAGCTTGACAACAAATATATAGTTATTTATATAGCGTTATTTATGCTCTTTTATCCTTTAGGAGTAACCAATTTTGAGACATAGCCTTTTCATTGATTATAACCACATAATTAGCCTTTTCCTTATTTTTCTTAAAGCCTTTTTCCATTATTTTTTAACCCTGAAGGCCATTTACATTTACTTGATTGCTTGAAACTCAAAATTTGAAAAGTTTCAATGTTTCTTTAATTGTTGGTACATGATGATTACTCGAAAAAAAATGTTACAAACATATAAAAATTTAAAAGAAATGTAAAAGTAGTGTTAAAGTTATGGTACCAGTAGAATTGTAGTGTAAAGGACATATATTTTGAAGAACTAAGTTGCATGTAATATTGTTTATGTTAATTTCCTTTAATATTATCACTTGTTTTATTATCCCTATCATACCGTAACCTAAGCCTCATTAAAACCTTGTAACAAGACCTTTTGAGTTTTGATTCTAATTTACTTATAAGTGGTGGCGATATAATTTTTGTTGGATCCCGTTACCGGAACCCAACTCTCTTGCTTACTTATGAAGCCTTGCTTATTCTGGATCATGAACGGATCATGAAACGGGAGTGTGAACATAACCTTGGAGGGTTAAATTTTTTTTTTCATTCTTAATCCATTTAGACATCA
>JAOTIZ010000201.1:11102511-11124379 GCA_027123425.1 Erythroxylum panamense | reverse complement strand
AATCTCTAGGTTCTAGCTTTCCTTTCTTTTTCTCTTCTTCTCCCTTTCTTCCACGGTACTCTCCCTCTTTCTCTTCTTCTTTTTATTTTTCTTCTTCTAATTTACTCTCTTAAGGGTTGCAAAAGACCCTTATGCCCTTCCACTTATGCCTTATAACTTAAAGGATTATATGATCTACCAAAATTACCCCTCATGCATTCTTACGACATTTATACCTTAATTCCATTAATTCAAACAATAATTCCTCCTAATATTGACATGCCAATTACTCCAAAATAATAAATCTACAAGACCCCAAAATAAATTAAATCATGCTTAATAAAATAAAGTAATAAAAAATTTCGAGGTCCAACAATATGTACAATGTTTGCATCCTTTTCTGCCTAATGTTTCTTTATGAACAAGTTGTGTTCTTTTAATCACAACTCTCTCTATAAAAATTCAAATTCCATGATCCTTATGCCCTCATAAACTAGACTTCCATTAGTATTAATATATCTAAAAATTAAATAAACAGGCTCTCCCTTTAAAATATAATCTTCATCCAAATTCTGTCTTGTTTCTGGTAATAAAACAGACTAGCAACCAATACTCAAACCACAATAAATCATTATAAATACATCTTCTTACAAAACTGTTTCATAGAAGTGTTAATAAGACATCAATAATCATTTTTCATATTTTATACTTTCACTAATTCGGACTTTAAGGTTCTCAAAAATCAAGAAATAATATAAGGTTCCTGCACTGGCGTCTATCACAAGAAATATTAGAGAAACAAGCATAACTTGAGCTATAGTTACTATTTTGTCAAGCCACTTTCACAGAGGTCAAGATAAGAACTATATCTACAACTTTCATCCTTTGAGTTTCTTCAAATTCATACTCTAAGAATATGAAATATAGATAGAAAGAGAAAGATGAAATTGAAACCAAAATTTCAACTTACCTTGATAACTTCTTTCCTTCTCCTCTCCTCTTCCCCTTTTTCTCTCCTTCTCTTCTCATTTTCATTTTTCTCTCTCTTCTAACCTTATGGTAGACCTGCACTCTTACCTTTATTGCCTTTTCATCCATTTTCTATAAAAAATTCAATAAGGTCAAACTAATCTATGTGTCACCATTCTATTTGTCCATGTGTCACCATTCTATTAGTACATATATTATTCTTCTATTAGTCCATATGTTGATATTCTATTGGTCCATGTGTCACTTATTTTAGGCTCCACATGTCACTCATTTAAACCTCCATATGTCACTACTTGTAAGGCTACACATGTCACCAATTTTAAGACTACACATGTTTCCATTTGTAAGGCTATATATATCAGTATTTATAAAGCTACACATGCCACCATTCTATTGCTCTACATGTCATAATTCTAAAGTGCCATTTTTTATAAACTTAAAGGGCCACTTATCACAATTATACTCAAGCCACTTGTCATCCATTTAACTGAGCCATTTTTCACTTATTCCTAACGCCACATGTCATCATTTTATAAGCCTAATCAACCTAAATGCCCATGTATCAATTTTTCTTGCTCTTTAAAATTTTTCTTAGACTAGATCCACATATCACCTTATCAATTACTCAATTGTAACAATAAATTCCCAATTCACTAATTATAATCCATCAATTCAAGTTATTAGTAAATAAAAATGTAAAACATTGAGAATGCACATTCATATCACATCTATTTTCATTCCATAACCTGGAATATGGCAATTGAATGCATATACTATCTTGCAATATTTTCTAAATCATGATTCATATGTGTATATGAATATTATGCATGTGAATGAAATGCACCTCGTAAATTCTTAAATGAAATGACTCGTGTGACTCAATCTAACAGTTTAATCTCTTAAAAATTTAGGAGGCAGGATAGTACGTGTCTACTAAAATCATGACCTAATTGAGTAACCGAATCGACATTCTTCACAAATGTTTACCTCTATGGAAAAAGGCTATGTTCATGTCTATAAAAGTAACAAAAATAATGTTTGTCAAATAAAAACCTACCAAACTTATGTGTAGCTTGACTTTTCATGAAAACGTACTTAGGAATAGTTACAAGTTTGATTGACCAAATAATTATCAAAGTGTGTGTGTGCAAATAATAGGGGTAAGTAAACTTGACATCTAGATCTTGATTAATATGTATATTTAGTCCAGAATACTTAAAAGTGGATTTTGCAAGTTAATAAGTTGGAAAAACTCGAAGGATTGTGTTTAGAGTTAAATTCATTTCGTGAACTTTTATGTCATTGCATCATTATTGCATTTGTATGTGTGTTATGTTTACTTGTTTTGCTTGGCTTGTTTTGTTTTGTTTGTTGTTTTGTTTGCTTGAGGACAAGCAAATGTTTAAGTGTGGGGGTGTTGATAGTTGTAGATTACATCGTGCTTTTATGGGTAGTTTAGTTTGTATTTAGTTGTTAATTTGATTGTTTAGTGCATGTTTAGGTTAGAATTGTGTAGTTAGTAGATATTTGTGTTTTAAGCATTTTGTGGGTTAAAGTATGCTTTTGAGCTTTAATTTTATATATTTGAGGTGCCTTGATGAGTTTGCTAGTATTTCAGGGCAAGTATTGAAGAACGGAGAAGATTCTGAGAAAGGTTAGACCCAATACTAGGGCCATGATTGTGGTCAATAAGCCAAGATCGTGACAAAACCAGATGCAACATGCCATGATCATGACAAAGAGCTAAATAAGGGGGCCATAATCATGGCTTGCGTGACAGAACATGTGCACAGCCTTCTGGACTTGAGTTTTTAAGGGACTTTTTAGTCCTTTCAAACCCTGAAAAAAACCCTAGGGTTGCCCAAATTAGAAAGGCCTATAAAAGGCATTATGATGAAACTATAAGGAGAGCTTCCATTTTGCTAAATTTTAAAAACCTTCAAGAAAGAAGAGAGAAGAGGAAGAAGAGGAGAGAGAGGAGTGGGTTGCTGCTGCTGCTACATTTTGGGTCATCCTGATCCTTTCCAAGTGACATTTCCTTTTTATCTTGTTATTCTTTCCTTTGAATGTATACGATGAATGTGATGATGATGATGAGTTTGGATTAGATGAAGTTCTAAACTTTTTTGGGATTTTTGAATTGATTCAATGTTAATATAGTTATCTTTTATGTTGATTGGCTGGGTGTTGTGATTAATTACAGTGCTTGCATGTTTTGGTAATAAATTGAGAGGATGAACTGAATAAATATGATTAAGTTAGATTAATGAGAGTTAAGTGACTTGATAGACTATGCAATTAATCAAATTAGTAATTTGTACGATAGAGATCTCATGTGAGGACCCAGTTTTTCATTAGAACACTTTGAGAGATTACATTTTCAATTACTTAACTTAATTAGGGATTATCAATTAGGGCTTAGTGATTATAACTCAAGAGAGAGTAATTCACCCCTCGATAGTTTAGAATCGACACCATATTAACACATAAATTACTAGATTAACATTAAAGATAGGATAAATCCTCCTCCTTCATAATCGATCAATTCTTCTTGGTTGATTTTCAATTGCCAAATTGGTGGTGGTTAATTTAATTTCCTTGCTTAATATAGAATTATTGTTTCTATCATTCCATATTCTCGTATTTATTTTTTGGTTTAGTTTTTCTTTTCATTTTAATTATCCTTTAGGCCTTAGACAACTTAGAATTTGATTAGTTCACCAACTCTTCAAGGGATCGACACCTCTTATACTACACTCACAATCCGTGCGCTTGGGATATTTTAAGTGTTTTAAATAGATTAAAACTTGCTCAACACATAACTTCATCAAATATTTGAAATAGAGTATCAACATTCCTAACAAGGTCAGATGCATCAATAAACTTCAAAAACACTATCTCCTTTGTAGAATAAACCAAAAAATTCAATACTAGGCTCATGTCTTCTATTTTTCCAACCATCACACATTTTCCAACCATCACACATGGTTAAATACCGAAAAATAACTCAAATCATTCTTCTTTCATTCAAATAATTTTAATTTAATAAATAGAGTTACTCAGCAGTTTACCTTTGTAGTCATCAATTGAAGGAGCTTTGTATTCTGGACTATAAAGGGTAACAACATCCACCATAGTTTGATAATAATAAGATTGGGCAATATTGAATGCTATACTTGAATCATACCACCATTTAGCCATTGCCATTTCTATATTATGAGTCACTTATCTAGATTGTAAGGCATTATGGATTGAAGATTGAGCTCTAGTAGTTATTCTTGGAGCAAACAACTTCTTTTCCTAACATAGGTGCAATATTCCCTTCTTGTTGGGTAGGAATACTACTACCTTCAACATCCCCATTATCATCCTATTCACCAAAAAAAGAACTTCCACTACCAATTTAGGAGTTCAATCTTTTCCTTCTATCTTTTTCATACTGATACTTTTAAAGCAAATTCTTCATTTGCCATTTTACATCATGACTCACTTTCTTGTAAGGCTCCACATCTTTGATCCCAACTAAATACTTTTTTAATATGGTGAATCCCCCACCATTTAAATGTTTGTTACGATACATTCAAATTTCTAGAATCCAAACAGCACAAATGACAAATCACATTCAAAATTTAAAATTTCAAATACTGTAATTCTATATAAAATCCTCAATCTTATTGCTCAATTTATAAAATTCAGACAAAACCAACATATATATCCACTCCAATATCCAGCTACCTACTATCCTCAATTTTCAAAATGCAATTCCCAAGACTTCAATTTATTGTCCTAACCATTCACAATATACATTCCAACCATAAACTAGTGTACGATGACTAAAACTTACAATAAATGGCATATAATTGTTGCTGGAATTTTACCTTTGTGGAGTCTATGCCTTTCTAAGGGATTTTGGGGTTTTTAACTTCCATAATTTCCTCACAATCTAATGTAAAACAAATAAAATGAGGGAAAACATGAGAAAAGTTTCACATGCAAGAGAAAGATGGTGCATTTACACACTTACCAGATGGAAATATACAGAGGAAATGAAAAAGACAAGTTGATTTTTTCATTGGAGTATAATTTTCCAGTTTCTAGCTTTTATTTATACCTCTCTTTTTAATTATTTTATGGGCCAGGTTAGTTATTAAGGTTGGGCTACTAGGTTTTTCCTTTTGCGGGCTTTACAGTTTTCTCTTTAAAAGAATTTTGTCCTTAAAATTAAATTATGTACACGAGGATAAAAAAAATGAGGATACTAACTTCAAACTTCGTCCTCTACTTGCAAGTCACCTTTCTTGGGGAACGATGATGACTTCACAAAACTTACACCAACGAAATCTCCCGTCTCCCTAATTTCCTAATTTGTCTATCCAATATCTCTGTTAATTCCTTTTTATAAGTCATATCATTTGTAACTTCAATCTTAGGCGTTGATATAACATGGCTAAGATTCGATTACTTATAACATCTTGTTTCTCATGTTAAGGCTAGAATAGTAAATATGAGAGTTATTGAGAAATTAGAAAGCGCATTTCATGCTCATGCATATTATAACATACATATACACTTGAATATTGAATTGTTGCACATTAAAATGATTGTACATGCATTCATTGACATTTTCCAAGTATAATTGAATTATAAATGTCATTATATTGAGAATGATGGTTTGGTATGTGTTGAAAATTGATATGGAAAGTATATGCATTGATTTAGAATTTTTGGTAAAATTTAGGAAATTTCTGAAAATTTAGGTAATTTTGGACTAGGAAAAATGCCAAGTGGCAAGACAAATGACAAATGGAAGTAGAATTTATTGTCAAATGATAATGAAAATTTTGATAAATGACTTTGTGATTGATTGACGAGTGTCATTGAAAATTGAGAGGCAATTAGAGTAGAAATTTGATTTGATTAGACTAGTTAAAGGAAAGAACCTAGTTTAAAGCTATATGAATAGGACATATGGCAAGTGACAAGTGTCACTTGCCAATCCATGTCTTAAGATCACTAGTCTTTTAATTGAAAGACTACCCTTGTCTTATTTCTCACGATTCTCTTGTGCTTTCTTCATCTTCTTTGTGGCTTTCTCTCTTCTTCTCCTCCGTTTTCATTTTTCTCCATTCACTCTCACCTCTACCAAAGTTGAACCAACTCTCTCATCTTTCAGTTACTACTTCCTTCATGTCATCTTCTTAATTGCCACAAGAAAACCTAAACCTTCCAATCTCCATCATGATATACGTGAGATGCATGGAAAATTAGGGATTCTTGGTGTTTTTGAAAAGTTTGAAGAATTAGAAGCTAAATCAAGTAAGTAGCTTGTAAATCTTCATGGGTAGTGTTTAATGAAGCTTTTATGATGATAGTTAGAGGGTAAATGGATTAAAGTGGTGTTTTATGTATGATGAACGTGAGTAATAAATAGTTGATGTAAATATCATCCTTTTGTATTTGTATGATGAGTAATAATTCATAAATTGTTTTAGAGATGTTTTAGAGGTAGAATGATCATCATAATGGTATTAGGACGAGTGCAGAAAATTGATAATGATGGGTACATGTACATGCTTTGTTTTTTAGTTAATGATCAAACATAGATCATGATTTATTTATGAATGATATTGAGTTGAAATGAAGTTGAGAATGAAGAGTAAATGAAGTAGGAGAAGTGATCTTTGTACAAGTTGTGTTAGGTATAAAATCTGGAAAATTGGAAGATGAGTGCTGGAAAATGTAGTAGTAACATGTTCACTGATTATGCTACTGTGTTTTAGCTATAACTTGTTCTGTAGTTATCCAAATGAGATGATTCTTGATTTGATTAAACTAGAGACATATGGCTACATCTTTCATGATGAAATCTAATTTAAATTCCGTCATTAAAAGTCTCAAAATTTATCATGAAATTGAGAAATGGGTGCAGCTAATTGGTGGATGAATGTATATGATGTGTTCTATTTTGAGTGTATGAGAATGTGTTCTATTTGAGTGTTTATGATTAAGTAGGGAATATGAATTATGTATGGATGATGTTGAGTTGAAACTAGGTATACTTGAAGAAATTATCAACTTGAGATGATGAATTTTGAATATGAATTGTTGTTACATATAAGTGAGATATGTTATGGAAAAGAAAGATAGGAATTTGTGAAATGATGTTGCATTAGAGGAAACGAACTTGGGGTAATTTAGAGTGAAAGTAAGGTTAGGATAGATGTAGAAACCTTTAGAAGGATCTTGAGTGAGTTTTGTCTCACCTATATCAGTTGGATGGACTTTAGGTTCGCTAAACGAACCTTATCGGGTCTGGAAAGACTCCTAGCCTCGTCCATGTCAGTTAAATTAAGTCTGTTAAATGAACCTTTATGGGTTTGGAAAACACTCCAGCCCCGTTTATGTCTGTTTTGGTGCAGTGTATGTTCGTTTAGCAGGCATTCATTGTACACTTTCAGAAATTAGCAATTTTGACCCTTTAAATGGAAAAATCTATATTCGGGGTCTTCACAAAATTGTAGATCTCAAAGTCCTCTTTAAAAGCGTCCTAGAATGACATTAATCCGACATATACATCAAAAGTTATGTCTTTTTCCCCAAGATATGTTTGTTTATAGATGATTAACTTATTAATGATTTTCCTAAAGATATTTAGACTTGATTATGAACTTGAATGAGCCTAGTTGATGTTGGATTGAGCCATTAAAGTAAGGAAAGTGTTTTAGATGTTAAAGAATGATTTAAAAATCTTGCTAATGGGTTATGAGACATGTATTAAGGATATATACTTAGGAATATCATTGAACATGCACCGTATATATTTTATATACACAACTGTGCACCAATGAATACTTATAATTCTGCAAAGTAGTGATCTGCATAAATGTGTATGTTTTTCATGATATAAAGGAACATATAGAGCGCCATCATCCAGACATTGCTGGGACTTTGAGGCAATAGTTTCTAGAGCAAACTATGAGTAACCTAGACGGTTTCACTCAATTAATTGTTTGCTTTGGAATAGGTTTTGAATGATGATATGAATGTGATTTGATTATGTTGATGCTGGACAATGAAGGTCCAAGACTTAATGCATGAATGTGATATTGAAGTGCTACTTGTATGTGAATATGATAAAATAAGTTCTTCTTGAGATGATTGATTGAATATGAGAGATGCATTTCGTTGAATAAATGCATGATCAGATTATGAGAGTTATAACCAGAGTAGCCACCGAAAAAGAGCTTAAAGCTCAGAATATGAATGTGATTAAGAGCCAAAGGCTCGCTATGTAAAATGAGCCCTGTCTTCCTAACGGATAAGGGGCAGTATCAATGAGCCCGGTATCTACTATGAAAATGGGATAGTTTAGGCACTCTGTCATAACAATTTAATAATTGGAAAAGAGTCACATAAGCATTTCATATACCTTTAGTGCATATATTGATTGATTGAAACATATGGTTGTCTTACAATTAACATGTGTGATGTGTGATGTGTTATATGAATTGAGTAAACCATTAATGATGGTTACCTCATTAAGTTCCCAAAACTCATCAAAATTGCAATGTTGATTTTTTATGACCGAGAGAGGACTTTAGCTACTGAGAGATTCTATAAGAAGCATAGTTCTTGTATTTTCTGAAAGAAGAAATAGCTCAAAGGTCGATCAGCTCAGAGTGGTGGATTAGACAAAATTTTTGTATAATTCCTCATATGTAGCATATTTTGTATTTAGTTTCATCATTGTAAGTATTTGGTTGATACTGTAAAGCTACAATGTACATATTATTTTAAGTAATGAAATGAGGTATTTGGCTTTTAAATATTGTGTCTTTCTGGATGGTGTGTTATAAGAGAATAAAGAATGATGATGCCATGTTTAAATGAATGTTGTGGATGCTCTAGCGTGCCATTATCATGTTAGGTACTGGAATGTCCTCAGAGTGTTCCAGTACGTACCCAATGATAATGGGATGATACATTAGTACTGTTTTAACATTGACACATAGAACATATCATGAATCTGTGATAACTCTAGTGGTAATGCTAATATGTAAGCTAATGACCCAACATGTTATACAATTTTATATAGCCCAATATATCTCAGACTGAACTTCCCTCTCTTACCGAACCTTAGAATTCTTCTCCAAGGTGATACTCGTAGAAATACCATATCTCTAACATTATACTCCATCTTTTAACGATGTTGGTCAGCACAATTTTTTTGTCGATCCTAGGCTGCCTTCAAACATTACCTTACTACTTATATTTTGTCCATCGTCTCCTGAACCAACTTCGATCCCTCTAACAATCCAGCACTCTCTATACCCCCAGTATATCCAATCGCTACACTTTCTGCCATATAATGCCTTCAATGGGCCATATTAATGCTAGAGTGATAACTATTATTGTACACAAACTCCATCAAAGGTAGATATCTATCCCAGTCACCCTCAAAGTTTAACACAAAAGCTCTCATCATACCCTCCAATATCTAAATCGTACGCTCGTACTGTCCATTTGACTGAGGATGAAAGCTAGTCCCTACAGCTATATGTAAACTAATCCAGAATAGGGAATAAACCGTAGATCTTGATTTAATACAATAAACACTGGAACCCTACGTAACCTTACAATCTCATCAGTATACAACTTGGCAAGCTTGTCTTAGGAGTCTATCTATTGTATAGGTAAGAAATGAGTTGATTTAGTTAACCTATTTGTAATCACTCAAACTAAATGATGTCTATGTTCGGTCCTTAGTAATGCTACTATAAAATATATTGTAATTTTCTCCCACTTCCATGGTAGAATGACTAAGGGTCTTAATTTTTCTGCTAGTGCCTAATGCTCTATCTTGACCAACTGATAGGTTAAACAACTCGACACAAACTCTGCTACATCTATCTTCATTGTTGGCCATCAAAAATAAGGTTTCAGGTTTTGGTACATTTTTTAGTATCGTGATACATAGCATAGGGTGTATTATGAGCTTCCTTCAAAATATCCTCTTGTAGTCCATTTGTGTTCAACATATAAACTTGAATACTAATCACCAATGCTCCATTCACATCAGTTAAGAATCTCGAGCTTATGCCCCTACTGAAAAGTTAGTCCCCCTACTCTGTTGCATACTCTCTCTCATTCACATCAGTTAAGAATCCCGAGCTTGTGCCTTTCTAATCCTATTTCCCAAATCTGGCTAAACCTGTAATGTCACAAATAAACACTCATATAATCAATCTACAATTTCATGTCCAGTGCTGTCAACTCCACCAATGGTGTCATATTATGTCCACTTAAACTATCCATTATGCCTATGTTTTTCTACTCAAAGAATTCACCACTATGTTAGCCTTCCTCGGATGTTAATCAATAGTACAATCATAATCCTTTAGCAGTTCGATCCATCTCCTCTACCTTCAATTTAACTCCCTCTGAGTTAAGATATACTTAAGGCTGTGGTGATCTGTAAGGATTCGAAATGTCTCCTCATATAAATAATGTCTCCAAATTTTAAGAACTTACACAATCACAGCTAACTTTAAATCATGGATGATATAATTCAACTCATACAATCTCAACTGACAAGATACTTAAGCTATTACTTTTCCATGCTGCATTAATACACACCCCAGACCTACCCTTAAAGCATCATATATGCCTCAAAACCTCCTCCACTTGACAGTAGCACCAAAATTGGGCTAGAAGTCAATCTCTGCTTATACCCCTCAAATCTCTCTTGACACTGATTAGTCCACTCAGACTGAACTCTTTTCTTTAACAGTTGGTGAATAGGCTTGTTATGATAAAAAAATCCTTTTGTAAACCTCCAATAAGACCCAACAAGTTCCAAAAGACTCCTTACCCCTGATGTATTTCTAAACGAATCCTACTCTATAATTGCCTTTACCTTAACAGGATCACACATCACTACCTCTCGGGACACCACTTGTCCAAGAAAGGCTACCCGCTCCATCCAAAACTCACACTTTCTCAAGTTTTCATATACAGTTATCTCTCCTTTAGAATTTGTAATAGAATCCTCAAATGTGGCTCATGTTCTTCTTTACTTCTCAAATACATCAATATATCATCAATGAATACTATCATAAACTGATCTATATACCCTTGAAAAGTCCTTTTCAACAATGCTATGAATGTGGTTAATGCATTAGTCAACCCAAAAGGCATCATTAGGAACTAATAGTGGCCATACTGAGTACAAAAAGCTATCTTAAAAATACTTAACTCAGTTATCCTCAACTACCAGTATCCCGATCATAAGTCAATTTTGGAAAATATGATAGCTCCTCTCAGCTGATCTAAAAGATAATCTATTCTTAACAATGGGTACTAATTCTTCGCTATCACCTTGTTTAGTTGCCAGTAATCTATGGAAAATCTCATACTACCATCCTTTTTATTCACAAACAACATTAGAGCTCCCCAGAGTGATGTGCTTGGTCTAATAAAGCCCTTTTCTAACAACTCCTTTAGTTTCCTTTTCATGTAACTTAATAATAGCCATCCTGTAAGGTGCAATAGAAATTGGTGCAACTCTAGGCTTAATCTTAATGATGAAATTTGCCTCTCGTTGAGGTAATAAACCTAGTAAATCATCTAAGAATACCTCCAAAAATTTCCTCACTATAGGAATATCCTCTAACTTAAACTCACCTCCCTCTCCCTTATATCTATAATATGAGTTAGATATGCCTCAAATCCATCTAATATCAACTGTCTAGCAGTCATGATCGAGATCACATATAGTGGGATCACTCTGTTATTGCCCACAAATATCACTTTCAATTCACCTAAAGACTCAATCATCACCTCCTTCGCATAACAATCCATTACAACTGACAGCTCTATTCCACTAATTCTCACTAACGTTCCCCTCCTTACACTATTTACTACCACACAGCAATCCATTTTAAGAATTACATCAAACTCCCTTAAATATATCACTATTAAGTCAACTGACAGCTCTATTCCACTAATTCTCACTAACGTTCCCCTCCTTACACTATTTACTACCACACAGCCTCTTCTTGGTAACCACACTTTAAGGTCATATCCTCATAGACTAACCTCCCTCGAAACTCTAGAGATAAAATCTAAAGAAAGCTAAGAATGTGTAGATCCTAGGTCTACTAACGCATTAGCTTTAACATCAAATAATGAAATTGTACCAGAAATGAAATCCTTGGTTGTAGGTGACTCCTTCCTCTTTATATGGTATATCCTCACTTGAGTTTGAACTTGTGTTAAGGATGTCCCACTAGAACTTGTACCCACTACTGATCCATATCCAACTCTTCTACTAGCACCTCTACAATACCAATTCTACCTAAACCTCTACCCAAACCAAAAGCACCCCTATGATCACGTATTATCTCCTTTTTCCTCACTCCTAAACCCCTTCCTACTATTGGATAGCTCCTCTATAAATGTCCCCGCTCTCCACAAATATAACATGCCTTACTGATCCTAGTAGGTCCCCAAAATAATCTCTGTAAACTCTTTCATAGGTAGTGGAACTTTGTAACCCTCCAACTCCTCTATTAAAAGATCCTCAGAACCTCTAACTAACCCTTTCGTCGAATGCACTAATAGTGTTATGCTATCCTGAATCCTTACCAGCTCCTCATTCTCTCCCAGACTGGTTAAAACTACCACTCTTGCTCGAGGTGACATCAACTCTCCTAGATCTCCCTGTACCAGTAAACCATGAATGACTAGCTCGCCTCTTAATAGACTGACTCCCTTCTTCATGATGACTTTCTGGTCACTTTAGCTCTCCTATCCTTCTGCCTTGTTCTATATGCTCTACTCTGAGTGCAATCTCTAGAAACTTCTTGAAATCAGAAGTAGCAGCTCCCAATCCTAAATAAATGTCTATCCTCAGACCGTGCTTAAATCGGTAACATCTATCCTCTAGATTTGCCACAGCCTCCAATGCATACTTAGACAATATTGCAAAGCGAGCCTTATAATCTACCACCAACATCTCCTATGTCTAAATTAAACTCATAAACTCTATCTTATTTTGATCCTAATATATCTGATGCGATGCCTTTTGTTCTTACCCTTGGAGGTCAAATCAAAAATTTTAATTCCAAGGATAATGCAACCTCAGGTAGTTCACCTAATCGGAACTTGATGAATGGATCTAAGCTAGCCTATATGTCATGATATGCAAATCAAATTAGCAAGGAAGTGGGGGTTTTAATCTTTGAAAATTTGGACAAAAATAAATGAATTGCAACAAAATGTAATGAAAAGTATTTTTTGGATTTTTGGGAATAGAAAAGCGATAAGATAAAATCAATGATCAAATGATGATAGTATCCTCTTGAAAACGAGCTTTGACTGTCATAGTTCGAAATGAATTTTAATGGGAGTAAATCACTAAGTTTCAAATAGTAAACCTTAAAGAACTCTTTAAGTTCAAGGTCTTAATCAATGAACTCCATTTCTTAAAACCTTATTGAATGCTCTTAGTGTGTGCAATGGGTAAGTCAATGTAATAAGTCACTTTGGGATCTAGAATCAACTCAATATCAAACACAACTAGGCAGATAAAAGAGAATCAACAAGATCACAGATAGACATATATGAGACTTCATATATTCAAGTTCTAAGTTCTACATCAATAAATCCCAATAACATATTGAATATCTAACACTTGATTAAACTGTAATCAAGAATGTTCAACTACAAATTACAAATCCTAAACCTAGGAGTTCATCACAATATAGCTGAACATGGAATAAACTACTCCCCTTTGAAGCCCATTGAACTCTAGCCATTGCTACATTTTCAAGAGGAGAGAGGTGCTTAGCCAAGCATAACTCCAGGAGATTTCACAACCGGTAACCCATTGGAAACATCCATGGTAGTAGTTGTCAGTGAAGGAGCAGAACGGTGAAGTGGATGAGAGGGGATGAAGGTATGCAGAAGAAATTCCAAAGGTAGAGAGAGTGAGTGTGTGTTCAAACATTGTCAGCTATCTCCTCTTGTCTTAACCTAAAATAGATAGGTTTTAAAAGAAACGGGTTATGGTTCGGGTTGCGCAGTGGGTAAACTTCCGAAAATGGTTTGGGTATTTGAAGGTTTGCCGTGGCAACAGATGAGTTCGCCACGATGAACTTTTCCCAAAAGTTTTAGCTTGGAGTGTTGATTCTTTCACCGCGGCGACAGAATTAATTGACACCACCGTGAACTTTTCCTGAAAGTTTTGCTTGGAATTCTTCATACTTCACGACGACGACACATCATCCTTTCACCGTGGCAAACTTCCTGTTGCACTTGTTGACTTATTGACTCATCATCTTCAACCTTCCCTTGACTCTACTTCTTCTTCTTAAGTCTCTTCTTCTTGAGTCACCTACAATAAACAAATGGTAGTTTACTGTATCAATTGTTCTTAGAAAATTAATTAGTGCAATTAATAATGATTTGTTACAATTTTACTCTCAAACTACGTAAAGTAAAGACAAGCACTCAAGAATTAAATTAAGAATAAAATTTAAAAATAAGAGCCAAGAAGTGTAGTAAAAACTATGAAAATGTCGTCAGTTTATGTAATAAACTTGGGCTCAATCAAATCCCCCACTCTTAGATCTTTGTACTCCTGGACAAAGTTTATAAAAGTCAAAGAGAAAAAAGTGCAAAAGAAAATTCCGACCATGCTTAAACCAAGAGTAGGAAATTGGTAAAATCACTTTCTCAGAAATCAATCAAAGCAGGCTGAAAGAGCGCCAAGAAAATAAACACTATAAAAATTTAATCCAAGAGATTGAGCAAAAGAGATTTCACTCAAGGCAAGGTGTTTACTCTCAACTCACTTGTTTTTGGGCTAATTTCACTCTAAAATTTGCTTAGTCCACTCTCTACCATAAGCTTATGATAGTTCTACCTCTCGACTACAAGAACTATAATTTTGAAAATCAGGAGGACTTTTCAAGGTTGTAATGAAATGGATGGAACAAAAGAAAGAAAAATGAGTACATGCACCATAATTATGAAATAAACGTCAAATGTGAGTAAGACAATATTTACACAAACAACAACATAATCTATCACTTGACCATTTTTTTCTTTTGAGATATATAATATTTTTCTTTTTTTTTGTTTTCTTCTTTTTTTGAGAATTTTTTTTATATTTTTACTTTCTTTTCTTCCTTGGCTTTTCTCAGAAACCAACTTTG
This sequence comes from Erythroxylum panamense, assembly GCA_027123425.1. NCBI lineage: Eukaryota > Viridiplantae > Streptophyta > Magnoliopsida > Malpighiales > Erythroxylaceae > Erythroxylum > Erythroxylum panamense. The sequence goes on along the minus strand of JAOTIZ010000201.1, from coordinate 11,109,191 downwards.
TGAGAGAAAATTTTTTACAAGGATAAACTTGAAAGGAACGGGAAGTAAAATATTGACACCCATAAGAAGATGTGTGCATGTACTAAAAAATATGGCTTAAGGGGCTAGCAATAAATAAGTGTTTAGGGGGTTTGTGTTTGGGTCAACAAGATTTTGAAAGAATGCCTCTATCATGTTAACAAAATTCTAGTTCATCAAGCTTTGATCAAGAATTAAAATAAGTTCTAGAGAGATATGAAATTAAGCAGATACACACAACAATGAAAGAATTCAGGCCCAAATATCCTTCCAACAAGGCTAATATGTCAATTAACAATCTCAAGGTTTAAAAAAATGTAAAGTGCTACTTTATCAGCGTACCCTCACTTACTTTGTGTTGAAAACGTTGAAAATGAAATTAGCCAAAACCGACTATCATTAGAAAAATAGATGGTATTTTCAAAAACACAGGGATTGCTTTGAAACTTATAAAATTTTTGAGATACAAGAGTGACAAGAATCTAATTAGGGAGAACTATTGAAATGAGGCAATTTTAAAACAGATTTTGCAAAGAGTGTGGCATCGTCGCGGAAAAACCAAGAGTTCGTCGGGGTGAAAAATTCATTTCGCAATATAGCTGTGGTAAAGAAAGAGTTTGCTGCGGCGAAAAATTACAGAAACATTTGAAACAAGCGATTGGCCTTAATCACCAATTTTAAAATTTTGACATTACGCACAATTGACGTGCACGAGCGGTTAAATGGTCGAAAATGATGCACAATGCATAAACAAGAATTGCAAATTGAAACATCCCCCACAGTTAAACATCATATTGTCCTCAATATGAATAACAATTAACACAAATTTGCAATGAAGGGGAAGTGTATGGCAGATGAAAATAGCAACACATCGGAAGTACAAAGAGAATTTTATAAAAGTTCGGTCAATAAGTTTGGACATTACAAAATGGAACTGAGTATCCGACAAACTAAAAAGGAAAACACAAGAACAAACAACTCGAACTACTGTAGTGGGTGATCATCCCCAACGTCAGAGGGACCTACTCCCGATGTGCCAATACCGTTAAGTGGGTCATCTTCATTAGACGGGAGCTGGAAGTGAAGGTGCTCAGTGAGCAATGCGTCCATCCACTGGCGATACCACATATATCGATCCTGCCAGGTGATTTCCTGAAAGAGGGTGTCCCGGAGAGTAGCCAGGTCTAAAGAGAGGCCATTGACTCGGCCAGCGAGGGTTTGTAAGGTGGCAGGGCCAGAACCAAAAGATCATCCTCGCCTGGCACTGCAGCGGCATGGTTTGTAACAACATCAGGAAGTGGGGTGAAGGGGTGAGGAGGGTGGACGAGGGGTTGTTTGAGGCGGGCGTACTGAAGCAGAGGAGCTAGGTCAAAATAGTTGTCATTATTGAATTTTGGGACGTTGTGGGCTTGGAATATGTCTATGATGAGGTGGGGGAAAGTAATGGCATTTGTGAGTTTAGCGGTGGTGATGGAGTCATGGAGGGCGGAGGCAATGACATTAGCTATGTTGACTGAGCGACTAGTCATTAGAAGTTAAAGGTACAGGGCTTGTTATTTCATGACGAAGGCAAGATGGGTGGTTGGAATGATGTTGTTACTGACAAGATGAAGTCAAGGACGAGCTTCGGGTAAGAGATCAAAATGTTTAAGATAACGTTGATAGATTCAGGGCTGATGCCAGACGGTGCCCTCTGGACAGAGGGTACGAATAACATCGTCCCATAGATAATAGTGGATCAACTGATCGTAGTGATAGCAAAAAATAGGAGGGAGGTTGTAATGTTCACGGATGCTTGCTGTGGTGAATGTAGTGGGGGGTTTTTACACCACGAAAATTAAGTTCCATGGTGTTATGGAATCGAGCATAAGTATAGAAATGGCAAACAAATTTATCGTTGCCCTGAGCCCTTGGTTGGACTAATCCTGTAAGCTAAGAGTGTACTAGTTGATAGACAAAGGGATTGTTGTGTGGAGATAAAAGAAATGGGGGCTCTTTAACGAACAACCTAGCGTCTATCTTTTCGGCTATGTCGGCAAAATCAAAATCAACGCTATTGGGAGGATTGGAATCAATGGATGAACCAGATGAACTAGGCAAGATGGTGAGGGAATTATGGGTAGGTTTTTAGTTCGAAACATTTTCCTACAGAAAACAAACATAGAAAAATAAACGAATGGAATAAACAAAATTGACTGAAATTCATAACCTACTAGGTTTGCCACAACGAAATTGATGTGTCGTCGCGGTGAAGAAACAAGCATCTAGCTCGCTGCAGTGAAAAGGTGCGTTATTATGGTGAAAGTTACAACTTACCACGCCAAGACAAAACATATTCATCGCCGAGGCGACCATGCCCTAAATACAACCAAAACAATGAGGTAGAAACCGGACAAAGGCGAGATACTTACGAAGGAGAAAGAGAGTTACACAGAGATGACCAGCGAATGCAAATTGAAACGAGGAGAACGAATGGAGAGCTATTAGGTGAAGAATGGGTCAAATGTTCACAGTGAACTAGAGGGAAATATATGAAAAAGAAGAAGGGGAAGTCGGGTTGATGTAGGTGGGAAGAGGGAAATTACAAAATAGAACAAACGAAAGATGAAAGATCAAAAGAAAATAAGGGTAGAAGGGAAATTTCACTCGAGTATCTTTACGCAGATTGAACTTTTGCCGCAGCGAAGGTTGCCCGAAGGTGTTTGCCATGGCGGCAGAATTATTTCACGCTGCAGCGACTATTCGTTGAAAGTGTTCACCACGATGACGTGAACCACGTCGCGGCGTTTTCCCGAGAGCAAAATGAACAAGATAGAAATGAAAAATTTTACTGAAAAAGACTAAAGCAGATACTAAGCTTGCTAAGAATGTATATGCAAAATCCTTAAGCATAAAAAAACAAAATGCAATTCATCCATTTACACCAATTTCCTCAATCATGGAAGATGTATCATACATCAAGCCAAAGCGTAGCAAACATAAAAGAGGAACGAATTTATTGAATTGAAATTACATAAACTGAAAACTAAACCTAGGTCCTACTGAAGTAGTTTCTCCCCCACACTTATTCAACATACTGATACGTCCACAATATCATATTCAATCACAGAGCAGACGTAAGTGGTAAGTGAAGGATGAAAAATGACTTGATGACTACAACCGATCCTGTGTCTCCTGGTGGACGTTTGGTAGATAGCTATACTATGGTGAGGCAACTTGACCACTTGCCACTTTGGTGTTAACGTCCACATTTCTTGGTTTACCTGAAACATTAGCAAAAAATCCTTCTTCCAAGGAGTCATTAGTGACAATCGTAGCATTCAATGAGTTCATTGTGGAGTTAGAGTAAACGTGCTGGAGTTCAAACTCAGAGCATACATCATCAATAACAATATCAAGCATGTTAACTCCTACGAGTGAATAATCATCATGGGGGTGTTTCATAGCTTCATACATGTTAAAACTCATCTGTTGATCTCCTACCTCTATTGTGATTGTACCTTCTTTCATGCTAATAATAGTACTAGCAATCCTTAAGAAGGGTTTACCTAGAATCAAGGAAGTGTCTTACACAATGTCAGAAGACATATCAAGCACATAAAAATCAACTGGAAAAACCAAACCCTTAACCTGGACCAAAATATCCTCTATATTGCCCACAGGATGCCTAATAAACCTATCAGCCAATTGGAAAACTACAGATGTAGACATAAGATTCTTGACTCCTAATGATTGATAGACAAACTTAGGCATAACATTAATGGCTACTCCTAGATCTAACAAGGCTCCCCCTGTGGTAACTTTACCTATGGTGCAAGGGATAGTGAAAGTTTGAATAAGGTAGACACATTCGAAATTACTTGAACTCTTTCATTTGGCCTAAACTTCCTCTTATGAGTACACAGGTCTTTAAGGTATTTGGCATAAGTAGGAACCCGTTTCGCAAGATCAAGCAAAGGAATATTGAATTCCAGTTTACTAAACAAATCAATGATATCTTTTTCATGCTTAGTATCAGTCATTCATTTTCTCATCAAATATGAATTAGGAAAAGAAAGGTCTTTAAGATTTACCTCCTTACCATTGGCTTCATTGGTTCCATGCTTGCTTGATTCCACATACTCCCTTGTTGTTGCTTGTTCCTTGTAGCTCTCGAACTTAGCTCCTTTGCTCTCTGATTCGGACTTCTTTTCAGTCAAAAGTGATTTTTCTTTGAAACTTTCGAACTTCTTGACCTTGTCCTTTGTTAAAAGCAATTCTCTTCTCTCAATCTTCTCTTCATCTTCTCCCTCATCTTGATTTTTGAACCTTACTTGTTTCCCACTGCGGAGAGCTCTTGCATTTAAACTTTTGGGGTTCATAACAGTGTTTAAGGGGATAGCTCCACTACTTCTCACTTGATTCTCACTCATGTTGTTAGACAATTGGGTGACATAGGAATTGAAATTTTTAACTTTCATCTCCCATTGCTCCATTCTTTTTTCCAGAGTGTTGAACCGAGCAACATTCTTTGAAGAGTCTTGCTAAATTAGAGAAGCTATGACATTGAATTGATTATTGTTAGAATTTCTCTCCTTTTTCATTGACGTCACCATGTTGTGTAGCAATTGGTTAGTGTCCTCCTTGGGTGGGACAGTTAGGGCTTACTGTTGGTTTTGGAACTAGTTTGTGGAAGTACGAGTTCCTCCTCCTTGTTGAAATCTGTTTGGACCCCTTCCCTCTTCATTCCTCCAACTGAACCTAGGGTTTGCCTTCCATCCCTCGTTATAAGTGTTGGAGTAGGGGTCCCATTTTTGATTGGTCTGACTCGAATACACAATAAACACCTCTTCATACCGACCAGGGAAAACGCTAGATATGTGCATCACTGACCCACAAGTATCACAATTGGGTGTGGTAAGATCCATAAAAGATGTCAGGCGATGCTCACTCAGATTTTTTAGTTCTGCAGTGATGAAGGACAACTGTGAAGTTACTCTGTTCTCCAAAGAGTCAACTTTAGACTCTAAACTTTCCATTCTTTTGGATTGAGCTATTGAGGCTCCTAAATCATGTACACCTATAGTATCTCTCACACTGTACTGTTGATGATTTAAGGCCATCTTCTTGATTAGATCCCATGCTTCCGTAGCTGTAAGAGCAATTAAAGAACTTCCCGATGCTGTATCCAACATACCTTTATCTTGACTTTTCAGCCCATCATAAAAATAATGCACTAACTGGTCATTAGGTATCTAGTGATGGGGGCATCTGGATAATAGATATTGGAAGCGATTCCAATAATCATAAAGGGACTCATCGTAATCCTGCCGTGCTGAATAGATCTTCCTCATCGATGAAGTTCTGGTGGCTGGAAAATATTTTTCTAAGAATGCTTTCCTCAAATTTTCCTAGCTATGGTAGGCGTTTGCCACGTGTCTTGGGAGGCTCATATACCATTCCCGAGCTTTTCCTTCCAGTGATAAGTGAAAAACCTTCCATAGTACTTGATTAAGTGAGGCTCCCACCAGCTTCATAATCTGACAGATCATGGACAAAGATTGCAAATGCATGTAGGGATCCTCTCTTGTCAATCCATGAAATTTAGGAAGAGAGTTAATGAGTAATCCTTTAACTTTGAAATTAACATCAAAATTAGGACAAGCAACAATAAATGGATCATAATTATCATTAGAGGTGGTTGCTTCCCTAATGGTTCTCCTTCTTTGATTCCCATTATTTTCCCCAACTCGCTCATGTTCCCCATTACCTCTATTATCACCATTCCTAGGTTGGTTAGCATGAAAGTTAGGGTTTTGCAGAAAAACTAGTTTTTCAGCCATGATCACTCTTTCTATCGACTCACTCTCACTCCTTGGCCAACTAGACTCTTCTTTGATAACTAGCTAAATTTTCTCTTTTTCTCTCCTCTCCTTTCTAATCGTTTTTAAATGTCTCTCAATTTCAGGGTAGAAAGGTAGAAGTTTAACTCTACTAGGCATGCATGGAAACAATTTTAAATGAAAATAAAATAAAAATAAAAAGTAATAAAAATTTCTTACAAGCTCACAAAGTCAAATAAAAAGGCAAGATGTGAAGGATGAAAGTGTGCAGGTGTATGAAAGTATGTGTAAGAGTAAAGTGTGCAAGTAAAATGTATATATTGAAAAGCAACAAAGAAATGTTCAAAACTATGCGGGTGTAAAAATGTTAAGTATATAATGTGCAAAAAAATTCGGTATCCTATTTGTTTGAGTTTTCAAAATTTTATGCTAACGAAAGAAAATGAAATCCTATACTATTGACAAGTATGATACTAAACTATCTAAAATGCAATCTAAACTAAGGTTCCTCACCTCACTTAGCAACAAAAATGACAACAGCTAACCTAAAGAACCAATTGCTTGGTTCCCGGACAGCGACGTCATTTTGATTCGAAGCCTTTTGTTCTTACCCTTGGAGGTCAAATCAAAAATTTTAATTCCAAGAATTGCAGTATAAAATGAAACCTCGAGTCGTTTCACTTAATTAGAACCTGATGAATGGATCTAAGCTAGCCTATATGTCATGATATGCAAACCAAATTAGTAAGGAAAGGGGGTTTTAATCTTTGGAAATTTGGACAAAAATAAATGAATTGTAAGAAAATGTAATGAAAAGTATTTTTTGGATTTTGGGAATAG